>WEKX01018803.1:11818-34614 GCA_013390025.1 Pitta sordida
GGCTTGTCCTCCAGTCCTCTCACCATCCTTGTCGCCCTTCTCTGGACCCTCTCAAGCAGCTCAATATCCTTCTTAAACTGGAGAGCCCAGAACTGGACACAGTACTCAGGATGTGGTCTGACCAGCGCCGAGTATAGGGGAAGGATAACTTCCCTAGTCCGACTGACCACACTGTTCCTAATACAGACCAGGATGTCATTGGCCTTCTTAGCCACGTGGGCACACTGCTGGCTCATATTAACTTTTCTGTCGATTATTACTCCTAAATCCCTCTCCATTTCACCACTCTCCAGCCACTTGTTCCCCAGTTGATAACGATGCATGGGGTTGTTACGTCCAAAGTGAAGAACCCTGCACTTAGTCTTGTTAAATCTCATACTGTTGGAGTCTGCCCATTTCTCTAGTCTGTCAAGGTCCCTCTGAAGGGCCCTGCCACCCTCCAGCAGCTCAACATTTGCCCCCAGCTTGATATCATCCGCAAACTTGCTGATGGTGGACTCAATTCCCTCATCCATATTGTCAATAACGATGTTGAACAGTGCCAAATTACTTTTTAATAATTTGTAGACTGATAGGTGGTAAATAGCATCTGAAGGAGCTGGAATATTTCCCAGCTTAGGACATAGGAAGAGAAGATTGCAGCTTGGAGAGGAGTCATCCTTTTTGTCTGTGTTCCTCATTTGAAGCTTGCTGAGGTAGCCTGCCATTTGCTTTATTGCCGTCTACAGGAGCCAGCCCTTTGGGAGTGAAATAAAAAGAGTAGCAGATCTAAAGTCAGTGTCCCATAGCTGTAGGGGTCCATAAGCATCTCTAGCGGATGGCTTTGTGTAACCATTTACTTTACTGAGCCAGCTATCAAAATCTTCATGGCCTTTGGGACAGCAGGAATTTTTTTGCCTTGGCCAGAACAAGAAGAGCACTTATGTAGGGACACTGCCTCAATGTTGAAGAAGGCAACAGCAGCACTGTGAGTGAAGTACAAAGTCACCATCTTGTGTTGTAGAATGTTCAGGTGCATCAGGCTAACTAAATAGCTTAATGTTGTTAACAGCAGCATGCAGAACAGCAAAGCAGAAGTTAAATATTTGGTCTCACATGATGAAGCAAAAAACTAAGAGAGTGTATTGCTTACTATTGCCTTTAAAAATACGAATAGTACATTGTTCAAATAGTGAATTTACAGATTTTGAGGGGCAAAGATCCCCTTCACAGGCCGCCCTGAAAGTTCCCTTTTGGAGATCAGATCTTCAGGAGAGTCATAGGGAAGGTATAAACTTCGAACTTTTTTTGAGAAAATGCAGCTGGGAAGAGGGTAGACAGAAGAAAGTAAATAAAATAAATCCTTTTGAATCTCTCTGATCTCCTTCCTCCACTTTTCATTTTAATGATTAGCTTTGTGAATCTGATTGTATAAGGATGCTTTTCTCCCATGCCTCACTTCTTTTTGCACTTTTGTGTCTGTTGGTCCTTTGTAGACCAAGAGCTTTTGCCCTGAGATTATCTTTTAGTTAGGATAGGAAAGAATTAGGGAGTGAAAAGTACACTCAAAAAAAATAAATTAAAGGATTTGCAAGATGTAAGACTTTTAATAGTTGATTAATTTTCTGTAAAATCACAGATTAATGATTTTGAATTATCGCCATTATTTTTATTCTTCTCTTGCCATGCATGAGATGAGGAATTAGTGAAACCCACAATGACAGCTTTGTGTGTAGTTTGGGTTTCAGCAGATCAAAATGCATGATTAGTGTTCTGTGTCCTGTCTGTTTAGATCTTGTTCTTGTTCTTATCCACTAAAGGCCAAAATCATACATGAAAATGGACCCTCACTTTCATGTATGCAAAAACTAGCCTATACTCATAATCTAGGACTCTGCATAATCAGTAAATATAATTTAAAAAATAATGATTTAATTTGTTTTTTTAACATCACATTCGCAGTCTAATTAGACTCCAGAGAAGTCTTCACATTTTCAAAAAAAATTGCTATGTAATAACTACATACTGAAGAGTATTATGTCCATTGGAACACAGAGATGTTACAGTGATTTCTGTCCGACTAAATTTTGACAAGTCTATTTTTAATCTTGCAGTTTGACATATAGCCTTTAAGTAGCATATATCCTTGAATACTAAATCTTCTGCTGTGTCCCCTTTGACGATTGAATTTTAATGCACGTCCTTGGAATAAGGAATTTATTCTTACACAGATAGATTGCTTTCAGTGTGTACAAATGCAGAAGATAAGACTTTTGAAGTGTCCTTTTTTTTGTGCTTATCTCAAGATTGCAGCTGAAGTGAGGGATATCTATTGTGCCTAACGAGTTCATGAACTACAGTAATACCTCACTGCATTGTGACCCCTCCATTGCGACCTCGCTGGTTTGCAAGAAATTTTCCCTGCAAATCTGCCTTCCTTTGGAGCGCGACTGGCCCAGCCCCGTTGGGACAGTATCTCTCACTCCCGTGGCATTTATGGCCCCGTGGTGCCATGCCCTGGTCCCTGCCCTGCTCCTGTGTGTCTCCATGCCTGGTCCCTACAGTGGAAGGCTCACACCACGGTATGCCCCAGGTGGCTGCTGAGACCCAGTGCAGCACTGCCACAAGTCACACAGTCCCCTGTTACTCTAAGCCCAGCCAGGGGACTGACCCCCACCAGGCGCATTACTGTTTCCATGGCTACAGGCGGAGAAGGCGGAGAAGTCTGTGCCCAGGACTGCGTGCCCAGCACACCCAGTGATGACATAGTCCCAGGGAAAATGCCCCACGAAAGTGGGGCTGGGCTGGCCGCAGCGGTGGTGGGGCAAACGCTGTGTGCTGGGACGGGGCAGTGGCGGGATGTGCCCACAAGTTAAGGTTTCCCAGGCTCCAAGAGCGCCGACATGAGCCCCGGGACACCCCTTCCCCGCTGTGGCCTGGAGCTTCCCCACTGCAGAAGCAGTGCAAGCATGGCAGCAACCCGGCAGCGGTTACGGAATTGGCAGTGTGGCCAAAGATTCTCTAGGGAGAACTTGTACGAGCTCCAGCTGCATAAAATTGGGCCTTTAGCATAAACTAGTTGCCTGTAGCCATGCTGAGGATGGGAGAAGCTATTTGCAACTCTGATTTCAGAAAGCATCTGGAGAAGTACTTTGAGCTGTGACACCTCATGCCCTGAGACAGCTCAAGGTGCATCTCCTGTTTGGATGTGTGCCAGGGGTGGCTGGCCGGCCATGATGGCTGGACTGATGGAGGCCCTGGGCTGCGGTCTCTCACATTGGCCCATTTAAAAATCAGAGGTGAGGTTTCTCTGCTCCATCCCAGAGACCTGTCGGCAGCAAGTGCAGCCTACACTGACAGTGCCAGACTCTGCCTGGAGGAGATGGTTTTTGGCAGGTTGATTCAGAGCCGCAGTCAGTAGCAGTGGTATGCCCTCACCATTTTGTGCTCATGATTTGTGCTTAGAGAGGCCTTGTGCAAGATGACTCCTTTTGCTTTAGTATTTTGTGTCAAATAATTGCTCAAGTTGGTAGAGCAACTATGCTGGGAGCAGAGGCTGTGGCAGTATCTGTTCCAGGGCATGGGCACTGTGTCCCCACCACCTTGGTCTTGAGTCCCCCTCTGCAGGGCAGCATGGCTCTGGCATATCCTGCCAGCTGCAGCAAGGGGCCTCAAGGCTCTCTGGGTAAACTGAAGCACTCTGTTAAGCCACAGGGGACATAAATCTAGTTGAAAAAATGTAAGTATACGGAGCAAGTTATTTAGAAAATACCTAAAATTAATTTAGCAAGTCACATCAAGTTACTACTTTCTTTATCCCAATATCCATCTTCCGTCCTGGCACCTTCTAGCTGCAGTTAAATGGTGAGTTATGAATTCACCTCCCCCATGAGCAGCTGCCCACCTCCCTCTCACTGTTTTCCTTGAGAGCAGAGAGATATTTTAGTGTCCTTCCCTTTAATCCCTCCTGTTACCGGCAGCTTCGGAGGAGCAGGAGAGGACAGTGATAATCTGGTTAATATTCACTTTCTTTTTGGCTGTGGCACGGTGTGCTGATGCTGCAGAGGCGGTGGGCTGGGGCTGGCTGGGATGCAACACATGTGAGAATTGTGTCCCCAAGTGAACTTTATTCTGGTTGGTACAGATACCGAAACATCTACTTGGCTTTGCAGATGTGGGCGTTTTCAGGGCGGGTATAACTGATGCTGAAGAGAGTGGCATCATATTTTTACTGCTCAAGTTACTCATCGTATGTAGACTAGAGCTCACATCTCCATGTCCGACTGCACTGCAATTATATCTTCATTTTTTGTGTGGATAGAAGAATGCAACCGTTCAGCATTTTCTGCTTGATTTGTGTCTGCTGGGTAATTTTCTTCTCCCCTTTTCAAACATTCTTTCCCCCCTTATAATTTGCAATATTTTTGCACTTATCAAGGAAGAATTTCTGTATAAGTGTAATTTAAGCTTTATCTTAAGGACTGTGTTCATGAGCAGCATTCATTTGCTTTGTAACTTTTCAGTGAGACTCATATTAATGATTCTTTGTCCCAAGGAAAATGTAAAACAAATTATGTAGTTCTAGTGATAGAAAAAAGGAGGAAAACAAGGGTGTAACAGCATTGATGCATTATTTGGTTAACCAGCATAAATATTTTGATGTATTAAATTACAATTATCAATATGATTTTGAAATATTTGAAATAGTAGCTTTAAATAGAATCAATTTTAAAGTTATACCTTATTGATTTTATCACATTAAATAAATTCTTCCTTCAAATAAATAAAAAAATGGGGATAAACATTTGAATTTGAAACATTCTGGATATATGGTATATATTCATGGCAGAACTTTTTAATAACTAATGCAATTTAACAGAAGCAACTGGTTAATTGTCTAGCAGAAGTTTTGACTCAATTCATTCTCCTATGTCTGCCTCTTAAATATATTAAGTAATGTGTGAGGACACAAGTAATAGTCAAACAGTTTACACTTTGGGACTGCTGCTATCTGAATTAGTGTGCTACCTGCATGATACCTTAAGAAGAGTAGACTCTTTTTCCACCCATCCTTATCAGTATAAAATCACATCTGCTGTTACTTACGCTGTTCCAGTGGCGCATGGATGTGTCTTTGGCATCTGACCAATCAATTTTCTGTTCCAGACACAGTAAGCAAAAGTCATTCTGCATTATTCTCTGCAGTTCAGTATCCGTCAATTATCTAACCTTGCAGATATAACATAGTAATTCCAGTAATACTAATAATAAACCCCATGAATCTCAAGCCATTGACTGAAGAAACTTTTCTTAATGAGGAATTGAATGAAACTTTAGTTGGAACATTTATTTCCTAAAACTATTTACATAAATCTATAATTATTGGAAACATAATGGTAATAATATTGACTGAATTACTTAGACCTAAGATAATGCTGTGAAGAACCTCTAATACAAAATGGCTGTAAGTGAATGTTATGCATTATTAATAAAAACTCAGATAACTCTCTAAAACAAGATGATCCTAAAGCATTTAACATTTAATCAGCAAAATTTATTTCATGTTCTGTTTTTTGAAATGCATTAAGGAAAAGAAAAAATGTAATCGCTGCAGGAATGAAGGATGTGTGCGAACGCCTGACCTTTCATTATTAAATATATACACAATGCCCAAACTTGAAAATGAAAATGCCAGTGCTGTAGAGATTACGAATAGCAGCTATAATGATTTCTAATGATTCAGTAAAATGAAAATTAAATGCTGATCATAAAAGATTATGATTAATTTGTCCCATAATAAAATTTTCTTAAAGATTGTCCCATCTTTGGTGGTCTTTCATCCTCTTTAATAGTAAATCTCTTGCAATCATACACATACCAGCAGTGCTTCTCTACAGTTTCTGACATCTTCAACTACCTTTTCTCTCACTTTCTTATTTCCAATTTGAACTATAATTTTATATTACATGATTTCCTTGTTTTTCAGCAAGAAACAACAAGTTTACGCTATTGTTGTAATTAATTTTTAAATATGTTTGGCATTAGATAATGTATCTGTTCTGGGTCAATTAAGATGAAGTATGAATTGAATTTAGAAATACTGGAATAATATATATGGAGAGAAATAAGAACTTTACTGGGAGAAAGGGAAAAAAATTAATATAACAAATATATATATATATATATATATATGTATATGTTGAACAACAATTATAACAGTTTCAAAAAAACCCCAATGGAACACTGACAACTGTAGACAGCTGGGAAATAAACAAGCACGAGGGGGGTGCCTAGTTCAAGGGAAACCAGGGGACCTCCGGGATTCCAGGGACAGGGGAATAGGGTTCAGGGTAGGCAAATCAGTGGAGTAACTGCCAGTGATCCTTTTCTGAAATGTCCAAGGGGCTGCAAGGGAGATCCAGTGGTCGGCAGGGGAAAAGCTGTGCTGACATGAGGAGTCAAAGGTCTACGGGGTCCTGGGCAAAATGGTGGCAGTAGAGATCAGAGGTGAAAATGAGGCTTCCTAAGTCCAGAAGATCCACAAACCCCCTCCTAATGCCCAGGAGCTGTAGTTATAGGGCCTCGAGCCCCTCCCATGTCACATGCCTTGTGGGCATGTCTTCACATGCCATTGGCTGTCACTCAGCCTGCCCCAACCCTCAGACCCCTCCCCTAGTCACATGCCTTGCCGGAAAGGGAAGATAAGAAAAACAATCCTCCATTGTTTGTCCAGTACAAAGGAGAAAAGCCCCTCCCCATGCCACATGCCTTGCCAGGAAGGCAAGATAAGACACAGGATCCTTCATTGTTTGTCAGGTGAAAAGGAGTAAGCCCACTCCCAGGGGTGACGTTATCATTGTCTATAACTACCTAAAAGGAGGTTGTAGACTGGTGGGGGTCAGTCTTTTCTCTCAGGCTACTGGAGATAGAAAAAGAGGTCATAGTCTTAAGGTACAGCAAGGGAGGTTTAGACTTGACATTAGGAAGAAGTTTTTCACTGAAAGAGTGATCTGGCATTGGAATGCGTTGCCCATGGTGTTTAAGGGTAGAGACGGGATGAGGTGCTGAGTGTCATGATTTAGATGTTAGGTTTCAGTTGGATTATAGGTTGGACTTGATGATCTTCAAGGGTTTTTTCCAACTTTATCAATACTATGATACTATGGTTTGTGGTCGCAGAGCTGCATTTGGATTGTTCAGTCACTGGTGCGGTTTTAACCTGGGCACAGAGTTACATTTCTGTAAAAACAGCTAATAGATGTGCCATGAAGTTTCTGTTGACTTCTGGACTAACTTTATCCTGCTTTGCCATGTAAAATGAACAGAAGTAGCCCAATATCATTTAGATAAAAACTTTCACTTCCTATGAGGCATGAGAGGTCTGCTGCAGCCAGACTAGAGAAAAAATTAGTGAGTAAAGCAACGATTCTTACTTCCTAACATAGTGTCAGCAAAAACAGACATTAAAAATACACCATTAAAAGACAGAATTTCTTTTCTAAATGAAAATTTGCCTTGTGTCTCTTGGGAAAAAAAAAAAAAAGGAACAAGGCTTCATTATGTGTATATTAGAATTGCATTTCCTTCCTGAAACATCATTTTCAGTTGCTAGATCATATTGTTAATCTCTTTTACACTGAAATAAGTGAATGGAATAGCACCAATTTCTAGGGTTTGGAAAGTTGCCTCATAATTTCCTTCAGTCTTTAACCTTCATTATTTTGTCTGTCTCTACTATTGAAATAAAAATTCAATTGACTGTGTGACTGCATCAAGATGTCTAAACAACTGTCAGAAATTGGAGCATAAGAGAGCTTCTCGTAGTCTAGTTCAGATAATGTAGAGGAACATATGGGATGCCTGCAGAAAAATAGTTAAGGTGTTGCGCTCCTTTTCATTCTCCCAGGTAAGTGAACTCTGAATTCAGTTTGACTGTCCAGACATATTTAGTTTAGGAGTTATGTTAGAAAATAGAATATTGTAATTACATTTAGTATTTTTCAGAACAAACATTATATGCCCACAAATGCTACTGTAGCAAAATCATATTGGGTCAATTTTAGAAGGTTGAAGATAAGAAATGACAGAGTAATTGGAATAGATTTCATAACCACTGCCAGGTCACTGGTGACAGCTTCAGAGAATTGGTTCATGCCATTGTTGCAAAGCATGATCTATTATGTCAGCATTGGGTTGGATATTGTGGAATGGTTAGAATTTACTGTGTTGTGCAATTTGTTCTGCAACCTTGATGTTTCAGTACAGTCGAAGTTCCTAGATGTCCTTTATAAGAATGTTTGTGCAAAGGATGAGTGATCCCAAATGAATTGTATGGGTTTAACATAACTGAGCAGTGTGGGCAGTGGACAACTGTTTTGAGCCTGATGGATACTGTACATAGACAGGTGCAGAATGGGAAAAGAGTAATGTACTTATGTCCTTGTTTCAGCCAGGACAGAAGGGAATGTTTTGTGGTAGCTGTGAGGAGGCAGAGCCTGCAGCCATGTGGGCATGTCTAGGTTGCTATTCTATGTTGCCTCATGGGGGTCAGAAGTGAGAGTCTCTGACTTCCTGGAAGAAGGTGGGCATGGTGTGCAGTCAGGGAAAGTGTGCCGAGTAGAAGGTCTGTCTGCCATTGTTTTTCATTGTCCTGGGCTTGATAAGCATTTTTCATGTAAATCACTTTCTCTCTTTGTACACTTTTGTTAGTAGTATTGTTGTTGTAACTGTTTGTTTTCCTATTTCATGGCTGTTTCCAGTAAATTGGTCTTTAATCTTTGCCTTTTGTGCTTCCATCTGGAGGCTGGAGGTGGCATGTGGGGGGGGGAAGCAAATGTGAGCACTAAATTGGGGAATGCCATTCCTAAACCATGAATACTTAGCTCACTTAGAAACACTGTGTGAAAGGGGTTGCACAAAATGCCCACAAAAAAGCCATTTAAAAGTAATTGCAGTCTGATGAAAACAGTGTAGTATGACAAATAAAAGAGAGAAATTTTCAGGAGAGTACAATTGACCTTTCCATGGTGAGACCAACCTCTTCTGTAAATATTTTACTTTCATAGTATTAAATAGTACCTCCATAGCACCATTTCTAAATATGTGTCATCAATAGACATCTTGGGGCTGGCTTACATTACGTTTTGTTCATTACATTTTGAAAATTAGCTTTTCCTCAGAGCTTTTGAGACTTTGGCAGTTAATGATAGGAAAAATAGCACTGAAACATTGGCCTGGATGACTGGCCTGAGAGACCAATATTATCCCATTTTATCTGTCTTTGATAATTTAAAACTAATGTGCAGAAATTCTAATTAGGAAAGGACAGCTGAACAATTAATTAATAGGGGAATAAGCACTACATTTTTCTCCTTGGCATCTTCATGAAGCGTGAAGTAATTGATGTTGTGATGGTGTGATAGTGGCATGCTAGTAGTTGTACTTGATGAAAGTCTCAGTCCATCAGATGTACCCACATGCTCATCTGTCTCTTGTGGGTTTTTTTACACTGGCCAAAGTGAGCAAATACTGAATTTGTTGGATCAGACAACTCTAGTGTTAGTAACTCCTAATACATCCTCTGTTCTCTCTTGAAGTTTAACTCCAAGTGCTCTCAGGGGTTGAAGAAGACCATCATGGATTTGTGTAAGTAGGAAAATGGCTGTCTAAGGAAGGCACCTTAGCCTATGTCAAGGTTTCTGTGTATTCCTGATATTAAGAGGTGCACTCAAGAATTAATTGAAGGCCCATGTAGTAAGGAGCAGGTAACATTGCTCAGCAGTTAGATAGCAGCAAAATGCTGCTGTTGCTATTCAAGTAGCCTTATCAAGGCAGTCTTGTACAGCATGCACAAGTATTAACTGTTTGACCAAAATTTTTGTAACTCAAGTATAAAGGTAATAGCCTTAAAGTTAAGAATATAAGCAACTGGAGAACTTTGAGTGTTTATGTAGAGAAGAGTTATGTTGACTAGAGGTAAATCTAGGTCATTATTCAGCACTGAAATTCCAAGAACAACTGTGTAAAGCTCACCTTGCCACAGTTCTAATAAAGGAGACAACGGAGTGAATTTGATACATATGAAAGCTTGACAGTTGGACAGCCTTAGAGAATGTGCAGAGATGTCTGAGATTGCATCTCCTGTGTTTAAGCCCATCAGTGTGCCATACCCCTTATCTGAAGGGACCACTTCTTTTGGAGGAAGAGAACATAATTCAGCCTGCAGATACGTTCACTCCTTGACCCCTTATGGAGACTGCCAACAAGGGTTCCAATTAGTGCCAGCTGCAGACTGTGACAATTTAAAAGATTGACTTTCATACTATTCCAGGCCTTTAAAATAAAGAAGAACATTTTTATGAAACACGATTTGCTTTGACAGTAATTTTCATTATGCTATTATTGAAGTTATTTATGTTTGAATCAGAGCACCTTTTCACACAGCTGTGTTCTCTGCTGCTGTTTGATCCTGCAGTGCTGTAATAATTCCATGCTTATGTGTTTTATACTTTATGTAGCAGTGGTCATTTCAAGCATCCATTACTTGCATAGTTTTTAGGACTCAGACATTCAAATATCTTGCAAAATTCCCAGGTTCTTGCACAGATTGCTTCTGCTGCTGCAAGCCCTCACATGGTTGATGGCAGACTTAAATTTTAATGACTTTGTGAAGGAGCAGACAATGCAAATTGAACTGCAAGGTTCAGGAGTTCACAAGTTGAAGTTGCTTGGATGTCGACTATTTCAGTGCATTGACAACGAGACTAAGGACAAGTAATGCCATTAACATCAGCAGACAGAGCAGCCACAGCTTTCCAGATGTGACTGTGATCCCTCTGCTTTCTGATACTAAGGATTCCAGTGCACCCTCCCTATCTCCATAAATGAGACCTGAACCCCATGATGTTTGTGTTCTGTAGTCTGTCATCCCAAGAAAAGAAACACGGCACCTAAGCTGATTCTCCCTTTCATCTCTTTAAGTTGTTGCTCATGTATCTGAGCCCAAAGCTTGGCATCTTGGCCTCATGTCCCCATCTTCTATATGTATATATCATGCAATCTTACCCTTCCTCTCCAAAATGGAACTGAAGACCCCACCTCTGTGGTGGCCTACCTTATTTCATAAGCATTTTGTTATAATTCATGCCTGCTGCACTCCTGCGACTGAGATTGAGCTGGGGATGTGATGCCATGTGTGGCATACCCTGCCTTGCCTGCATAGTGTTGTGTCAGGAACACCCGTCTTTAGCTGTGTACAGGATCTTCATGGAGACTTCCCAGCAGTCACTGCAGCCAAATGGACAGGCAGAGACTGATATCCCACTGCCACTCTTCAAGAAGTTCATTGGCAACCCCTTGAAAAACTATAAGTTTCTGTGTTCCCCTAGAAATTATCTGGAAAATATCTTCCTCTTTGACTTGGAGGGGTCTGATGCTTCACCTGCTGCTAACACAATGATTATCTGCGGGTAGATGTAATCAAGAGGCCAAAAGTGATCTGCTCACAGTACCATGACCACCAGCCTGGTGTAATCTCTTCTACTTGCCAGTTAGAAGCTACTGAGTCATGGAACCATTGCCTGTAGTTTATGTGCTCAGTGTAACCTGCATAGTTTCATGTGTGTTCATGAATACTGAGTTTCTCTGCTATCTCATTGAGGTCCACGAGTCAACTCTGGCAGACTGGCATTATTACAAGAACCAGAGGCTCACTCTTTGTTTGCATGTGTGCTATGTGATAGCAGCTGAGAAATTCTGTGTCAAGATGGGTCTACTCTGTCCTGTCAGTGTCCTTTCAGGAGATATCTCTGGCCCTGGAAATAAATCTCTTGGGACCTCTGGAGAAAACTGTTCTTTTCTGCAGGAACTACTGCTCATGGTAAAAGCTGGAAAAGTGAAATTTGGATCATCCCTAGGAGAAGAGAAATACTGTAGAACAGATTTTATGTAAAAAATGTACAGTCAACCCTCTTCCACTTCGCGCCCCCCAGATAGCGGCTTCACATCTTAGCAGTGTGATTTTTCAGCGATTAAGGAGACCCGTTTCACAACTGCGCATGCACAGCCTGACACGCATGAATATTCAAATTAGGCAGTCATGAATATTCAAGTCAACCCCCATGCTGTGCCACACAGACCATGGGTGCACTGCTCTGCCTGCACTGCGCCCGCCCCGCGGCACCTGCTCCAGCTCTGCTCCCGTCCCATGGTGCCCGCTCCAGCTCAGCTCCTCTCCCTTGATGCCCTCCCCACCCTGGCTTGGGTCCCGTCCTGCAGTGCTCACCCCAGCTCGGCAGTGCTGAAACAGCACCGGAGCACCGGGGGGCCGGGACACATTTGCATATTAATGAGCTGCCATTCTACGCAGATGGAGGGTTTTGCGGATAGGGGGCAAGACCTGTGGTACCATGATATAGGAGACCTGACTGTATATAGAGCTCAAATCAAAATGATCGTCCCTTCAAACCCAAACTTTTCTATGATTCTGTGATTCATTTTATGAAGTAATTAGAAATGTACTGAAATAGAGTAATTTTGCAAAATCTTTGTTCATTATTACTGTGTTAATCTTCGTAATATTGAAAGACCTTCAACCATTGAATGATTTTTCTCTAGCCTAGATTCTAGAATTTGAAGATAGTTTTCCACTTTCCTTAGCTTTGAATAGGGCATTTGAGGTAACCTGTTACATTTTGTAGTTAGTTTTTGACGCACTGATTTTCATTTCCTTGCTCAAAAATGTAATGTGAAACATACTGCAGATCATGGCATCAAACTCCACAGTTGTGAAATTCAGACCTTTCTCATTAAAAGTGAGACCCAAAGTGAAACAGGTGATTCTAAAATAGCAGATAACAAAGCATTTCAAAACAAAATTTACTGAATTTGATGTTTATTGTAAATGAATCAGATCTAAGTCATAGGAGGAGGATCTTTCTGAATTGCTTTCCCTGTAAATCATATTATTTATCATATATCAGTTCTTAATTCATTCATCTTCAGTGGGAGGGAAACTAAGTATTCGTCTTATATGTAAAATTGCTGAAAGCTTTTAAATTAGCATCAACAATAATTTATCATTCCCCCTTCTTAAGAGCAATATAGATATACTTTCTCTTTATTCATATGCTATATTTGCTGCAGGATGCATACAAAGAACAGACTCACTTATTCCATTTGGCTGAGACACTTGGATTCCCCCATGTCCTTTGTCTACCATTGCCCTTCCCTCTGCCCATTCACAAGAGGCAGAAGAGAAGCTGATTTCCAGCCTAAAGTTCACAGATAAGTCAATGGCTGCCATTGTAGCTGAATGTTAATGCCTCATGTAGCTCCAGATGCATGATACTTAGTAATACAACTTTAACCTTTATCACACACAGAATATTATGAGTTGGAAGGGACCCACAAGGATCATCTAGTCCAACTCACCATCTAACACCCGTACAGAGACCAAGAGTACATCCCAGAGCGTAACACCAACCTAGATCCCTCACAGTCTAGCAGGCCACTCCGAGCCGGAAGGGGCCCAGGATCATCCAGCCCTACACCCCCCAGCTAGACCATGTCACTAAGCTCCTNTTTGTAATACAACATATTTTGATTCTCAAACCATATATATTCCCTCCTCGTTACAGTCTTGGTAGCTGTAAGGAGGAGAGAGAGCAGACAAATATAATCAACATGTGGAACATGGAGAAGGACAGAGATGAATCACAAATTCCCATCAGAGTTTTCAGATTTTAGCTGCTTTCTCTCCATTTGATTCTAATGTCAGGAAATAAAAAAAACAGGGTGATATTGACACCAGAACGAGAGGACATGGCCTCAAGCTACGCCAAGGGAGGTTTAGACTGAATGTTAGGAAGAGGTTTTTCACAGAGAGAGTGATCGCTCATTGGAATGGACTGCCCAGGGAGTCGCCGTCCCTGGAGGTGTTTAAGAAAAGACTGGATGAGGACCTTAGTGACATGGTCTAGCTGGGGGGTGTAGGGCTGATGGTCCTGTGGATCTCTCCTGGCTCGGAGTGGACTGTGAGCCTGTGAGGGATCTAGGTTTATGTTTACTACTCTGGGGTGTGCGTTCGGTCTCTGTACGGGCGTTAGATGGTGAGTTGGACTAGATGATCCTTGTGGGTCCCTTCCAACTCATAGTATTCTGTGATTCTGTGATTTTATTGTGGTGTTGGTGTTAGCTGGTCAGATGGCAGAGCAACAAAAAAACCCTCAGCTTGTTGTCCATGCTTGGAGTTGCAGATATTTGGTCTTGAGTAATTCTAAATGAGTATGTAGATTTAAAATAGAAATAATTAGGTAGTTGTTAAATGAGTATGAAAGGTAATAAAATAACTATAATACAGTCAGATCTCCTATATCGCACACCCGCAGTCTTAATTTGGACCTGCGTAGCCTGACCTCCATGTTGAATGGCGGCCGCGCCACCACCCGTGCTGCCCCTGCTGCTGCCTGAGCCGCCACCGCTGCCTGGGACACCACCCCGGCCCCGGCCACCCCGCCATGGCAAGTCACACATGCGCAGTTGCACAACGGGTCTCCTACATCACTAAAAAATCATGCTGCTAAGATCTGAAGCCACAATATGGGGGGCGCGAAGTGCAAGAGGGCTGACTGTATATACTTAAAAAATTTTAGTCACATTTTAGAGGAGGAAAGAGATTTCAGGGGGAAAGTAAGGCTGCCGTTGAGTTGGCCTTTGCCACTATGTTTCAGAAGTTGTGTAAAAGAATTAGCTCATATGTAAGTGTCATGATGCACCTAGATTATGTAATCTAAACTGTCTGTATGTTGTACTGTCACATGGACGTACGTATGTCCACATCTGTTTAAGCGACAAAACTCACAGATCACATGGTCAATGATTCCATTGTTTTTCCACTATTGTGACATGTATAATACATGGCATAATGGACAGTCTCCAGCGCTGTGCAAGGTTTATCATACAGACTTGTAGGATTTGCTAACCATACTGGACATAGAGAAGATGTACTGTCCTTTGAAGTTTTAAAGAAAGCTTTACAAAGACTGAGTACTGCAGATCAAAAAGCTGCTAATTAATTTTTTTTTTTTCTGTAACTGTGCTAAGTTTTATATGCAGCATGAGTTTTATAGAAGATGTTTACTCTAATGGTGAGGGATCTGTATGTGGTGCTTTGACACCAACTTTATGAATGCGTAACATGCTTGTTTCCAGATATGTACTCCAAAAGGCCTTATGGTCTCAAATGTTGAGTGAATGGTCCAGGATCTAGCACCCTTCCAATGCAAGTGATTATCCTGTAGGAAAGTCTTGTCCACAAAATATATCTTTTGATATTTAATTTAGAAAAATATCCAACGCCTGTTAGTCTAGGATGAATCTTGCCTGCAAAGGCACCTTTTTATTTAAGATTAATGAAGAGATGTAAAACATTTTCAGGAGAAGCTGATTTTAATTTTTAAAGACAACTCTCTAGGGTATCAGGACCACAGGAGGCAGTGATGGTGTTAAACTTACGCTGCATAAGAAACATAAATTAGTGGGTTGAAAGTAATTAAAGAGGTCAGTTGGGCATGGTGTAGTTATCCCATGGCTGCAGTTTATCCCAGAGCTAACAGCTGTGGGCCTTTTTGTCTACTTGTATCCATAAGTTAATGTAGTAGTCACAATTGAATAGATCTGTCTGTGAGATTTTTGAAATAAATTACATGTTTTATCATATATTTTTAGATTCCCCAAAGTGTGATAGGCACCATAGGAAAAAAGTAGAGAGTATCCATTGCTTTTCTTCAAGGCTATGTTATAAACTCTTCAAGAAATATAATGAAGAATAATAAAGAATAATTGTGGAGATGTCTGAATTTTAGCTTACAGACCTTAAAATTGAACTGTAAATTGTCAGAATTATGAGCACTGTATATGAAACCTGTTTTGTGATTGAATAAATCATGTTTAGAATTTAACTTTAAAACATGGCTTTTTTGAAATTAAAAAATAATTGGGGGAAACTCCTGAAAGTAGTTATTGTATTTGAAAAGGATAATATTAGACTGTTTTGTGGTGGAATATATAATTTTCACAACATATACGTAGTTCCTTGTTATTTTTTTAACTCTCTAAATTAATTTTATTTCTGTTGTCCCAGACCCACAGAGGCAGCCAAAACGTTCAGTCCCTGATTTTGAAGTATCTATTTATAATCCTTTAGTGCAATAATACAAGTATCTTAATAAGAGAAGTAAAAACTGGTGTTTAACAACCTTTTTATTTAGTTAGGGGATATTTGGTCATACTTTGCCTGTTGCATGAGTGATGGCTTTGACAAAAGTAGAATTTGTTATCCCTGTTGGGATATCCAGTTATTCGGTGATATTGGCTTCATCAAGTACAGCTTGGCTTTCCAGACCAGTTTTTGTTGGTTTCTCCTCTATTTTCTTTGATTTTGGGCTTTTTAATTTGCATATCAGAGATGTGAGTAAGTGAATAAGGTAGCACTGTATAAGACCATGTGTGTCATTTGTCTAGATCACTTGACCACATTAAGATTCCTAATAATTTCTTCTCTTTATCCTATAAATCAGTTAGGGTTTTTTAGAGCTGCTTCTATGTTTTCCATTTACAAGTTTCATCCTAAAGAGGAGCTGTTTAAATTGGAATAAAAACCATTCTTTAGGAATATTGTAAAAATATAAGAATTCTAATACAGTCAACCCTCTTCCACTTCACGCCCCCCCATATTGCGGCTTCACATCTTAGCGGCGTGATTTTTCAGCAATTAAGGAGGCCTGTTTCACAACTGCGTGTGACCTTATACGCATGAATATTCAAATTAGGCAGTCATAAATATGCAAATCAACCCACACAGCTGCCGCGACAGCTCTGCTTCCGGTGGAGCAGGCATGGCGGTGGCTCCTGGCACAGCTGCAGCAGTAGTGGCAACTCCGCTCCCGGCAGGGTGGGCATGGTGGCGGCTCCACTCCCAGCACAGCCGGGTATCTGCCCCACTCCAAGAGAGGTAGTTTCATGCAGTTATGAAAGATTTATACACTCTCAGGTTAGACGTGGTGTCCAAGACTTTCGCGAATGACTTTCCGAGACATACTCATCTACCCCAAGTATGGAGAGACCAGGTCTGCCAACGCGGAGAGACAACTGGGACAGCAGCGTGGGCGGCTCCCGCGCACCAGTGTTCCTGACTGAGCAGAAAAGGGATTTTTCACGGCGTGGGGTGGCTGTGGGCGCTGGGAAACACCGACACAAACACCAATACACAGCAAAACAGTGCCGTAACAGCGCCAGTGTGCCCGGAGGCTGTATGAGGTTGCGGGGGAGATTTGCATATTAATGAGCTGCCAGTCAACGCGGATGGAGGGCTTTGTGGGTAGTGCGCAAGACCACCATACCGTGGTATAGGAGACCCAACTGTATTAGTCTTTTTGCATCCACTTAAAAAGTGGGCTAGAGGAGAAATCGGGGCAAAATTTCGTCTTCATTTTTGTTTTGCAAAAGACACTGCTGTCTTTAAATTGGAATGGGCTGCCCAGGGAGGCAGTGGAGTCGCCATCTCTGAAAATGTTTAAAAAAAGACTGGCACTTAGTGCCATGGTTTAATTAATGAAATGGTGTTAGATAATAGATTGGACTTGATGATCTCAAAGGTCTTTTCCAACCTAGTAAATTCTGTGAAATAGGTTTGGCTTTACATGTACAGGAGGTAAACGTTATAAAAAGTGACTTGTGTTTGTAGAGTTGGTAAAAGAAATTTGTGGTCTATGGATGCTGAACTAATACAATAAATCAAAGGTTATTTCATTCTTGCTAGAGACAACTATTATTGCAGCATGCAGGTTACTGATGAAGCAAAAAGTTTGTAGCATAAACTGTAAAGTCAAGTGAAATCAATTTGCTAGATTGGAAGAAACTTCTTAATATCCATTGTTGGTTTTGCCTATTATTAATCTCTGTCATTCTCTTCTATGTCATTGCAATAAACATTTTGCCATATTGCTGCAGTTTTTTCCATTAAAAAGAAAAGCTGCTTATCTGTAGTAAGTAAAATTATGAATCTTTACTTGATTTTACTTTTTTTCTTTTTATAGAAGCTGCAAAGAATCAATCCTCCTTACTGTTGTTCAACCTTACCCTGTAAGTATTGTGTTTTCTGAATTAGTGTCCTAGCAATATACTAGCGCCTTCTTTTTCTGCCTATTTTCTGTCTATATCTCTACCTTTTGTGTGTAGCTAAGTGCAATAAGGGCTGTGTCTCTTAAAGATGATGTTTAAGATGGTGTTACTGTGTCCTGCACTCAAAGTCTGCATTAGTAAGTTAAAGTAACAACAGCAACTTTAAACTCATACCAGCAATATCAATACAGCAGGATGCTGATTTCTGCTTCAATTTTTGATTTGTTGTGACTCTGGGGTTTTTCATGATTCTGCCTTGGTCCCACAGAGTTAAGCTGCTATAGCAAACCAGCTGTACCCCAAGTAAAGGAGGGTTCTGTCTGCATCTAGAGTGCAAAACTTGTGGAGGTAAGGAGAGAGACACGCAATTGTGTGAGGTTGGCTTGAAGGGACTGGAAGAAAGTGCAGCCACTTCTGCGCTGGTTTATGTGATGTATATTTGCAGCTCGGTCAGTGGTTTGTGGCAGGGGATTCATGACCTGACCGCTCAAACCTATCTCCTAGGAAAAAAGCAGAGAAGCCAAGCCAGAGGAGAAAACACATCTCTCTCTTGCCATACATCTGTGCACAGCCATGCATACGTTACGGGCTGCTGAGGGGTTTCAGTCGTGCATCAGGAGTGATTTCAGTTTGAGCAGGTCCGTTCAGCTCCCTGCTGGCTAACCTGATACACGGTAGTTTTTATTAGCCAGGGATAACTGCATCCTTTTCACCCAAGATTAAGAGATGAGGTGGATTTGGCACAAAGATGTAAAATCTAGTTTATCAAATGAAGCTGCCAAAATGTAAATCTTGCAAATGCAACTTGGGCAGTGCTGTGTATCTTCATACTAGTCATTAGCCTTTCTGGTTATTTTTGAGGTGGCCATGTACTGGTCCTGCATCCTTTCTAGAAGTCAATCTGCACTGCTACTAATTCATGGGGGGAAAGCACGCATTCCACAGCAAAACCAGGCAGAGGGTAAGATCACTGTCAGGAAGGTGAGCTGGGATCTGGACAACATCAGTCACCTTAAATAAAAATGCAGGCATGGTCTGATTAAATAAAGAAACCTAACTGCCTTTAAAGCTTGCTGGTTTACACTCAAGTCGTCATCACACTGAATATATATATGTAATACGGGGAAAAAAAATCCTCACTCACTTTTCTTTTTTTGTACATGTTTAATCCATTGACATATTTCATACTTTTCTTTAAATGTCAGGTGATGAAGAGGCGTGTGCTTTAGTGCAGCTATATATAGTCCTTAAAAGTGGACAGTAAAGTGGAGTACTGCATGTCTCTCAGGTGCTATGACCTGTCATCACTATGTTGCTGGTCTGACAGTAAGCCTGTATGTACTGAATGTAAAGGAAGCTGAAACCCAAATAAACCCATGGTCAATGGAAGACCTTACAGCACAGGTACAGTCCTCCTCCAGCCTGTAACCAGGAGAAGAAGGAAAGTCATGACCTGGTATCCTCACCAAGGGCAAGTCCTGCCTAACCAACCTAGTGGCTTTCTATGATGGAGTACATCAGTGGACAAGGGAAAAGCTACAGATGTCATCTATCTCGACTTCTGTAAAGTCTTTTGCACAGTCGCCTACAACATCCTTCTCTCTCAATTGGAGAGAGATGGATTTGATGGATAAACTGTTAAGGGTAAGAAATTGATGGGATGATTGCATCCAGAAGATTGTGGTCAATGGTTCAATCTCCCAGTGGACATCAGAGACAAGTGTTGTTCCTCAGGGGTCTGTATTGAGACCTGTTATGTAATATCTTCATTAGTGGCATAGACAAAGCGTATCCTCAGCAGATTTGCAGATGACACCAAGCTCAGTGGTGTGATTGACACTCCTGAAGGATGGGATGTCATCCAGAGGGACCTGGACAAGCTCTAGAACTGAGCCCATGAGAATCTCCTTAGGTTTACAAGAGGACGTATAAGATGCTGCACCTGGGTCAGGGCAATCCCCCATATCAATACAGGCTGGGGGATGAACAGAGTGAGAGCAATCCTGACAAGAAGGACTTGGGGATGTTGGTGGATGGAAAGATGGACATGAGCTGGCAATGTGTGCTTGCAGTCTAGAGAGTCAGTTGTGTCCCAGGCTGCATTAAAAGCAGTGTGGTCAGCAGGCTGAGGGACATGATTTTACCCTGCTCCTCTCTGGTGAGACCTCACCTGGAGTACTGCATCCAGTTCTGGGATCCCCAGCACAGGAAGAACATGGACCAGAGGAGGGACACCAAGACAATTAGAGGGGTGGATCACCTCTTCTATGAGAAAAGGCTGTTGGAATTGGAATTTTTCAGCCCCAAGAAGAGAGGGCTTCAGGGTGACCTAATTGCAGCCTTCCAGTACCTGAAAGGAACCCAGAAAACAGATGGAGACAGCGACTTTTTACAAGGGCATGTAGTGACAGGACAAGGAGGAATGGCATCAAACTGAGAGTAGGTTTAGATTAATATTAGGAAGAAATTCTCTTCTATGGGAGGGTGGTGAGACACTGAAACAAGATGTTCAGAGAAGTTGTGGATGCCGCATCCCTGGGAAGCATCAGGCAAAGCATCACCTGCTCATTGAGGGAGGTGATTGTCCTGTTCTACTCTGCACTGGTGCAACCTCACCTTCAATATTTTGTCAGTTTTGGTCACCACAATATAGGAAAGATATTAAGCTATTAGTGTCCAAAGAAGAGAATCGAAGATGGTGAAGGGCCTTGATGGGGAGCCATATGAGGAGTGGCTGAGGTCAAGTTGGTCTGTTCAGCCTGGAGAAGAGGAGACTAAGGGGAGACCTCATTGCAGTTCCAACTTCCTCGTGAAAAGCAGAGGAAGGGTAGACACTGACCTCTTCTCTGTGATGACCAAAGACAGAATCTGAGGGAATGGTCTGAAATTGTGTCAGAGTAGGTTTGGGTTGAATATTAGAAAAAGGTTCTTCACCCAGAGGGTGGTTGGATACTAGAACAGGCTCCACAGGGAAGTAGTCACAGCACCAAGCCTGACAGAGTTCAAGAAGCATCTGGATGATACTCTCAGTCACATGAGATGACTCCAGGTTATGCTGCTAGGAGTTTCGCTCAGTGATCCCTGTGTGTCACTTCCAACTCAGCATATTCTGTGATTCTGTGATTCTGACATGTTCAAAGCCAAGTTAGATGGAGTTCTGAGCAACCTGGTCTAATGAAAGGTCTCCCTGTTTATGGCAGGGGTGTTGGAATAGATTGTTGCCAAAAAATGCTGGAAAAGAACCCTCCAACACCACCTTTCGAGTATTAGAAAGAAAGCATTCCTTTATTATGGCAGCCAGGTGCACAGGAACTCCATTCCAAATTACACACACCAAATTACATAGATTTTACAGCTTTATACTATCATCTAATTATATTTATCCATTACATCATTTGTTACACTCACTTCCTGAACTGTTCCACCCATCCCTCCACCCAGACATGCCTCTAGAATTAGGGTTGGAGGTCTCCAGATGACCCTTAGAGTTCAATTCCATCCTCTTCCTCAGTTCTCACCCCCATTGGTGCCCCTCTTCTGGCACAATATCAGCCTCCTGGAGTGATTTCAAGGTTCCTGGCTGGCCTGGACTAGCTCATTAGCTATGTTTTCCCTTTCCATCTTCTTTATCAGTGTCTGTCTCAAGGTAGGAGAGGCCTTCTTCTTTGTTGAACTTTCTGCCTGTTAAAAACTTCTAGAAAAGAACAATAGACACCCAGGGAACTGCACAGAAACTATCTAAAGGAAATTAAGGGAAATTTTCAAAATTTTCATTAAGGCTACAAGATGATCTTTAAGATCTCTTCCATTCTGTGGTTCTATAATTCTATGATTCTATAATCCCCAGCTCTTTTGGATCCAAGCTCCTTGTGAGACCTGATAAGGCAGAATCTGGTCCTCTCATTATGTAGCAACAAAAACTAATCAATAACTGAATTATCTCTAGACATCACTGAGTTAAGGACGGCACTGAAACACTTTACTGTCATGTCAGCTATTTGGGCTGATGTGCCCATTTTATACATGTATTTGAGATTCACAGGTTTCACAGGTTGGAAGGGACCCATAGGATCATCTAGTCCAACTCCCAGACCCACAAGCATGGAACCACGGGCACCACGCTCCATCCATCCAAGCCTCCCACCATCTAGACCATGTCACTGAGCTCCTCATCGAGTTGTCTCTGAAACACCTCCAGGGATGGTGACTCCACCACCTCCCTGGGCAGACCATTCCACTGAGAGATCACTCTCTCTGTGAAGAACCTCTTCCTAACATCCAGCCTAAACCTCCCCTGGCGTAGTTTGAGGCTATGTCCTCTTGTTCTGGTGTCGTCAGCCTGAGAGAAGACATTCACACCCACCCGACTGCAACCTCCCCTCAGGTAGCTGTAAACTTTCACCATTCTTGTCGCCCTTCTCTGGACCCTTTCAATCAGTTCAACACCTTTCTTAAACCGGGGAGACCAGAACTGGACACAGTACTCAAGATGTGGCCTGAACAGCGCCGAGTACAGGGGAAGGATAACTTCCCTAGTCTGACTGACCACACTGCTCCTAATACAGGCCAGGATGCCATTGGCCCTCGAAGCAACCTGGGCACACTGCTGGCTCATATTAAGTTTCCTGTCAATCATT
>WEKX01018803.1:35152-58770 GCA_013390025.1 Pitta sordida
CCACAAGCCTCCAGCTTCACCAGGAGTTTGTTATGGGGGACAGTGTCAAAGGCTTTACTAAAATCCAGGTACACCACATCAACAGCTCTTCCCTCATCAACCAGGTGGGTCACCTGATCATAGAAGGAAATTAGATTGGTCAGGCAGGACCTTCCTTTCCTGAAGCCATGCTGACTAGGTCTGATCTCCTTACCCTCCTGGAGGTGCAACATCAATTTCCTTAAGATGGTTTGCTCCATAATTTTGCCTGGCACCGAGGTCAGGCTGACAGGTCTATAATTTCCTGGCTCCTCTTTCCTACCCTTCTTATGGATAGGTATCACATTGGCCAACTTCCAATCTTTTGGGACCTCCCCAGTAAGCCAAGACCTCTGATAGATGATTGAGAGAGGCTTAGCAAGCTCATCATTTCTCTAGGTATCACCCGCAAACTTGCTGATGATAGACTCAGTTCCCTCATCCATATCGTCAGTAAAGATGTTGAACAGTGCCGGGCCTAACACTGACCCCTGTGGGACTCCACTGGTGACTGGCTGCCAGCTGGATGTGGCACCATTCACCAACACTCTCTGAGCTCGTCTATCCAACCAATTCCTAACCCAACAAAAAATGCTTCTATCGAGTCCATGCTCTAAGAGTTTCTCTTGAAGCTTACCATGGGAAACTGTGTCAAAGGCTTTGCTAAGGTCCAAGTACACAACATCCACCGCCTTTTTTTTTGTCAACCAGGCGAGTCACCAGATGCTCCACTCTGGCATATCTGTCACAGTCCTCCAGCCCTACCTCAGAAGGCAAAGACATTTTATCTCATGTAGGCATGAAGATTGTTTCCCCAAGAATGTGCACACAGCACTTAGAAGATGAGATTGATTTATGTCTATCGGTGCTAGCTTCAATTGACCCATTTTTATGCCAAAGTTGGGATGCTTCTGTAGAAAAAGCTATTTGGGAGAGCCTCAACTGCAGAACTGTGGCACCCTGCAGATCTCCTCTGTTCGTCCCATATTACTGTACCTGCCTACCTGTCTAGACCAAGATCTTACTGATTCATGGCATCCTTCCCTTACTGCTTTCAACTCAAGTTTTTCTGCAGTGGAAACAAATGAGTGCATAGGGATGTGAGAAGCAGTTAGGATGCTGCCAGTGTGTGCAGCCAAACTTGGGCCCTAAAGCAATGCATAGTGTCTCTGTGCAAACCTTGGGCTGCAAATTTTCCTGCGTACTCCTGAGTCACCTTGAACATCTGTCCCATGCTGGCCCTCATACTGCCACAACATTGCTGCCGTTAGTGCCTCAGCCGGTTAGGTGACATCCCTTTCAACTCCGCAGTCCTGAGAGTTGTTGCATTCCAGATGTTCTGGTCTTCTGTACAGAGGGTCTTCTGACAAACACAGTTTGTTTTACAGTTTGGAAACAATAGGTTTTAAAAAATTATGAGCATGTGTATTTTCCCCATTTCTTTAATTTTTCCTCCTGCATAATACTATTTTACCAATAAAACTGGAATGATGAAGAAATAACTTTTAAATAAAGCCTGAATTTTTCCACATTCTTGGCAGAAATACATCTTTACAGACGTTTCATTGATCTCTCTTCTTGGTGGTGATTTTCCTTTTACTGTTGCATGAAAAATATTTGCTGAGATGGTTTAGAAGAGTGCTGTTTCTTAATTGTTTTTATTTGTGCTATTAAGAGTGTGTTTTGGGTTTGCATTCAAGTAACCATCCTTTGTGATTGAAAGTAGATGTTGTCTAGATATATAGTATTCTCTAGTTCACTTAGTACTCTTTGAAAACTTTTACAGATCATTTTTACTTAAGGGCATTCAGTTTTATTTAATGCTTAAAGTCATTAAAATTTCATTTTAATTATGACCAAACCAAAGCATTAGGCTATCTTTTTCTTTCCATCGATCTCCAAATCTCTGTAAGGTTCAATCACTGCTCCTTATGAGGAGGTCGCTGAGCAGTTCAGGCAGTTGAAGCAGTTCAAAGTTTTGATTTCTGGAAGTATGGCATTTGATTATCATTTCTAACTGTTTTATCCTGAACGAACTATCATTCTGATTGTTGCTTTATTACATTCTAAGCATTATTCAAATCAAATAACTTGCCTGTTTGATGTCTGTTCAGATTTTATGAGCAGAGATCATTTGATAGGTTTCTTTCATGATTAATCTCTTAAGCTCCTTGGATGAAGTCCAGGCCCAGCTGAGATCTGTGGCAATTTTGCTGTGCATTAAGTTCTGCAAAGGGAAAAAGATAGGATCTTTTTCTGTTTTGAAAGAGGTGCTTCTTGTTATATAACATGGTTATATGTCTGAGACATAGCATTTGCGGAAAACCTACAGTAAATAACATTTATGGATCATAATGATTGTGGCAACAAACTTACTGAGAGTCTATGAGACTACTGATCAGACTATGATTGCCATCTAAAACTGGTAAAATATAAGAAATGCAAATAGTAAAATACAATTGTCTATGATTAATGGTTGTTTTAAGAGAGAACCCAGATCTGACCACTATTTCAGCAATTAAATTTGTTCCAAGAAAAGTTCCTGATAAAAATATGTTAGCGCCATGTTGTATTTTAATATTATAACAGATTACTGTTTGGCAAAACTTCCCTATCTTATTTCTTCTGTGTCCTTACCTGCTCTTCTACAATGCTCTTGTGAGGTAGTATATTTGTTTCAGGCTCATTCATGGCTATGAATTACTGAATTTGGTTTGCCTTTGGGCTTTATATCCTGTTTCACTTAATAAATTTAATTCTTTCTTCTTATTCACATTATTTTTGCTTCTTAAATTTTGGCTTATATAATTGCTGTTAGGGGTGGACAAAAAATTACATATTTTTGTAGACATGCCATTTTTTCCTTATTTCCTGGAAAATATATCTCATATTAAACTAACAAGTGTTTTTAAATAACAAGCTTAAAATTTATTGCATATATACACTCTGTGGCTATTTAAAATCTACATTATTTCTTTAGTTTTAAATATAGTCGTTCTAATTTTAATCTACAGAGCAGTTTTTCTTTTCGCCTTGTGACTGTCCCCTATTGCTGTAATTTTATTTCTTTATGGTAGCTCAGTACTAGACTATGCTTTTCTAAATACTAAGTCCTTTTTTTTTCTTGAGTATGAATAAAGATTTTGTTGTTGTAGCACCACTACTGGCAAGAGCACTCAAAGGGGCTTTTTCAGCAAATAAAAACCACTTCCCTTAGAATCTCCCCTCAATTATAGTTTGCCTGCAAAAGTGCACTAAGTGCTAGACATTTTTATTTTCATCAAAAAATTTTCCCTTAAAATGTAGGATATATTTTTCCAAGACCTATCAAAAAATGACCTGCTATAAAGCTGCTGACAAAAATATCTAATTTTGAGGAATCCAGAAAATGAGTAAATAACATTTTCTAGAAAGTCTGCTCTTGCTGTAGCAATCTCTCGTATTTTTGACCCTGCTGACGGGATGCCCACTGATTGCAGTCCCCAGTAAGCAGAGTTCAAAGTAGGGTCTCAATCTTCATTATGATTTCCTAAGAGCAAATCTCTGTACAATGCTTTATTTTTCTTATTAACAGTTTCTCTAAGTAGTGCTGAAATGATCAACTGATTCTTTTTCCTCAATTCTGTGTAAACAAGTAAAAGTTAGTTAAAATCATTATAAATTTGAGCTTTTAATAGGAAACGGTGCTTAGGTCACACAGAGTGAATTTGGGGGTTTTTTGAACTATTTTGACTCCTTGTTCCAAGATGTGCCCTCAGTTTGCAAAAGTCACTCAAATTAAGCTGGTTTTGTCTGTGACAACGCAAATACTTTACTTGCAGAGACAAATGTTCTGTATTAGTGTAAACACCTCCTGCTTAAGGTCATTAACTGAGGATAATGGTTTCCATTTGGCTAAAAGACAGTATCAGAAACAAATGAACCTGGCACTCTGAAAATCATTAATTGATAGCATCTTCTGCAAACTCAAAGACATTAAAATAGAATACAGCAGCATATCATCTTGGTGAGGCTTTGTTAGACAAGCAAGTTCTAAGAATCAAACTCAACTCTTTTCCTCAGTATTTGCTGCATTCTTTGGAAATGCTTTTTTTTCTCAAAGAGAAAATGTCAAGTGCCAAGTTGACGCAGAGGAAGAAACAATGAGATTGTGCAATTAAATGCAAAAGCTGTGCTATTACTCAAACCTTTAACCAGCAGAGAATGTTCCCCCTAATACCTGGCACAGCTATTTTAGATTTTCTTACACCCATGGTCTATAGTTTGAAGCTTTTTGGAAAGCAATTTTCTTCCAGGCTCACCCAGTGTCTGGCAAAGGGCCAGAGTCCTGCCCATGTTACCACAGAAGTGGGAATGGAAGGAAGCCCCATGTTTTAGGGTAGACAGTGATGTGCTCCCGTGGCTGTGCAATATATATTTTAAACCTATGTCCCAGAGGAGCTCTTGGGAACTCATATATGTTCAAATTATTCAGTTGTCTTGGACTCTCCTATTAGATTCTTGCAGTAGTGTAATTTAAGTGTTATGCCCCCTGCAAGTGACTTTTGAGGTTGTAGAGAGGAAAAGAGAGAGGTTGTAGAGAGCAACAGAGACACACAGTGGTTTGCCAGATTTGCTGTATGGGAATAACTTTGCCAGAATCTAAAGAAAATTTGGCAGTCTGCCTTTTAAGAGATACCAGACTGGTGACTCATCTGCAATAAGAGCAAACAACTATACAAAGCTTCTTCCATCAAGAAAAGGAAGTGAAAGCCACTCTTTCCAATGTGCCCTTGCAAGGGAAAGCCAGTAACCTAATCCTATAGCTGTGCTACCCTGTGCCAGTGGGAATCAACAGGTTGCAGTCCATTACTTGGATGCCTATAGACTCTCGCCCTTACACATTGCACAGGGGCACTACATGGGAAATTAGAGAAAGCATCTGTATAGTTGTTAGTTGTTATTAGTCATGGTACTGTTGTATACTATGTCTTTCTGGGAATCAGCTTTAGAGAACAATATGTAAGCTGCTTCAGCATTTCCGTGTTACCCCTCTTGCTGAGGAAGTCAACAGGATCCCCCACCCTGAGATACTATAATTTTTTTTAACTTACTTTCTTATTGGTGGTTGTTTTACAGTCTGCCCTCTTCCACTTTGCCCCCCCCCCATATTGCGGCTACAGATCTTAGCGGCATGATTTTTCAGAGATGAAGGAGGCCCCTTTATGCAACTGCGCATGTGCCACCTGACACGCATGAATATTCAATTAGGCAGGCATGAATATTCAAATCAACTCCCATGCCGTGCTGTGTGGACCACGGGTGTACTGCTCTGCCCATGGCGAGCTGCACTGGCCTTGCTCTGTCCCTCTGCTCTGGACCGCCCCGGCTTCCCCCCCTTCCCCTCGAGGCTCTTCTGGGCCACCCTGGCTCCCCCCTGCTCCCCTCGGGGCTGCTCCAGGCTGCTGGGACAGTGGCGCAGGTGGCTCCCTGCACCAGTGTCCCCAGCCAAGCAGAAAAGGGTTTTTTCCCAGCGTGGGATAGCTGCAGGCACCGGGAAGCACCAACACAAACACCAATACACAGCAAGGCAATGCCAAAACAGCGCGGAGGGGTCGGGGGGGGGCCGTGTGAGGATGCAGGGCAAATTTGCATATTAATGAGCTGCCGGTCAACGCAGAAGGCGGGCTACATGGGATCCGAATAAGACCGCGGTACTGTGGTATAGGAGACCCAACTGTCTATCTTCTGGGGAACTGTCCACCTTTTTCAGTGCTGCCTTTGGAAGCTGGGCTTGGCTGGTTCATGCAGTTGACTTTTCTGTCATTGACAAGTGTTGATAAAAAAGTTGATGATCATAGCTGCCAGAGAAGTAAGAAAGAATGAACTGTGAAAATTAAGCATTTATTTTTATTTCTTCTATTAGTTCTATTTTGTGCTTCAGGAATCATTGGATGTCTCTGATATTTCCTGGGAGAATGTGGCATTATTCCTTCCTTGTTCACTGGTTGATTCCGAGCCTATGATTAATAGTTACCATGTTTTCAATGTGATAATAAATCAGAGGCATACAGAAGTGAGCTAGAGAATTCTTGCTCCTAGTTGCTAGATACAGTTATACCCCATCGATTGCGACAAACGGGACACGCAAAGGCCCTCGCGAAACCCTAAACTTGCAAAGAAGTGTAGGTCATTCATATGCAGGCAGGCCACGCCCATTGCTCCACCCCTTAGCACGCCGCAGTGCTGCGGACAATTTTCTGCTCCTTCCCCTTGTCTCTCTCAGCACAAGCGAGCAAAGGGAACCGTTTCTGAGCGGCTGCTGTGACCGTGTGTGCTCCCAGCGCAAACTCCGCGCTGCTGCTCCCCCCAATAGCCTGGCCTGGCTCAACCCGGCCCCGGTGCTGACGCCGGCATCAGGGGTCTCGCGTCGGCCCGCATGCGCTCGCCCCGCCTCCGCGGCAGGGAAGGGGTGTCCCTGAGCTCTGGTCAGCATTCTTGGAGCCTAGAAAAACCTTAACTTCGTAACATTGCGACACCCTGTGCACTTATGGTGGGGCGGGGGCTTCAGTATTGAAGTTTCTTTCCCTTTAACATCCACCAGTGCCGGGAGAGGCAGCAAGGCAGCGCCGCCACTATGGTCCCAGAGGGTGAGGGAACAGAAACCTCCTCCTGGCGCAGTGGCAGCGGTGTGGGAACATCCCACCTCTGCCCCATCCCAGCACACAGCACTTGCCTTGGGCAGTTTCCCTCCAGCTACGTCATCACCGGGTGTGCTAGCCGGCAGACCCTGGGCACAGACTACAATGCCTGCCCTGCCTGAGCCATGGAAACAGTAACACAGACACACGCACACAAGCACTGCCACACACGGGCAAGCAAGCGACATTCAGGGACCTGCTCTGTCTTCCACAGTGGCTGTCCCTGTCCCACAGCCCCCCAGGCCCTCCTTGCTGTCCCCAGTCCAGACCCCCGAAGGCAGTTTGAATTTTATTAAGCTGTTGAGAAAGTAAGCACGTATAAAGCTTCCACAACACTTTTTTAAATTCTATAAATTATACGTGCATACATACACTGTACATACGAATACATGGCATGTCTTGTGGTAGTGCTGCACTGGGTCTCAGTGGCCGCCTGGGACATAGTGCAGTGTGACCCTTCCACTGTAGGGACTGGGCATGGAGACACACAGGACCGGCTGGGCACGGTGCAACAGGACTGTAAACTTGAGGCTGTGCCGGAGAAACCCCAAGCCCTCCCTGCCTGCCCTCCCCGGGGGGCTGGGCCTGGGGCGGGCCCGACCCGCCTCACAGGGAGAGCCAGCCCAGCCCCTCGGCAAAGCAGAAGCACAGCATGCGCTGGGTATGAAAAATCGCAAATGCCGGAAGCTGGACTGTAAAAAAATTGCCTTGCAAATGGGCGGGGTCGTAAAGGAGAAGTCGCGATACAGAGGGGATTCACTGTATACGGCCTCTGAATCACAAGAAAAAACTTTTAAGCAGTTTCAGAAAAGATCAGAGACAACAAGAGCATGTACCTTGGACTACTCCATCAGTCCTGCAGATTGTTAGTGGAGTCAAAATTTGAGTGATAGAAACAAGACTTCCTGTGTTTATGAGGACTGCTGCTCATGCCACATTGATCATCACTGGTGATGCCTGCCCTTATTTCTCGCAGGCAAACCAACATGAATTAGTCTTTTCATTACCCAAAACTAGTAAGGACATTTCTCAGGAAATAGAGTAAGACTTGAAAATCTTATTTCATGTTTTACTTTTTTTTTTTTTTAAAAAGGGACAAAATCTGGCCCAAAGGAGCATAGTGATTTTCAGGCAAAGTCAACATTTCTTCCACGGCCTATTATCAAAGTTATGGAGTTGGGCAGTGTCAGCAGCACTGTGTTTCTAACTGACCTGAGAATAAACCAGACTTGCTTCTGCTGCTGAAAATTAAAATTCCATTGACTATGAATATTTAATCTATTACTAAAAAGAGATTGTTACCCAAACTCCTCAAATAGAGTGACTTTTTTTCCCAAGGACTGAACACTTGATCATAGGTGAATCCAATGTATAATGTAGTACGTAAAAGGCAAGTCCCAGAAGAAAATTAGGAATGTTTCTAGACTTCTATTTCATGAAGCCCTATAAAATGTCTGACCTATAGAGGGCAAGCATGTACTTCAGGGGAAGTCTGCTGGCCTGCATGGACCTCTTGGTGGTTTTCACCTGAATTTTGAAGTGGACTAATGCAGTGAGATCCCAGTGCATTTGGAGAAGACTCAGACACTTTTTTTGCAAAAATTATGTGTATATCTGTCTGGTAGATCACAGATCATGCAAAAGTTTTCCATTCAGTGTTTGAAGGAAGTATTACTGGTAGGTCATCAGTCAATTTCTGCTCTTGCAGACAAGTTTGGTTGACAGCAGTCGTGGAAGCACTATAAGGAATTTGTATATACACTGAGAGCCTTTCTCACTGCTCCAGTCTGACTGTAGGATGACTTTCAGTATGTGCAGTATGCATTGGTGATTCCTTATGTGTATGTACATATGTGTTATCTGAGAGTGCATTAAGGTTTGACTATATCTCTGTTCTTCAATGAACAGCATACAAGGAGTACAAGAACTGTATACATGGAGTTTCCAGTGTGTGAGAAACTGGGAATAAATGAAAAAGGAGATAAAGGTTTTAATATGAAATTATATTATATATCTTGTCCTCATCTTTTTTTCCAGTCTCCTAAATCAGCTTTTATTAGTGCTGCAAAAAAGGCAAGATTGAAGTCCAATCCTGTCAAAGTGCGTTTCTCAGAAGAAGTAATTATCAATGGCCAGGTGTCGGTGAGTATTTAGCTATTTAACTTCAGAAAGGACTGAGCATTTCATCCACAGGTCTGGCTCAAGGCTGGAAAGGGAGGGGAATTATATGGTAGAAACAACAGTGACAGACTTGTGAAGAGAAGGGTTTTTCTGTTTGTGAACTTTTCCAAAGATCTTTAAGTCCATTTGGCCTGTAATTTCTTGAAAAATTTGTCCCTTGAAATAAAATTAAAATGATAGTGAATGCATTTTTTGATGATAGCACAGACGTGTCAGTCTTTATAGTCTTGGTAGTGCTTGCTTGTTATTTGGTTGGTTTTTTTCAGATCAATTTTATATCACTAAAACCCCTAAGCTCAAGAACAGTAGTAACATGTCAGAAAAACTGATTAAGATTACCTTACAGACCTCTTTAAAATTTATTTTATCTACTTGAACTTGTGGTTTCCAGCCCTCAGGCAAAATCAGCCTCCCTTTCAGAGGCCCTGGAATCGTCATTAAATATGAACTCCCAGATAATTTTCATAATTTGCTAGAACATCATTCCACACTGATGTCTTTATGCAACTCTCTTCCACACATAAATTGATATTGCATTTTTTCAAAAGCAATTTCTGTTTTTTAAAATACAAACAAAGGAGCAAACAAAGAAAAAACCCAAGCTTTGCTTCTGTTTCCCTTAGTTTTTCCTCTTTACTTTACTATTCTTGTTATGAGTCATCAAATTAAGTAGCAATGTTATATGTGCTCCTTTTAATGATGACAGATATTAGCATTTAGCAACAAAGAAAATGTAAAGCACCTTGATTGTAATTCCTACTAATGAATCTGTAGTTTCTGTCTTGTAGATTGAAGACAGTAACTCACAATATTCACAAAAACAGTAACCCATTTTTCTGTTTTATTGAAAATGTTTTTGATTTCAGAGATAACATTCATTCTCAGAGAGACAGTATCTAGGAAAAGACCATGCACCAAACTGGACATAAAATGTATGTGAAAAGTTACATTTTTATAGACAAAGACTTGGAGGAGGCAGCTGTTATAAGCATGGCTAGACTCTTGCAGGGCATTGATATTTCTGCTTTCACTTTAGACCAACACCTTCCTTTTCAGTTGTTACCTTGCCATCTGAATGATGTACGTTTTTACAGAGCAACATGTAGGTTTCCCTTGTTGCATGTTGTAATCTGATTTACTAATTTGCTTGACAGGAAACAGTTAAGGACAACTCACTTCTTTTTATGCCAAATGTTCTAAAGGTGTATCTTGAAAATGGACAAACTAAATCTTTCCGTTTTGACTGCAGCACTTCAATAAAGGTAGGCTAGATGTACCTTTTATGAGATCTTCAGTAATTATCATTTACTTGGAATGCTTTAAGAACAAAATTACTGGTGTGTTCAGTTGGGGCTGGAGTCATAGTTCAGAAATAATGAGGATTTGGTCTACATTTTTCTTCTGCTAGAAACATACTGTCAATGAAGAAGAAAAAGAAGAAATTATCATTTTAATGTGCCTGGAGTACAATTAATGTTGTGTGATTTTATCATTTTGATACGCTGCCAAATACAAGCATGATTTGTCAGCAAAAGTCAGGAGCTAAGAATATTAAGAAGTTGTTTGCTAATTGAATATCATTTGGCTTATCATCCAGTGAAATTAGGATGGGATATTTTAGGGTTATGTCAGTGACAAATTGCTTGCTTCAGTGTAATGCACTTTATGCTTTCCATAACCCATTTCACAGAAATAAAAAGGTGACATGCTGTCACACAACTGAGGCTGATAGGAGGTGTCTGTGACACTGTTCCATGTAGGTTCTGAAATCAGAGGCATCATCAGTGTCTGTGAGAGCCTTGGAGTAGCATAGTAAGCATGACTAGTGCTGTTGGGCATACTTCTAATCTTCCAAGTGTTACTGTTTAAGTAAGCTAGTTTTAAAACAGGTTGGTTACAAATCTAGTTCACTGCATTGAGCATGCATGCTTGGGACACAGAGACTCGGGGGATGCATGGGTGGGATTGATCAGTGAAGGCTGAGGATGCAATTCTCAGCTGCATTGCCAGTCTTTACTAGTTTTAAGGGATTTTAAGATTACTCATATTTGAAGAAAGGCTGCCTTTGTGCTTACTGTGCTACAGCAACATGCTCAGTCAGTTAGAATAGGAAATCACTGTCTGATTTGCTAAGGTAGACAAGAGGAAATTTACTCTAGTTTGACTGAAGTCACTTAAAAATGCACTGCAATATTTGTTAATAGTTTGTATATATGAGTGCAGGTAAGGGATACAAGCTTCCATTCTACATCCATGGGATACTGGATTTCTTCAGTCCATTTGAGAATTTGGTTAGGTGAAGAAATAGGAGGCATGATTTATGGAGATAGTGAAGTCTACATACTGTTCTGAAGCTCATGAGCTGAGTTGTCAGTATTTTCTATTATAAGCATAAAAACAGTGAACCTGTTCCAGGATGTTTTGTCCCTGAAGACCTGTCTTTAGCCATCACATTATATATAATAGTTCTATCACGGATTTGTCATGTCCTATAAGACCATATGTCAAATCTGAAGTTATTTGCACAGATACCACGTGGGCTTAACTACGTAACTGTATTAATGTTGTAGACCTGCTTTGACCTTAGTAATTTTTGACTATTTGTAGGAATAATTTCCTTTCCATCTTATTCAGGCAATTATATATTCAGAGGCCTGCACAGCTGTAAATGCCACATACTTGCATATGTGTATATTCCTCATTGTATAGGGGTTGGTGTGAATTGTTACTTCTTTGCTTGACTGGGGTGAAGCAGACATGCCCCAGCTGAGTTAAGGTAAATCCAGGTTTTTTCCATGCCTAGCAGTCCAGTAGTTCACCACTTAATAAAGAGGGTGCAAACACCATCTAACCTGCAGGCCCCACTTTCCTTGTTGCTGGGAGGTACCACCTGGGCTGACTCTTAAGTTGAATTTGGCTCTTTAAGTTGAGAGGATATCTTGCAAAATATTTGGTGCAGTAATTCAGCACCTATGTTCCTTCACAAAGTCCAAGACAGCTAGTGGAAAATAGTGCTATTGTTACCCCTTCTTAAAAGCTTACATTTAATATTATACTGCTCAATGTTACTGTTATGTCCCATGGTCACAGGATCACAGGATATTCCAAATTGGAAGGGACCCACAAGGAACATCTAGTCCAACTCCCAAATGAACGCCCACACAGGAATCCAATCATGCTCTGTCCATCTGATTATCCCATTATCTAGACCATGTCAATAAGTTCCTCATCCAGTCTTTTCTTAAACACCTCCAAGGATGACAACTCCACCACCCTGGGCAGACCATTCCACTGAGGAATCACTCTGTGAAATAGCTCTTCCAAATATCCAGTCTAAACGTCCCCTGGCATAGCTTAAGACCATGTCCTCTTGCTCTGGTGCTGGCAGCCTGAGAGAAGAAATTTACACCCGCCTGACTGCAACCTCCCTTCAGGTAGCTGTAAACAGCAATGAGGTCATCTCTGAGCCTCCTCTTCTCCAGGCTGAACAATCCCAACTCCCGCAGCCTCTCCTCATAAGGCTTGTTCTCCAGTTCTTTCACCATCCTCGTCACCCTTCTCTGGACCCCCTCAAGCATTTCAACATCTTCTTAANCTCCACTAGTGACTGGCTGCCAGCTGGATGTGACACCGTTTACCAGCACTCTTTGAGCTCATCCATCCAACCAGGTCCTAACGCAGCACAGAATGCTCCTATCCAATCCATGGTCTTAGAGTTTCTTCTGAAGCTTACCATGGGAAACCATGTCAAAGGCTTTGCTAAGATCCAAGTAGTCAGAATAGTATAATATCAGGTTTCATTTTTTAGAGTAATTGTTTGCAATTCTTTAATACTCTTACATTCCTTACATTGTACAGAGTTGTCCCCATCCTCCTATATATCTTTTTTTGTCCTTCCACCAATTTGGCCGTGATTTTCCATAAGCACACTGTAAATGATCAATTAATCTTCCTAATTTGTGTTAGAATACTTGGATTACAATTCATTATGATCTCCTTAGTAAGCCCTATCCATCTGGGTAGTTATGTATATCTAAAAATCTTTAGGAGGGATAGAAATGATTTAATCTTGTCACCAATATAACATGAAACTATTTCTAAATGATGTAGGTTATTATGTATTTCTTTTTCCTACAACATTCACTAAAGTAAAACATACCTTGCCAGATGACTTTAGTAATCTGCATACATTTCCGAAGTGTTATATGATAGTAAGGTAGGGATTAATTGAATGACCTTGTGAAGAGGTTTGTTTAGCTATCTTAGAAACCATCGTTCCTAAGTTAACTACCCCTAGATGCAATCCAGTGTGGAAAAAACTAATTGGAAGTTTCTAAAAATGAGGCTTATACTGGAAATTGACATGGTCAATCAATTGTTCTGCACAGGTATCATCATCATTGATTTTTCTGTCAGCATTTAAAACTCAAGAAGTGGAGTTAACAGCCTCTCCCCCCTAGTATAAGAAAAAATAAAGGCCATTATCTTTTTTTGAGTTGAATATATAAATCTGCTTTGTACTGTTTGGTGGCCCTGCCTCAACAAAGTGAAGAGAAAGTAGAAAGATCATGTCTCCTTTTCTGATAGTTATTATTTCCAGGGAGGCAGAGGGGTGTGATTTAAGGTTCACATCAGTAGAACATGCATGTTAAACCACACAGGATGTTGTCCATGTATTATTTTTCATGTTCGTATCTGATAACCATCTCAGTGATGTTTGATTATAAAGGCAGTGATCTTTCACTGGGTGAATAGGTGTGATGTCCTGTATCCTCATTCAGAGCATGCACAAAGTCTGGGCTTCCCTGTACTGGGTACATGCAGGGTGGGCGGCATTGAATTACTTGGTCCCAAGAACTTCATGAATTTAAGCACATTTTACAAATCCTTTGTTAATTAGGATGTCATCTTAACACTTCAAGAAAAGCTTTCCATCAAGTGTATTGAACATTTTTCCCTGATGCTGGAGCAGAGGGTTGAAGGATCTGGAACAAAACTCCTTTTGCTACATGAACAGGAGACTCTAACTCAGGTTTGTGTAATGATACAGGAAAACAGGTATTAATGAAATGGGTTAATCAATAAATTGTCCATCTTTCTCATTACTCGTGTGAGTTAGGTTCAAAATTTATAATTTGATCCAGTCTCTTGAATAGCAATGCTATTTAGATGTGGTTATAGGGATCAGGTTCTCATAGGGCAAAAAAATTCTGGTATACAAACACCATATTTCATTGCTTCATTGAGCCATTCAAAAGTATTAAGAAGTTAATTAAAGATCAGACTGAAAGTTAGAAAATACTTATCAACCCTTTTCATATTGTATGGCTCAGCAAGTAAACATTCTCAACAGCTGGAAAATGCATGATAACAATTCTGAGAACCAGTCTGCCCAAATTTCTTTAAAAACCTCATTGTGGCCTTTGATTCCAATCTGTTTATACAGATCTGTATCTGAGTGACAGGGAATACTCCTTTTCTGAGTAAGTCAAGTTTGGCTTGTTTATTTGACAATACATTATGTCACTTCAGTGATGTTGAATTGTGACCCAGAAGATGCTGGTGTGACATTCTTCCTTAGATCGGGAAGGTGTGACTAAAGGTAAAATCGCTTTACAGTTGCCAGCGGAGTACCTTGATTTTAGCTGCTTATCATTTTGCCAAACTGCTTAACCTGAAATTTTCCATTGTATTTCAGGAGAACATTAGTATTTTTTTTTAATTTCAATTAAATTTGAAAAAGAAAAGAAAAGGGGAAATGAGTTTTTTGATGAGATGGGGATAAATATTTAAATGACAGAACCTCCCTGATCCTGTAACTAGAGTCTGTGTAATGGTATGAAGGAGCTTAGATTACCAGCTAAACACTCTTTCTAGCATTTTCTAATCTTTAAGCACTTGCTTTTGCCATGGTAACATTCTTTTCTTGTGGGTATAAGCTACCCAGTGATTGCACAATATTCAAAACCACTCAATACTGGCTCTGCTAGTCTGGCTGTCTCTTTTGAAGTATAATTGGTAAAATTCTCATTGAAATCAGAAGGATCAAAATAAACCAACATAGTGAGCTTTCAAAAATCCCATCCAGAGCTTTTATTTATACTTACAGAGTATGCCTAGATATTTAGGAAAGAGATCAGAGACAATGTGGGATAAATACATCTTTTGAAGATTTGTTAGGACAAGACAGAGAATTCATTGGGGTTTTTTAAAAGTATAGTTTTATGAAGTAAAGATGTTGGTTATAAGGTACCCTAACTCTCTTACTGCAGTATCCTAATTGAATAAATTAGATAAAATACATTAATTCTGAGGGTATTCTCTTGTGAAATTACTGTAAAATCAGCAATACTTTAATTTGCCACTATAATATTGCTGCTGACCATGACATTAGCTATGCTGTGGCTTCCTGTGAATATACCTGGGTTACAGTGTCGGATGATTAACGAAGTTTTGCTGACCAACAATAGACAAAGCAGTCTTTTTAATTTTTTTATGTAGTGGGTCTTGGTCAGAAGTCATGGAGTAGATCTCTGAATCCAGGAAAAAGACCCAATTTCTTGCAAATTGCCTAGTGGATTAAAATAAGCAAGAGCAAGTGAGGAGAGAATTCAAGCTGGGCCCCACCTTTATTCTCAGACAGTCTGAGAAATAATATGTGACCTTTCCCCAAAAATCGTCTAGATCTTCTCACTTATAAGTATTTTAGCCCTGCTGAAGTTCAACTCACTTTGTATTTCACTTGGACAGTTTTGATTAAGGTCTGTTTTCTCTGTCCTTTCACTCTGTTTTTGAGTGAGTGAATTCTGTTGCTTTGAGGATGAGTTGTATCAGGCAGTCATGCCTATATGAGTCTAAAAGTCTTTCCACAAGACTATATATATGATGTTCTTAGGTTAAGAACTTTTTCTTGCTACCACATTGCCTGAGACTACAGGGAACACTCCTCAGCAGGGTTGACAAGTCCTAATAGTAGTGTTGCACTGTCCTAGGTGACACAAAGGCCAAGCTCGCACAAGATGAGATGTCTTTTCAGGATTAGCTTTGTCCCAAAGGATCCCATTGATCTTTTAAGAAGAGATCCAGTTGCTTTTGAATATCTCTATGTACAGGTAAGTGAAAGCACAGCCATGGTGAGTGTAAAGGAGAACAAAAAATGTACTTAATTGTATATATAAATTTACATCTTCACACAGAAAAGTGTGGCTGCTGTAAATCTTGGCTTTGGTTTTTGCTGGATAAAGCCCATGAATGCACTTGGGGAATGTGCAAATCTCTATCATCTGCAAAGTCCTCTTCCTTCGTAAGTCTCTCTAAACAGTAATGCTTTGATATCTCTCCAAAGTATATTTGGCTTTAGAAAAGAGTGAAGCTGAATTAATTGGTAATACTTATTTATGGTTCTGTAATATCAGACAGAAATTATGTCTGAAAAGGAACTTCCAATAGAGTGGATGGGAAAACTGATGCACAAGCAATGTGGTTCTCCTGAGTATCTCACCAGGTAGAATCCTGCTATCCTGAGTCTAGATACACTGATACCTTCCCAGCACTCATTGTGATGGAGGATTACTCTTCTCTCCAGGAAGGATGAAGAGATCTAAGGTCAAAATACTCATGCCTTCCATTCGTTGGCAGAAGTACTGGTAATCACAGAATCACAATATTCCTCATAAGTGCCTATATCCTGGTGGGCATCTGACACCTCTGAGAGCAACAGTCCTACATGCATGACCCAGCATGGTCTTGCTTCTGTGTTCAGGGTTACTCTTTGTGCAGTATTACAGGTTCACAGGTTATTTTGAGTTGGAGGGGACCCTCAGGATCATCTAGTCCAACTCCCCACCAACTAGACCCTGTTACTGAGCTCCTCATCGAGTCTTCTCTTAAACACCTCCAGGGACGGTGACTCCACCACCTCCCTGGGCAGTCCATTCCAATGAGCGATCACTCTCTCTGTTAAAAACCTCTTCCTATATTAATTTAAAAACAAAAACAAAAGCAAGATAGTTTATTTTTAGAGCAAGATTTTTTAACTTAATGCTCCCTCTACTGGTTTTTTGGCAGAGCTGTAACGATGTGGTTCAGGAAAGATTTGGACCAGAACTGAAATACGACATTGCCCTGCGGTTGGCTGCATTACAAATGTATATTGCAACTGTGACCACCAAGCAAACTCAGAAAATCTCCCTCAAATACATAGAGTAAGTTGAGAATGCTGTGAGTTCTTTAAAAGCGAAGCATTATTAGTAACATAAAGATAATTTAAGGTTGTTTCTTTAATGTATCTGTATGCATGCACCAGTTTTAGGTTTATTCTTTGTCACTAAAATTGATTCAGGTGTGTTAACAGTGATATGTGTGGTCCTTATAGTCCATTTACCTTTTGGTCACCTGTTTAGGCATGTGAAAAAGCCTATAAATATAATTAACTCATTTGCTTTCACTGGTTTAAAATCAAAATTTATATGGTCTGAATCATAAGGTTTTAGCAGAGATTATTATAGTAAGATTCAAATTACTGCTTGGTTCAGAAGACAGTAGGGTCATAGAGTCCATTTTGTAATACTCATATTTCTTAAATACGGAAGTATCCCAGTAGGCACCTGTCTTATCTTAGACAACATGTATATGTAACTACAAAGAAAAAGAAAAATTCTGAAGTGCATATGACTACATCTGCTTGGATTAAAAAAAACCAAAACTAAACCCAGCAACAATAAAACAGCAACAAAATCCACAACAAAATAAAAGCCCTAAAACTTTTGGTGTTGTTTCTTAGTTTATTTGCAGAATGGAAATAATAACTGTTACACACTCAGTCTTGTAGATTTTATCCTATTAATGAATCAGCAAAAAAATTATTTACAAGGGAAGAGTCAGTCTTCTATCAAAAGGGGTGCTTCAAGTAGAAAAAAAATTGGTAAAAGAAATGGGATTGTTGTTTATGAGGAGTAGCCCCTTTCCCCCCTCCCCAAAATATAAGTTACAAAGAAAATTATTCTCTGCTTTTGATGTTCTAAAAGAAAAGCTAGGAAAAAAAATTACGTCTGGCATTGCATTATTAAATTAACTGCTATTTTATTTCTCTAATAGTATTTTTCTATGCAATTAAGTGGTGTTTAACATAGGGCTTAAATATCAAACTTCAAAATGTTTTCTGAATGGCACGATTGACAAGATGGAAGGGATACAAGAGAGATCATAATTTTAAAACATCTTTTTCATAAGAAATACATAGTTTAAATCTAGAAAACAATATGCTATTGCAAAACTCTGGACTTGATCAACTCTCCTATTTTCAGGTGATCATTCATTTGGCATCCTGGTCACTAGTCTTTAGATAAATAATTATCACAGCAATGTGAAATTAAATATGTGCCTTTTATTGCAGGAAAGAATGGGGATTAGAGACTTTTCTTCCATCTGCTGTGCTGCAAAGTATGAAAGAAAAGAACATAAAGAAAGCACTTTCCCACCTTGTCAAAGCAAATCAAAACCTAGTTCCTCCAGGCAAAAAGGTATTGTATTTGCATCTTAATGGAAAATATAGTTTAAAGAACAGAAAGGGTCATGTGGATGGGAAGCATTTAAAGCTAATCCTTTGGAGAAACACTTAGCCATTATATTTTCAGAGATATAACTTCAGATGCTCATACAACACAGCCGAGAACAATTAAATATAATCGATTATGCCCCAGCTAAACTATCTTCTTATCTTGAGAGTGACAGAGAACTAGTTATTAATACATCATCTCTGATAAAGATATATATTTTTAAAAAGCAATTTAGTGCTTTCTATGAATGGCAGATTTGTTAGGAAAGTTCTCTCTCTGAATTACATTAACCTACATGCTGGACATAAATGCTGTTTTTCGGATTGTTTTGTGTTACACCATCGAGACTTTTTGCTGTCCCAAATCTAAGTGGATAGGTGGTGGACCTTACAGTAAATAACCCTCCTTGCTGTTGTAAAATGTTTTTCGTATCACTAAGCTTTCACTTCAGCTGGTAAAAACATGGAGAAGACAATGGCTTAGAGAAATGCTTTTGTAACATGTATACAGCTGAGACTGCTTTTAGACACCATAATGAGATTTCTTAATGCAGGTCATCTAGTCTCTCCTTGTAGTCAATGGAGAGAAATAGGAACTTCAAGGGAGCAATTCATCCTATCCCGCCTTAGGAATCAAAAATAGGTCAGATTACTTGTGTCCTAGAAACGCTAATTTCTCTTCATGGACTATAAAAATAATCTAAGAGTGACAAAATATACAAAATACTGCTGTAACTAAAGCTAAATTATGCCAATTCCTCATTATTTATACTGGTGGAGTAAATTTGGGTTAACTTTGGAAGCCGTCGCTGCTGCAGACCTTGCAGGTGTAAGGTATGCCTTACAGTGGCATACAGTATTAGTTCTTGGTTAGAAGAGATATTGCAACAGTGCCTTCCTGCAGCAAGAATACTTCTGAGTTTGCTTCATTCTCTTAGATTTGAACTTTGGAAATATGTTGTTTCTGACCTCCTTTTGTAGCAGGTAGATCACAGAAACAAAGCATCTGAGCTCATCATCACATTGTTGTTTTACTTGTAGGTATTAACACAGGAGGTGATTTCTTTGGGGGGGTCTTCTTTTCCTTCATATGAAGGGAAGATTCTCGTTCTTAGGATTCTCATGTTTTTAATGACTACTGAGTGTTTCTCTGCTGAGTGAACACCTGGTGAAGGACAGAAGAAAGCATTACCACTAGTTGCTCTGCTTCAGATCCATTTCCTCCTTGGTGTCTAGAAAAAACTTAGGATAGGGGCTCTTAAATACTCTTCAAGATCAAATAAATTTTTGAGTTAGAAATCTAGTGGTTGAAATGAGATGAGTAAATGAGATGAGACTGTTTCATATTATCTTTCAAAAGCCCAGGATTTACACCAGGGAGATATAAGGTTTGGTTCCAGACTTATTTGAGTGAAATGAACTGTTTCTTGTTGTCATTTTGTCTCATAAAGTATTTCCAAGTTTCATTTTCTAAGTAGGAATTTTAAGCTCAGAAGAGGGAAAAGGTAGACATGTATTACATGGTATGATCATATGTATTGATGTGCTGTATTAAGCTCTCAGATTACCTACTAAATATAATGGAAGAGTTTTATTTTAGTAGTAGTATTAGGAAATGCAGTGATGAGTTGGAATAATGTGCCAAATGCCACAAGTACCTAGCAAAATGTAATATACATAGCTGACAAAAGCAAATTCTTTGTTCTCTTTCTCTGTATAGGTACATAAACGTTTAAGAACTGATGGAGTTTATGAATGGAGAGCTGCTGTCTTAGCCTTGAAATCCCTCAATGAACAGATGTTTAATCTGAGTACTTTAACATTTTCCCTTCATTGAAGCAGTTACGATGTACTTTAACTAAAAAAGCAAGATATCAATGTTAAGAACGAAACTGTTTCTCCTCTTCTGAAACTCAAGCATCCAAAGATTCAGTTTCAAGCTCCAAGGAGCTGTTATTGTAGTGCTTATGTATTACACAAATACATTTTCATTTTGTCATGTGATGGTTTTCACAACTATCTCTTACTCTTGTTTCTCCTTTCTCAGCTTTCTGCTCTGCAAGCCAAGGTTCATTATCTAAAGTTCCTCAGTGATCTACGATTATATGGAGGGCGTGTTTTCAAGGCAACTCTAGTGGTAACATTTCTCTTGAAATAGTCTCTCTCTTCTCTTGATTTTTTTATCTATGCCTTTTTTTTTTTTGCAAAAGCTGGATCATATAATCTGCTTCAAAAGTTTAGGTGTTATTCATATACTTAAAAATCATTGTTAATCAAACCAAATCACATTTTTTTCCTTTTTATCTTAAAAATAACATACCTGGTATAATTTGAATTTTACTGGAAATTTGGAGGTAGGTAGCACTTCTTTAGCAAATAATGCTATCCAATTAACTATAGAACGCTAAAATTATTAATCTGGAAAAATCTTACTGACAAAGTTTTTCTTTCAAAAGAAGGAGAGTCTCCATCTAACTATCCATCTGAAAACTAGAGTACAATCAACACCCAGAATGCAGTTCCTTTACTCTTTGTTTTTATTTCTGCATCAAGTATGCTCCTGTGTATAGTATCTTCTTAGGAAAGACATAATAATCTTTAATGTAGAAGTGCCATGGAATTGTAGCCATATGTAACTGGAAGTAGGCAGTGGTGATTTCTGTCATGATGCAGTACCTATCGTGGTTTTTACTTGTGGTTTTTTTCTTTTTCTGCTAAAGCAGGGAGAAAAACGTTCAGAAGTGACTCTGCTAGTAGGGCCACGATACGGAATCAGCCATGTAATAAACACCAAAACAAACCTTGTGGCTCTCCTGGCGGACTTCAGCCATGTGAACAGAATTGAGATGTTTACAGAAGATGAAAGCAATGTCAGGGTTGAACTTCATGTCTTAGATGTAAAAGTAAGTTTATTATTGATTTATGTTCATATAGCATCTATAAATAACGGTTTTGTCTTTTTTTGAGTATTAGATCAAGCTATATTCTTCTGAACATTTTCATGCCAATAATACTCTGAGAGTGCATTTTTAGCTCTTTTTTTGGTCACAACGTATGTGTACTTGGACATTTGAGTGGCCTGCAGTGTACCAGACCAGTGCTTTGCAGCACTTTTAATGATGAAATTCGCCTTCTTTTGAAGCTCCTTCTATTAGTCAATATTACAGTAATCCCTCCAAGTATCGCAGGGGATCAGTTCCAGAAAGATGCCACAACAAGCAAAATCCACAAAGAATCTGTAAAGACAAGGAAAAAACCCACGAGGTATTGAAGCCGCAAATGGTGAACCGCAAAGTAGTGAGGGATTGCTGTATTAAGATTAGACATGTAATGGACAATAATAATGCCATTAGAGAATTGCCAGCTGCATCAGTCCAGTGGCCCCTGTAATCCAGTGTTATATACTCAAAGTTTACTGCAAGTAACCACATAGGAGTTACCAATTAAATAGACTGTAAAAAGGCAGGTTTGGGTTTTTTAATTAGCCTTTGTAATTCCAGGTCAGTGCTTTGCCCTGCATAACATAATCACAGCTGCTCATCATCTGCCTCTAGTAATTTAATTTCTCTTGCATCCCACTTAACACTTTGCATCTGGGGCATCTACTGGAAAAGTGAGTGGAGTTTTGTATATTATATCATCCTGGCCGTTCTTGGCATGGTTTCTATTTGGTTTTGAAGTGAAAAGCTTCATAGACATTCTAGGGCATTACTCAGGATAACTAGAGGTTGAAGTATTAGTACTCATTTTACTAGAAACTTACATTTTTTATTAAAATGAATAGAGCCTAACAACTCTTTCTGCTTACCTAGCAATACACAAAAAGCACACACAAGGAATATTTTACTAAGCATTTGCTTTGAATGTTTTATGTGTATTGACTTGGAGCTTTTTCCCTGTCTTGAAGTTAATTAAAAAAAAAAATGCGGTGAATTAATCTAGATGCTCTATGACAGCAACCGAACAGAAATTTACAGGTTGGTGAACACAGCATCTTTCACCTTCCCTAGCAATGGTAGCACCTGAAGATCTCAGACTGCTTTACCTGTATTACTGTGCTAAACTCATAGCCCTCTTGTAAGAAAGCTGTTATCACCTTTTTACAGATGGAGAAAGTAATATAGAAATTAAATTCTTCCCATCTGCTCATATGCAGCACAGTATGCAATATTAAGTATTACCATGGTATTATGTTGTTTTATATTATAATGTTGCTACTGTCTTATTGCAAATTGTGTATATCCCCATTTCCTTGCATTTTGACGCATGTAATCTTAAAGCCAGAGTGATTGGCCTAAAATTACAAATCTAGTAAGCTCTGGATGGAATTTGACAAAGTTACCTCTCCGTGGAGCACCGGTAGGTGTTGTCACTATGTACTGTGAAGGCAATGCATACACACAGAGATAGTTGTTCTCAGCTGATACTTTCATCCCTTAACAAACCCTAAGGTAACAGATTCATGTATCTAGGTTCTGAATATGCTAGTGTATATCATATATGCCATTATTTTCTTTTCAAATAGACAGTTCGTATTTTTATTTGAAATTTGTTACTTTTAATATATTCTCAAGCATGTATAAGAAGAGTTTTTATAAATGTATCAATGGAAAAAAGAAGGTTAGTAACAAACTCCACTCCTTGCTTGACGTGGAGGGAAATATTGTAACTAGGGATGAGGATAAGGAAGAGGTACTCAACGCCTCCTTTGCCTCTGTCTTCAACAGTAGGGTCGATTGTCTTCAGGACGATTGGATAGCTAAGCTGGCAGATGGGGACAGGGTACAGTGTAGTCCCCCTGTTATTCAGGAGGTAGTAGTTATCCATTTGGATCCCCATAGGTCCATGGGACTGGATGGGATTCACCCCAGAGTGATGAGGGAGCTGGCAGATGAGCTTGCTGAGCCGCTCTCCATCATTTATCAGAAGTCTTGGAACACAGGTGATATCCCGGATGACTGGAAGTTGGCAAATGTGACCCCCATACACAAAAAGGGTCGGAAGGATGATCCAGGAAACTACGGACCTGTCAGCCTCACCTCAGTCCCAGGCAAAGTTATGGAGCAGATAGTGCTGAGCACTATCATGCAACACCTACAGGATGGACAAGAGATCAGGCCCAGCCAGCATGGGTTTAGAAGTGGTAGGTCTTGCTTGACCAACATGATCTCTTTTTATGATCA
>WEKX01018803.1:59003-98073 GCA_013390025.1 Pitta sordida
GTGACCTTATTGCTGTCTATAACTATCTAAAAGGAGGTTGTAGTCAGGCAGGGGCTGGTCTTTTCTCCTTGGTCTCTGGTGACAGAACGAGTGGTCACAGTCTTAAGCAGGGAAAGTTTAGACTTGATATTAGGAAAAGGTTTTTTACTGAAAGAGTGATCCAGATTTGGAATGGTTTGCTCGCACAGGTGGTTGACTCGCCAACCCTGGAGGTGTTTAAGGGAAGGCTGGATGAGGTGTTGAGTGATATGATCTAGATGTAGATGATAGGTTAGTTGGATTATAGGTTGGACTAGATGATCTTCAAGGTCCTTTCCTGCCTTGTCTATACTGCGACTGTGATAATGTGATACTGTGACTTGGCAGAAGCAGGCAATAAAAGTTCAGCTGTCACAAGACAGTTCAACAGATTAGCAGTAGTTCACAGCACTGTTTTCAGCAATCTGAGGTTTCTGTGGAGTTCATCTATTTCTGCCAATCACTGCAGAAAATTTGAGATGAATGTAGCATTTCACATGATAGTTTTTAGTAGTTGCTTGAAAGAACAGAGATTAATTAACTTGATGCAGGTTTAGTAATATATAGTAATTTTTAGCACGTATTGAGTGGAAGCATAAGCTGTAGCAACAAGTATGTTAGAGAAAAAAAAAACAAGTAAGTTTTTCCAAGTTGTGGAAAAGTATTTATACGTCATTCAGGGCACCTGGGACATTTTGGCCTAAGACGCTACATCTTATGCAAGCATTTAAAAACTCATCAAGCCTATTTTAGGTTTGTTAGTAAGCTATGATCGCCAGTTATTTTTTGGCCACAGCGTCCACCAGAAGCAGTTGTCTTTTCACTAGTAAGGGGTTGAATAGGCTGGAAGAGCCATCCCTGTTGCATGTATTGTTCCTCCTGGAATGAATGATGCAGGTCCTTGCATCTGTCTTGTGACAGTGGACTCTGCAGGCTAAATTATGTTAAATTGTCACAAACGTCCACATAGATTTGTCCCTACAAAATGCGAGTGATAAGATGGGTTGTCTATCGTATAATTTCTTTTTATGCATCATGATAAGGGCTTCATTTTTTTTTCCTGTCTAGGAGTTGTAGAGGCATAAAAGAAATTTGAGGAGAACAGCTTTTAGTATGAAAATCTACAGAGATGTGAACAAAATTTTTAGGCAAAGAAATGTATACATGATGACAAAAGAAAAGAGATTTAAAGAAAGTATGTTTCACATGGGTGTCTTGGCTTGCTACCTTGGCAACCAGTTTTTCAAAGCTCCGTTAGTTAGTTAGTTAGTTAGTTAGTTAGTTAGTTAGTTAGTTAGTTTTCAAAGCTTTGTTAGATCTGGCTTTTATTTTTTACAATGCCTTGTGTTTGTTTACCTTGCTGATCTCCCTTTTGAGGCTCTTTCTCCATTCTGAGGATCTTTCTTCATTCTGTTTATCTGCTTATGTTTTCAACACTTGTCTTTTCTGTAAAGCCAGGCCCCAAACACTGAAATCTTTTAACCAGTAACTGTCTCTGCTATGTAATGATAGCTTTAACCTCACTATTGTGTTTCCTGAACCTCAACTTTCCTCAAGTCTTAGCTTCCCATGTCTTGCTTCATTACATATGCTTAGTGCACCTGATTTTCTGAAGCTGCAAATTCCTGTACTACTGCAAGACTCCAGTGCTTAATGTACCAGGTTGTAACCCATGGCAGATTCAATGTAACATTAAATAGTGCTTTGGCAAGAATAAAATATCAATGCAAGGAAAAGATGGGGAAGAGTCTTAAAATGGTTAGCTTCATTCAGAAAAAGAGCGATCAGCTGTTAAGATGTCCAGTTGGACTTCTACTTTACTACAACTCCAATACTTCCTACATTTTATACCATTCAATATTGGTAGAGAGGAAAATAAATTCTCATGTGCATTTTTCAATATGGTGTCTGTGATGTAATTTCTTTTACTTCAATATACTAGTATTGTCAGTAGATAAACAAATAGAAGAGGAAGAGCCTTAACTTGAATGTATTCTTCTTAGCCTATTACTCTTCTGATGGAGTCATCAGATGCAATGAATCTTGCTTGCCTAACAGCTGGATACTACAGATTGCTGGTTGACTCAAGGCGTTCAATATTTAACATGGCCAACAAGAAAAATACAGGGAGCCGAGAAGCAGGTATTCGTTTCACATTATGTTAGCAATGTCCAATGTATAAAGCAGAAGTCAGCTTAAGCCAGAGCACCTCCAAATAAATAGAAGGCTATGTCAAATAAGATCTGATTGCTGGCTTAGACCTAGCACCACAGTATATCAGTTCAGCTTTATAAAGTTCTAATATTCAGCCTATGATAGCATCTTAATAGTAAAATAAACCACATGATTAATTTCTTTCATGCTCTAGTAAAATAGATGCATGTTCCCTGTGAGTGTTACTATTTTATATGCATATATGTTGTGTAACAATACATGTGATTTTGGGGAAACCAACTGGTTTTTTGTTACTATTCCTACTATTGCATTTATAACTACCTGGGTTTTAGAGGATTTTGTTCTAAAGTACAAAAGTACCCGTTAAGCTTTAGGTCATTAAGTCAGCAGGTGTTTAATTTAGAACTGAGGTGAGTTTAAAAATGCTTTTCTGAAGTCTTTGATAGTTTAGCTATCCTATTCAGAGTGTTTAATGCTCAGCATTAACAAATTATAGTTTACAATTTACATTACTTTGTTATTTGATTTCACAATGTTGATTTTATTTCACCATGCTATAGGACTTGAAAATAGAGGGAAGCATAATATCCTTGCTTCTGAGTGGAACTGTATACCAAAAACTACCACTTTCCTGGCTGAAGGAGATCAGGAGACTCAAATGGCCTTTGCTGATCCAAAACAGAAGACCATAGATGTTTCTGAAAGTCTTTTTTGTCAAAAAGAGCACAGACATCTGTACATAGAAAATACTTACAATTCAGGTGGATTTGATCAGCATCTGGCCAGGCAAAGTGAAGTGGCTGAAGCAGAAGAAAGCAGAAATTTTAACCAGCCTTCACTGCTGTCACTCTCAGGTTTGGAATCTAGCAAGAAAACACAGGATTCCCCTCGAGAAGCAAAAGTTTCCTTTATATTTGGAGATCACAACTTGGATGGTATCAGTCCCCAGAATCTTGGCTATGAAAGGCTTTTGGATGAAAGTCCAGAAGTACTAGAAAAACAAAGAGCCATTTATATTAGTAATGCCAATGATATTAAAGGCTTGGAGTTATCGCCAGATGCTGAAAGCATTCAGTTTGCTACGAATTCTGTTTATGCAACTATAAGTGATAGTAAAATATTTGGAGCTGCGGAAGGGATAGAAGAGCCTTTGCTGCATGATATTTGTTATGCAGAAAACACAGATGATGCTGAAGATGAAGATGAAGTAAGCTGTGAAGAAGACATTATGGTAGGAGAAATCAATAGGCCTCCTCTTCTCAGCCTTTCTGGTTCTAGTGATGACATTATTGATTTGACTTCACTTCCACCTCCGGAAGGTGATGATAATGAAGATGATTTCCTATTGCATACCTTAAACATGGCCATTGCTGCTCCACCACCTGGCTTCAGGGACAGTTCAGATGAGGAAGATTCTCAGAATCAAGCAACACAGCCTAGAGACAACAAAGAGCAAGACAGTAATCTAGGCAATGATGACATTCCAGTGTCACTTATCGATGCTGTCCCTACTAATACAGAGGGGAAATGTGAAAAGGGGCTAGATGATGCTGTAGTCTCTACACTTCAAGCACTAGAAGCTTTGGCTGCTTCAGAGGAACAGCAGACGAATGACAATTCAGGTTCTTTCACCATAGTTACATTTATTCATTGAAAATCATTCCATCTCATCCATTTAGCTTTGGAAATACTCCATTTAACGAGGGTTGGTTTGTTTTTGTGTTTTATGGTTTTTTTAGTTTTTAATTTAGTTTTTGCCATCATTTTGCATACATTGTATTCCTTATTTAATGGAACACCACTATGTTATTAAACTACCTGTCTCGGGAACTGTGCAATAAAGTCAGAGTATTCTTAACAAAGCATATTTTTGTCTCTAAAACAACCCCTTTTTCTTGTCACTTATCCAAGTGCTTCAGGTTCTGCCATTTAATTGACTCTTATTTTTTGTGGCTTGCAGGTGTAGCTATCCTGCGAGCATATAGCCCTGAGTCATCTTCAGATTCTGGCAATGAAACAAATTCCTCTGAAATGACTGAGAGCTCTGAACTAGCTGCAGCACAGAAACAGTCAGAAAACACTGCACGTATGTTTTTGACCACAAGTGAAGGCTACCAACCCCTTGTGGAAGAGCAGACTGAATTTCCCATCTCTAAGAATCAGGCTGGAGGGACAGGCATGAAGCCCTCACAGCCTTTGGCTGGTCACCAAGCTGCAGAACTACAGTCAAAAGTTGTGCCTTCAAAGCAGATTCTTCATTCCGATAACATGGAAATGGAACCAGAGACCATGGAAACAAAATCTGTCACTGATTATTTTAGCAAATTGCACATGGGATCTTTGGTATATTCTTGCACTAGTAAAAGGAAAAATAAGATGACAGATAGTGAAGTAAAAGCACCCTCTGATGGCAATGCTACTGTGAAAAAGCAACAGGGAAATAAAAAAGCAGAGACTGATGAAGATCTAAAAGCTAAATTTGGAACTCTTTCAGCAAGAGATAGTCAACGCCTAAGCACTTTTAATGTGGAGAGAACTGCCTTTCGCCAAAGATGGTATGCTGCTAATGATGGGGCAGCAGATAAGCCAAGCCCAGAAACAGTGAATGGGAAGACTTTCCCAAGACTTCCTGTGGTCAGTAAAACAGAAACTGACTGTAAGGATGAAGTGGATCCTGAGGTCAATCAGGATGACACCTCAGGGCTTATCCAAGGTGAGAACTTTGTGTCAGATATGACTTCTGTATCTTCAGCCAAAGACCTAAATGATGCAGAAGATACTGATTTGTCTGCAGATGACCATCCTTCAAAGCTTCCGGAAGCAGAGCAGAGTGTGGCTAGACTTTGTGAATATCACTTGGCTAAGCGTATGTCATCTCTGCAAAGTGAAGGCCATTTCTCACTGCAAAGCTCTCAGTGCTCTTCAGTGGATGCAGGATGCAGCACAGGCAGTAGCACCTGTGCTACCCCCGTTGAATCTCCTCTTTGTACATCTGATGTTAAGCACATTATCGCAGATCCATCAATGAAGGGCATTGCCTATGTTCCGGCAGATGAAAGAGCTGCCATTCTTCCAAACCATGGAACGACATACAAGGACCTGCACCAGCAGCCTGAAGCTGTGTGTCACAGAATGACAGTGCCTGTTGTGCATTCAGCAATTAATGCTGAGCCACTGTTTGGCACTTTGAGGGAAGGATGTCATCGGATCCCCAAGATAAAAGAAACTACAGGTACAGCAATAATAAAGAGTTTCTTATGTTTATTTTTAAAGCTACATGTTAGTGTTGAAGACTAGGCAAGACATTTCTATTACCTTTGTCTTGAACTACATCATCAAGCTGTAGCAGGCAATGGGATTAGACCTTCACTTGTCTATTCTTTCTACTCATACGTGTTGAGATATTCTTATGACCTGCATGCAGAGATCTACTTTACTGTTAAAAGTATTTGGAAGGACACTGATGGAGATGCCTCTTCCGCTATTTAGAAGCCTCTCCAAAATCCATAGTCACTTGAGTTGCAGGATACTTCTTAGATTATAAGATGACTTCAGAAGTTACATTAATGTAGGAGAGAAAAACGTGTGATTCATTTATTATGTATGCTATATGCTATTTTAGCAGGTTGTTAAAAGCATGCCAGTATGAATAAAAAGCTCTAAATGTAAGGATGAGAAAATGTCACTACTTTATTAAGCATGTATTTACTTCACAATCTGACAGTAGGTGTTTCTTTAAAGTTATTAAAAATGCACAGTTTTTCAGAGATAGCATTGGAAATTCCTTCAGTTGGTTTTTAAATGTTTCCCTCTTCCTGTGGTTGCAACCCACACGTAGCAGTAGTGTATGAATACATGAAAATCCAAAAGTGCAACAGGCTGGGAGCTAGAATGAGAAATACTCTCTCTGCCAAAAAAGCCCCCACATAACCAAACCAAAATTGCCATGAACATATATTTCACGTGTAGTTAGTGAAGGTATTTTAATCTGAAAGTACTCATCTAATTAGTAATAGAAAGCATGCAATCCATGTATTGGGGGAGATTTTAGATGTTTGATAGATAATTTTTTTATTCCTTTTTTTAAATAAGTTTGCTGTAGTGGGATGAAAAATAATTATTCATAATTTAGAATTTGTTGATAGATTTTAAAAGTCATTTTAGCAAAATGCAAAAGACTAGTAATGAAAATTTTTATGGACTATTTTTAGAAATGGAGACCATTGGGAAATACCAGGAATCCGTCTTTTCCATGCTGTTAAAAGATAATTTAGAAGTTCAGTCTCTGAATATTATCAGGGTGATGCTTAATTATTCTGTTTGCTCTTCTACTACCCCTAGTGTAGCTTTCACAGAGCCTGAGAAGGGAAGACAAGGAGGCATGCCTACAGCGTTTCCTAGACAGCCTCTAGCTGACTCCATCATGCTATCATCCATGCTATCAGAATCAAAGGTGCCAAGTCAAAATCAAGACTCTTGTGACATTCCCAAAGTAAATCAGGCTTGTGGGGCAACAGTTAGTTTACGGCCATATGACATGATAGGAGGAAGCCTCAGGATGCCGCAGAACAGGAAAGTGCTGAGACGCAGCAGCAGCATCATTGGAGGATCTGCAGGCATTGAGATGCTGTCTGAAAAGAGGGCAGCCACGGCCAGCTTGAAATGTCTGGACATCACCCAAAAGGATGAATCCAAATCGGAGAGAAGGGTGGAGTTTTCCCTGGACAAAAAGCTGTCAAAAAGTTATTCTCAGAGTTGTGTGTACGTCAGCTCTGATAGGAAAGACAGTAAGAGGTCTTTGGGCACAGGAGCCAGTCAGAAGGACTCCAAGCAGTGTCTACCATTGCCCCTGCGAAAGCTGGACACCAGCAGTTGGAGGTGTCGTGGGCCCTTTAGCTATTGCTTCCTAAGCAGAGGAAATGATGACAACGATGATGAAGATGACCAAGACAGCCATCAGCTCTCACATCTTTTCGAACTGCAGATCCCATGTGAGCTCACAGAATCAGTTGGTCAGTCGTTGTCAAGTGAAAATGAGCAGAAAGTCTTGGAGTCCCCAAAAGCTGCTGAGCCCCCACAAGATGAGGCAGTCAATGAGCATGTGAAGAGCAGTGCTGACACCCAAGGTGGCCAAATTGATGTGAATCTTAATGATGTTGCCTTTGATGCACGAATCACTCGAATAAATGTGATGAAAGAGAAGACTTATGCAATGCCTGATGGATTTATTGCAGCACAAAAGGATGCCGATGAGCTACTCTCACTGGTCCGAGCAAGTATGGGCAAGAGAGAAGATTTACATCCAGAAACATATGACCTTAAACTTTCTAAGTACAAACAACTGTTATCTTTGGAATCGAGACAGTTGGGAAGTGCCTGCAGGAAAATGGCCATGGCTGATAAAAGCCCTGAGGAAATGCTTTTAGCTATGACTTCCAGCTTTCAAGTGCTCTGTTGCTTAACAGAAGCCTGCATGCGTTTAGTTAAAGTCATGAACTCTGAAACACAGCAGCAGGAAATTATAGCTAAGATAGATGAGGTTGTAATAAACTATATTTGTCTTCTGAAGGCCGCAGAAGCAGTGTCAGGCAAGACCTCCAGTGATCCTAGCATTAAACTCTTGGCTCGACATTCGACTACCATGGCCGCTATTGTAAGCACACTAACACGTTCTCTTAAAATGCTTTTAAACAAATAAAATTCAAAAGTCACTTCATAATCTACCTTTGCAAAGCCATACATAAAAAACTTTTATTTACTGTATGTGTATGAATTAGTGTAACAAACTCAGCTTTCTCTGTATATTTTGTTATTTTATATAAAATAGGTATGAGATTTAAAAAAGTTAAAATCCTGAACTCTGATAAAAGCAATTAGTAGATTTGTCCTTCTGTTTATACAAAAACAAAAGCCAAAAAACCCCTCTCCTCAAGACCAGAAAAAAGTCCCATATAGGAGCAAATTGATGTTTGGCTATTTTTCACATAGTCAAATTCATGGTTGTACAAAGTGAACTTCTAAAGCCTGTTATGTCAATGAAGTTGTTTTCTGTTTCATCCAAGTTTTCACTTGGAGAATGCTCCATGTTTAGAAATGATGAATTAAATCATAATGTATATAACACAGTATTTAATGTTTTAAAATTATAATTTTTAAGCATTGAAAATAGCAAAAAGACATTTAAAATCCAAGAGACTATTATACTTACTAGAGAATATATATATAATAAATGACTCTTTTGTTCATATGGACTGAATTACTTGATTCTTCTTTTCTAGGAAATTCTGTATTTAAAAAAAATGAAAACAAAAAAGAAAAAAAACCCTGTTGAACACACTAACTTCAGAGCGTTTCTGATGTATTGAACATTAGTGTTGACGTTTTAGATAGTGAAGGTAACTGTGGAAGACTAAGGACACAGAAACCAGAGTAGTGATAGTTTTCTCTCTGAAAGGAAAGGTTGATGCCATAATGGTCAGACCAAGATGTATGGGGCAGGTCTATACACCCCTTTCCTTCGCAATGAGAGAGAGAGGACCGTAAAGAAATTCATATGCTGTTTACTGTTTCATCATATATCTATGGTGCATCTGAACAACACAAACTGCATCTATTTTGTTAACTATTTTATACTTCATATTTTATGATTCTGAATGTTTAACTGTAAATAAGTTAGAAATAAAATGAAGTTTTCAGAATACAATAAATATTTCTGAAATATTTCCAGTTAGAAAGAGTTCTTCTCTTGAGTGATGACAAAGGCAATTGGTGAATAATCTCTCCCATCTGAACCCTTCTGGAAAACATTTTTTAGTCTTGTGTTTGCAAGGCAGCCGAAGCAAAAGCTCTTGGTTCTGGCTGGAAAATAGGCTTTCACAAGAGCATCTGTAAAAGTTTCAGTGATGGAGGAGCAGTAGCCTCCATTGTCTGAACTGATATAGGCAATTTTCATCTGTTTGTCATAACATACACAAAGAGTGTAACTGCTCTGTTTTGAAAACTTACCCATTCAGTTGAAGCATGTGTGAAGCTTTTTGTGCTGAACTGGAAATAGTAAGTGAACAAAATTAAGCAAATATTTTCTTATACTTGACTATGAAACCAAGACAGGCCTTTTCCTGTGACTGCAGAGAAGCATCTTCAGAAATACAGCATCAGAAGCTTCATCTGTTGTCCATAGGAGAAAATGGACCCACTCCAGAAGGCAGCTCAGAAGTAGGCTGCAGGCTGAATTACCTACTTGGTGGATGACAGCAGCCTGTCCTATGTGGTGCTCAGACTTGGTGCTGTCATTCTGGCAGGCCAGAGAGTGGAGCCATGCAAGCTGCTCTTGTGTTGCAAATATTGGGTTTTGAACATTCCATAGCGGAGGAAAATACAGGCTGAATTGTTGTACTGAACATATTCCTTGACTGCTTTCTGAGTTTATAAAAATATAATCACTGATTTGAAAATACTAAGTTTCAAAAATAAATTTAGGTTTCTCATAGCTAAGCACTGACATAGTTCATAGGAGTGTTTCAATTTCAGCATTTCTAGTCCAGTCCTTTTCATTCCTCTCAATTTCAAAAATTGATCTCATTTCATCTCAAAGGTAAGCAGATTTTTGTTCTCCTTATTATATAAGAACTTTCCTGTTTGTATGCATGCTCTGTACGCTCCCTGAAGTTAACTGTGGCCTTTTGTTTGTGGTAGCATTTTTGGTTTTTAACTACTGTGTGTGTGGGTGAAGCAGCATGGGGGCTAGGGGTTGTCCTCTCATTTTTCATGCATTTTCATTGAATCATAGAATAATTTGGAATGTAAGGGTTCTCTGGAGTTCATCTTGTCCAACCCTTGCTCAGGGCTGTTTCAAGTTTTTTATTGGAAATTCTCCAAGGATAGATATCCCACAACTTCTCGGGGCACCTGTTGCAATACTTGACAATCTTTAATGTTAAAAAATATAAAAAAAATCTTTAATCAGAATTTTTCATGTTCCAACAATATCCATTGTGTTTCACCAAATCACTGCAGCCTTTAGAAGAATCTGTCTCTGTCTTCACTTCATCCTTCCATCAGGCAGCTGTAGGCTGCAGTAAAGTCTCCCCAGAGCCTTCCCTCCTCCAGACAGATTACAAGCAGTTCCTTCAACCTTTCTTTGTATATTGTGTGCTCCAACCCCTGACCAGGTGTCACCCTCCATTGGACTCTCATGGTGTGATTTCATAAACCACCAGCATGTTTCTTGTCTCCGTTTTTATTAACAGGATCACCTAAGGAGGGTCCTTAAGGTACCTCTTAGCTGGCAGCTTCTCCTTTCCCCAGGATTTCTGATATACCCATGTAATACCATGCAAATGTCTTTTTTGTAATCTTTTTACACAAAATTATATGCAGGCTTTTTAAATGCTGCCTTATGAAAACTTTGTACAGTGGCACAGCTGCTGGAAAGAATTTGCATGTTGTCTCCTAGAATCACATGTATTCACAGGCATATTAGGTTGTTGCCTCACTATTATCCTCTGTAAGTATTTCTTTCTTCTAGGTTCCAGGGAACCTTTTTGCAGCTTTTCAATACTTAAAGAACGCCTGTAAGAAAGACAAGTACCTACTATTTAGCAGGGTCTGTTGCAGTATTACAAGAGGTATTGAGTTTAAGCTAAAAGAGGGTAGATTTAGACTAGATATAAGGAAGATTTATTTTTTTTTTTTATGGTGAGTGTGGTGAGGCATGGAGGTTCCTGAGAGGGGTGGTGGATTCTTCATTCCTGGAAACATTCAAGGTCAAGTTTGACAGGGCTCTGAGCAACCTGGTCTAGTTGAAGATGTCTCTGCTTATTGCAGGGAGGTTGGACGATGTGACCTTTAAAAGTCCCTTCCAACACAAACTCTTCTACAATTTTAAGATCCTATGATTCAGGCTGTCCTGTCCAGCTAAGGAGAAACCTGGATGATAACTGTTATTAATTCTGGGGCATATGACCTTGCACATCTGTTGCTGATGAATTATAACCTATTTCTATTAATCTTCATCCTTAAGGTGATCTTGCCTTCTTGGGTGGCATCCTAATTGATTCCTTCATTAATTAACTGTAAATCTTAATCATCAGTATGTACCTACTTGCACTAAGGCATTAAAGAATTACTAAATAATAACATCCTCCGGAAGGTGCTATAATTTTATAAATTTATATAATATATACTCTATGCTTAGTGTTTTTTTAACTTGACAAAGTAACAGGCATCTTCCTGTTTGAATCCTTGAGTTCAGGCTGTTCTCAAAAATAAAATTGAGCAAAGTTTGCCATTTTGTAATTAAGAAACATTTCTTTTCCTTGTGTGTAATTAATACTCCATCAATTCATGATCACTGGAAGATTGAGAATGCTTCATGATGTCCTCACTGCTCATCAGAAATGTGACATAATCACATTACCACATTATTTGAAGCTGAGAAATGGACTCTTCAGTAACTTGGTCAGAAAATTTGTATCTCAGAGACACCCTATGACTGCACTAAAATCCATTAATGTTAGCAGTATTTTACCAAGTATTAATTTGGCTCAGTAGTGTATAACTGTAACATTGTAACAGCAGATGTTAAAAGCCAGATCCTCATTGCACTAAGCACTATACTGTTACAAGCTGAAAACTTGGTTCATGTCACACAGCACTTATTGATGAACATGTGGCTCTAACATTAACCAGTTATAATTTTCTATTCAAAGGTCAGGAGTAGCTTTTCTGCACAAAAAGAAGGTGATCACAAGCTTTCACTGCACTACCTATGGATCCACCCTGATGGCTTGACTGAGCAGGGATCTTCTCATGGAAATAAGGCAAAAAATGGTGTATGCCCAATGGAAGCAAGGTCGAGTGACATGGGAAGAATACAGAAATTCTGCTTCCTGCATTAGGGAAAAAATATGTGCAGGCAAAGCTCAACTGGAGTTGAAGCTTTCCAGAAATCTAGGGCACAATAAAATGATTTTTTTTCAAATATACTAATGGCAATAGACAGTATAGAAACATCATCATCATACAGGATGAGGTTGATGACCTCACAAACAGGGACAGAAACAAGGCAGAGGTGTTTAATGCTTGCTTTGCCTGTCTTCAACACAGATGATGGACCAAGGATGTCTCAGTGCCCTGAGCTGGATGAGGATGACTGCAAGAATGATCAACTCACATCAAACCCTGAAATTGTGCAGGAGCTGTTGCTCTAGCTAAATCCTACAAATTTATGGGGCCTGATGGGATTCATCTCAGAATCCCCTAAGAACTGGCTCATATAATTGCAAAACCTCTCTCAATTTTTGAGCAGTCTTGGGAATCTGGATAGGTCCCAGCTGACTGGAAGCTGGCGAACATTGTCCTGATATTCAACAAGGGCAAGAAGCAGGACCCTGGAAACTACAGGCTTGTCAGTCTCACTTCAGTGCCTGGTAGAGTTGTGGAGAATCACACAATCACAGAATATTCTGAGTTGGAAGGGACACACAAGGATCATGGAGTCCAACTCTTAAACAGCACCACTGCCTCCCTGGCAGGAATCGAACCCCTGGTCTCCCGCATGAGAGACAAGGACACTCACCAGTGCACTAAAGTGGATTTTCAGATTATTCTGGGAGGTATTGGAAAACTCCTGAAAGACAATGGAGACATTGGTCACAGCCAACACGGCTTCATGAGGAGAACGTCCTGCTTACCAAACCTGATTTCCTTTTGTGACAACGTAAACCTCCTCGCTGATCGATGGAAGCCAGCTGACATAATCTCTGTGGATTTCAGTAAAGCTGTTGATAATCTCTCACTGTGTCCTTCTGGACGACCTGTCCAGCACACAGCTGGATGAATACATCATGTGGTAGGTTAGCAATTGCCTCATAGGTTAAGCACAGAGTGAATGGGATCACAGAGGGTAATAGTGAATGGGGTGACACCAGACTGGTGACCTGTCACTAGTGTGGTTCTGCAGGGCGCCATCTTAGGTCCTGTGATCTTCAAGATCTTCATAAATGAGTTGGACAAAGGACTGGAAGGGATACTAAACAAGTCTGCAGATGACTCAAAACTGGGAAGAGCTGTTGACTGCCTTGAAGGCAGGGAGGCCCTGGAGAGAGACCTTGACAAATTAGATGACTGAGCCATATCAAGTTCAATAAGGGGAAGTGCTGCATTCTGCCTGTGGGATGGGGCACACCTGGATGTACCTACAGAATGGGGAATAAGATACTGGAAAGCAGTGCCATGGAAAGGGACCAGGGGTCCTGGTCAATGGCAAGTTGAATAAGAGTCAGCAGTACCCTGGCAACCAGAAGGGCAAACTGTGTCCTGGGGGCGAGACACAGCATCATCAGGTGGTTATTGTCCTGCTCTGCTCTGCACTGCTGCGGCTTCACCTTGAATATTGTGACAGTTTTGGGAAGCACAATATAAGGAAGATATTAAGCTCTTAGAGAGTGTCCAAAGGAGGGCAACGAAGATGGTGAAGGGCCTTGAGGGGAGGCTGTATGTGGAGTGGCTGAGGTCACTGGAGCCTGGGGAAGAGGAGACTGAGGGGAGACCTCATCGCAATCTGCATCTTCTTTATAAGAAGTAGAGGAGGGAGAGGGAATGATCTCTTCTCTGTGGTGATCAGTGACAGAAACCCCAGGGATGGCCTGAAGTTGTGTCAGGGAAGGTTTAGGTTGGATATTAGAGGTTTGGACAATATGGTGTGACTCTTGAGAATGGTCCAGTGCAGGGCTAGTTGGATTCAGTGATCCTTGTGGGTCCCTTCCAATGCAGCATATTCTGTGATTCTGTGTTTTCAAACCTAGACTTAGCCAAAATATATATTTTTGCACTCATCATTAAAATCTAAACTAAATAAAATAAATAAAACAGTCATTACATTTTCCTGATGGTGTTCTCAAGGTAAAATATGACATTTTCTGGCAGTGGTGGTGGAATTTGGGAGAGATTGGTGGGTGAAACTTCATGAGACCAAATGAAAACTCTTCCTATAGAGACTGTTCACAGGTTCACAAGTTGGAAGGGACCCCAAGGATCATCTAGTCCAACTCCCAAGAAAATGCCCTCCCAGGAATCGAACTCACAACCCCGGAGCCATGGGCACCACACTACTGTGAAGCAATGGATTCTGGGTAGAGCGAATTTTGGCTCATGACATCTGGGAGGAAATCTTTGATTTCATACGGATGGGAGGGAAAGCAAACTAATCTAGCAGCCTGTTGTGCTACACCAAATGTAAGCCTTTCACTTGATTTTGTAGTCCATTTCTTTTATGGAGAGACTGGTGGCATATTTTTATGTGATAGGACATACTTAATTGCTTTTTAAATCTCCTTCTGTCATTCTTAAAAAAATAATTTATTCTGAGCCTGCAGAGCTAAGGAAGAGTAAAAAGGAATGTGTTACCTCTCCTGCTCCACTAAGAAAATATTCTAAACTTTCCTTTTTAAGTTGTTGTTCAGTTGCACTGGGTTTATGTGGACCTTATTTCTCAGGTTTGGGGAATATTTGCTCATTATGGTACCTGTATTTGCAACCATCTTCTCTTATTCTCAACATGTATTTCAGAGATGTTACCTAGAACTACATGTTTCAGTTTTTCTTAACAGTCAACAAAGTTATTTCTAGTTTGTTTATTCTTCACCAGTACCTTCTTTTAAGAAGAAATCCTCATCCCTGTGATTCCTTCTTTGACCTTATTCTTCAAAGAAAACCATGTCTTAAGATGCAGCCATCATTTTTGTTGAAGGTGGTGTCTTTAATATCACTTACTTGTTTATGTTTTCCTTCACCTTCCCTTTTGCTTCTAAGAAACATACTTTATTTTGTACCTTTAATAGCAAAAGAGCTCCCTTTATATTTGTAGTCCAGATTTTCTCAGAAGATATAGGCTGTGTATATCTCTGAGAGATCTGGTGGTTATCTAGATGGATGGTTGGTCGTTCAGTATTTGCTATAAACTTAGGAATTGATACTTCCAACTGAGTATACAGCTTCCGTGAGACTGTTGAATTACTGAACCACTGTATATCCACCATTTTTCCCCAGGCACTCTGCCATCTCTGATAAGCTGCCTGAAGACCTTCCACAGCACTTGACAGAGTCACTCTGGAAGTGCTGTTTGCATGAGGGACATCAAGAACCTTTGTTATATAATTTGTGGCAAGTAATTTGAAAAAGTTGCACCGTGTGAGCAAATGTGGATATTAATTTGAGAGTGAAAAAAGACAGCATCATGAGCTCTACTAGCAGGTTTTCTTTCAATGCTTTAGACTGTGTCTGTGTGGCTGAGAAGGAATTTAAACAATTTATGGCATGATATATTTTTTTATGCCATTGTGCCAAAGGTGATGACAACAGTGTGATACATGATCCATGGTTACTGAAAAGGAAAATCTCTTCAGTCTGGAGTGAGAAGGTGTAGGTGTACCCTCAGAACAGATATATTTATAGACCATGCATTCTAAAGAAGACTAATTACTGGTAAGTTTTGTTTCTTTTGCAAACACCAATCTCTATTCTTTATTCTACCAGTGAATTACCGTAAAGGATAATGGAACGGCAATCTGTATCAGCATAGATGGAATTAAGCCTATAGTAATAAAATTGATTATTGTGGTTTCTTACTATGTGAAAAGGATGAAAAGAAGATAGTTGCCTGTAATATGGAATATGCAGAGAACTGGTAACTACAAATATAACCCTCCCATTTTTATATAATGATTTGATGTAGGAGACACTGAGATGGTACACAATGGTTTTTGCAGGTTTTTTCAAGTTGCTCTTCAGAGAGAAAGGATGTTTTCTAAATCCTTTTCGGCATTGCATTTCAGAATTCTTCCATATTGCTTATGTCTTGCAAATGAGAGCACGGGGTGACTGTAAATGTCATCAACAGCTGTATGCTTGTAAATGTTCTTTTACATGTGCTAAACTGTAAGTTTGTATGTTGGACAGGTTTGAAAGTGGTGTATCTGGATAATAATTGTAACAACCTGAAGGCTTTAGCCAGTGCTCCAGGCTTTGGTTTCAGTAGAAGTGTTGAGTTCTGTAATATAAATTAGAAGTCTTACAGTGTCCATGAAACAAGGTGATCATAGCACATCCTGAGAATCCCATTTTCATGGTGGCCAGGACGATTTTTTTCTGAAAGAGATGCCAAAGGATCCAGCTTTACATTGATTCTTCTTTTGCCAAAGAAATGGCCACAGCATGGATCACCATCGTGGATGCTTGAAGTATCTCCTGATCTGTCATCTTGCTGAAATATATCATTCTGTTAGCCGCCCAGCAATTTCTCATACTTCTTGAATCTTTACGGACAGTCCAAAGAATTGGCAACCTTCAGAAAGAACAGTGCCAACATCAAACTTTCCTAGTGCACAAATCCATGCTTACATCTCCAGCCTATCTTCAACTGCTTTCTGCAGCAAGAGGAGAAAACTGCTTGTGCTTCATCTCTTAGTTCTAGTCCCAAGTCTACATGTTTTGGTGGAAAGTTTTAACATTTTCCAGACCCACTGAATACTTATTTTAAGGTTTCTGCTAAAGGGCACTTCAACAGGCAAGTTATGGGCACAAATACTGTACAGCTAGTTGTACAGCTGAGTATCTGCTTAATAATGGTGAAGAATCACTGCCTGAAGCAACCAGTCACTTAGTCAAGTTTCAACAAATATAATGTCTCTGAAATATGTTACCTATACAGGACAGTACTTGGATTAGACACTTCAGTACAAGCTATTTATCATACTGAATGTAGGCTTTTTATAACTGATTTCAATTTTCTTTCATATATTCCAGATAATTATATTTAATACTTCTTGGTTTACACTATTGTTTTCCACCAGACCTTGTTATTTCCTATTTTTTCCTCCCTCTGTTAATTGTTAACTGTTTTACACTTGAAAACCATGTCTTTAAAGAGATATGCATTTACTATGTTTTTCATGATGGATGCTTCACAGAGTTTTACTTTTAAAAGCACCTCCTGCTGTCTAAAAAGTAAAATATTTACTTCAGTATCTTCTCTTCAAATCCCTGAAACAGAATATTAAAAAATTATCTTGTTTAAGTATATGGGAAAGCTACAAGAGCAAGGAGCAATGCATTCCTTAAGGAGTCAGGAAGGGTAAGTATTCACCAGAACAAGTGAGGACAAGCCTTTCAACTGCTTCATGTATACACTGATGGGAGTTCAGGTAAAATATGGTGTCTGGAAAATAAAAATAAGCATCCTTTGCCTTAGAGATGCTTCTGTGGAGATTCCTGGCAGCATGCCCTCCATAAAAAGAAAGTTTCATCTGGGAAAGGTTCAGAGACCTGCACCAAAACTGAAAGAATGTTGTGAAGAATGTTGGAAAAGTGTTGTGTCTCTCTGGAGGCAGCCTGCTTAGCCCATATGGCTCTGCTCATGGCATGAAGGTAAGATTGTAAATTAAATCCTTTTTAACATTTTATAAAGTCATTTCCAAAGCTGCTCTTCTTTTTTTCTAACCAAATTTCTTCTTTCCAGTCTCACTGATTTAAAAAAAAAAAAGTTTTCAATGTTTCTTCTCTTGCTGTAAGACCACATAAATGAGTAAATTAACTACTGGATGATGAAAAGAAAAGTAATTCTACACAAAAGCTTGTCTTGCATGTAAAACAATACATCAGTACAGTCCGGATAGGTTTGATGTCTCCTAATAAAATTTTAATGTTGTGATTAAAAATTTTTAAAAGAAACTGAATTTTGTGTAATTGAGTTATCCATTGGCAACTTGTTTAAACAAAATTGGAAGATACTGGGGTCTAGTTGGGTTTTTTAATCTATTTGCTGGGTTTTAAGCTTTATTTTTCTTTCCCTGCTTATTCTGAAAGTCTAGAAAACGCAGTTTTCTTTGCAAAGCTTGTTGAAAAGGAATCTCATTTAAAATTACAGAATTATTCTTGCCTATCCTTGTTTGTACTTCACAAGTTACACATTAATACATTTGAAGTATTTCTCCTTGCAGAAAAATTCACATTGTTTGTATGTATCTCTTATGTCAATAGGACCTTTGTATGCTGCCTTCTCACTAAGTCTAGTTGTGTTTTCTCAGTGCAGACAGGCAGCATTAAGACTCATCTTAAAATCACCTGGGGTTTTGATAGTCTTTCTTTGTAGACAGCTGTTCCAGGACATCATTGCCTTTAATTTCTTACCAAAGCCTAGGATAAAAAGCAAGTTCTAATATTACATTTTGATTTAAATAAGTCTCTTCTGGTCCTTGTACATTAAATTGCAGATGAGATCTGACCATCTTTATATACTGATAATAATTCTCTGTGTATGGAAAATTTCTTGTCTGGCATATCACAGCATCCCTTTTACCTTTCATGCCTGAAGCACACTGGTGAGTTAGAGTCATTCTGTGAATTACTAGGATGCACAGTTCTTTCTCCTTAATCAATTAAAACTGATGAACTAAGTTACAGTGGACCTTTTTTCTTTCCCCAGGGCAGAATTCATCTTACTTGATTCTAGTTGTCTAAATGCTGGGTATCAGGTATAAATCATGTATACACTGTCTACAGTCAATGCAGGAAGAGAAGGAGACATTTCCAGAGGTGCATTCAAAGATGACTGGGACAAATCACCTCCTGGATGTTGTTTTTTTCTCTCTTCCTGTTGTCAGTACAGACAGTCTAGACAACCAGCTCATCTCACTGATGAATACAGGGAGATGAAGATTTCTCCTTCTCTCCTCACCCCCATTTTTCTTCACACTTACTGTTTTAAATTTTGACTCACATCAATTAATATTTGTAAAGGTCACCTACTCTTCACTTGCTAGTGGCATGTGATCATCACTGAATTGATTATGCCTCCCATCTTTGATTCAGCAAAGTACTTTGAAAGGCATAAAGCACATTGTTTCTCTAGAAGAAATTTGGGCCTAGCACTGTTCAATATCTTAAGTGATGATATGGACAAAGGAATTGAGTCCATCATTAGCAAGTTTGCAGATGATACCAAGCTGGGGGAAAATGTTGAACTGCTAGAGGGTAGGAGGGCTCTTCAGAGGGACCTTGACAGGCTAGAGAAATGGGCAGATTCTAATAGCATGAGATTTAACAAGTGTAAGTGTCGGGTCCTTCACTCTGGACATAACAATCCAATGCATCGGTATTGGCTGGGGGATGAGTGGCTGGAGAGTGGTGAAATGGAGAGGGATTTAGGAGTAATGATTGACAGGAAACTTAACATGAGCCAGCAGTGTGCCCAGGTGGCTAAGAGGGCCAATGGCATCCTGGCCTGTATTATGAGCAGTGTTGCCAGTAGGACTAGGGAAGTTATTCTTCCCCTGTACTCGGCACTGGTCAGACCACATTCACAGTATTCACAGTATAGATCACAGTATAGACGACATCATTTTTTTTTTGAATTTTTGGAACAGTATAGATAAGGCTGGAAAGGACTTCAAAGATCATCTAGTCCTATCTATAGTCCAACTAACCAACTAGCATCTACATCTAGATCATATTGCTCAACACCTCATCCAGCCTTCCCTTAAAAACCTCCAGGGTTGGAGAGTCAACTACCTCTGTGGGCAACCCATTCCAAATCCGGATCACTCTTTCAGTAAAAAACCTGTTCCTAATATCAAGTCTAAACTTCCCCTGCTGAAGCTTAAGACATCTCGAGTACTGTGTCCAGTTCTGGTCTCCCCAGTTTAAGAAGGATGTTGAGCTTCTTGAGAGGGTCCAGAGAAGGGCGACAAGGATGGTGAAAGGACTGGAGGACAAGCCCTATGGGGAGCGGCTACGGGAACTGGGGTTGTTCAGCCTGGAGAAGAGGAGGCTCAGAGGTGACCGGATTGCTGTTTACAACTACCTGAAGGGAGGTTGCAGACAGTTGGTTGTCAATCTCTTCTCTCATGTTGACAACACCAGAACAAGAGGACATGGCATTAAGCTACACCAGGGGAGGTTTAGACTGGATGTTAGGANTTTAGATGGGCAAAACATGGTGTCCACGGCGCCAGGGTTTTGGGTTCAATCCCTGTATGGGGATTCGCTTGGGAGTTGAACTCAATGATCCTTGTGGGTCCCTTCCAACTCAGATTCGGTGAGGAGGGTTTAAGTTCTCTGTAATTCTCAGTATTTTATTTAGCATCAAACTTAAATAGGAGTGATTAACAGCACTTCATAGTTTTTCAGTTTAACAATAGATCTTTAGTATTTGTGTAGAAATTACATAAATTGTATTTTGCGAGATTTAGAGTGGGCAGAATTCCCAACTACGTCATCTCTCTAAATCCCATTTAAAGTAAATTGCAGATCAGTGTTAATAAACACGACCAGTAATAAATAGCATGAAAAAAGGCAGAGAATGTGAAACATTATTTCAAGAATAATGCCATAGTTTTAAATGAGAAGTTAAAAGACTGTTTCCCTTTTCTTAGGCAAATGCCATGTTTTTTCTTAGAACATATGTTGATAGTTTGGCAGAGGTGCATAGTTCTACCATTCCAATTCAAAGGCTGAGATTTTGTACAAATGAATCTCACAATTTCAGACGGGCAATTTTATGGGAATGTAACAGCTGTTTGTTTACATTTATTGTTTAGGGTGCACATCAATTTCCATGAAACTACTCACATTGCATATTCAGAGCTTTCATTAAGCCTCTTTTTTAGTTCAAAATGGCCAAGGATGGTATCTGCCTGAAGGTTAAACAGTTTTAAAAGCAGTGAGTTTGTTGACAAAGAGCAAAGTACATTTCAATGATTTTAAAATATTCTGCCAGTGCTTCAGAAGAGAACGACATCAAAAGCAGTCCAGACCCCTTGCTCTTTGCTTTGAATGTGCATCATCAGTGATGTCAGTAGGACTCTAGTAAAACAGTTGTTAATTAACTTATGTCCCTTCTTTTGGTAGTGCAGAATAAAAGCACAAAATGTTGTAGGAGCAACCTGAAAAGCAAATGTTTGTTTGTTTCTTTATTAATAATTTATCCAGAAATATTATCAAATTCTCCCAACCTGTGGCAACATTTCTAGGGCAGGACCCCATCAATCTTACTACATCCTGACCAGTTTTGGCTGGCAGCTTAGAAAGACAGTCTCCTTTTATACCTTTAATAACAGAGGGGAAAAAGTGACTGCAAACCTAAAATGAAATTAATTTAAATTCATTTGAATTGAAGCTGGTTTATGAGCTGTCCTGCAAATAGACAATCAGAGCATAATAGCGGTTCTCATACGAAGATCAGAAAGTAAAATAGACCAAAAAAAACCCTAGTTTCCCTCATTATTCTTTTGAAAGTTGGAAGAAACCTGCATTGCTTAAACATTGAAAAATAGATATTATTACAACATACTTAATTTACTAAAGCAAATTGATTTGTGAGTGGATAATTGTTCCTTTAATTTAAAACATTGGCCAGCACTTGCTTCTTTAGATTTCACTGTCATTTATTGAAAAGTGTTGAAGTATGTATCAACACTGAGATTTGTTTTACATCTGGAAAAAACAGAAGGTTTTTGCTCTTGTGCTCTTCAAGCAGAAGACTGTTGAAAATGCTGTGAGGCATCCTAGAAACAGAAGCTTCTTTGACAGAGAAAAGAATAGAATCCAACTCTGTACAGCCATATCGGGTTACTGCTTTCTTCACATTACTTGTCTTTCTACATGTACTGGTTCATATACTACTGACATCCTAGTGCCTGTACAGTGAGCAAGAATGCTGTGGAAATCATACACTGTATGGGTGTTAGATGGTGAGTTGGACTAGATGATCCCTATGGGTCCCTTCCAACTCATAATATTCTGTGAATCTGTGAATCTGTATGGGAAACAGCAATAAAATTTTGCAGAAGTAGGCAGGTTTAATTTTGAAATGTCCTAACTTTTGAGTGTTTGACTTAAGACCTTCACTGATATTTTTAGTTAATTTTTAACTGATTCTGTAGAGTTAGAAACTCCCAACAAATCTCTTTGCATGTCATATTGATATTCACACAGGTTTTGTACCTGTTCCTCCTGGATACCTGTTCGGCAACCTTGCTCTTTCATACCTAGAAACTTCGTTTTTATTTCCAGATTAAAACAATACTCATCTTTGTAGCAACTGGGGCTTTTTAAACAGTTCTCTTCCATCCTCCGATAGCATCTTTCCCCTTCACATAGAGTCAGATTCCTTCTGGTTTTCTTTAGCTAATCAGCAAACTCTTCTACCATTTTGATTCTTCAGAATCTACTTAATCAAGCGGTTGATAATCATCTGTCTCTACTGACAGTATCTCACATGTACATAATATTATGTCATTTACATTTTTTATTATCAGCACATCACTAGCTCCTAATCATTCTGGCATTGACTAGTGCTAGTGGTTAAGGTTTGTTACCCTTATCTGTTGACACTGCACATTTTTCCCACTTCTGTCACTTCCAGTCCAGAAGGGTTTCTGAATCTTCCTAAATTTTATCCTGACCTTCCTCCCTAAAACAAAACAAAACAAAAACCTAATACAAGACAGAAACACAAACACATACAAAAACTGCAAAGAGTTCCATAAAAATGCCACGATCCATGTTAAAGTATGTCAGAAGTGAGTTCATATCAAGAAATGAAGAGTGGAAATTTTACTTAATGAAAAGTTTAGACAAGTTACAATTTAAATCCATGTTTCTGAGCATTTCTCTATCACTGACTGCAAAATATTGTTTAATTTAGCTGACCAAGGTATTTTTACACTTTTCTACACTCCTTTTTGGAAACATTGGGGACTTACAGGAGAATTAAAGACAGAAAAGACAGGGCAAAGTAACAATAAAAATAATTCTCTAGTGTGAAAATGAGGCACAGAATTCCCATGAATATTGAAAGCAATATTCATAAAAATCAAAAGATATCATGGGAGGTTCTTTCCCAGTCACATGAGGTCATCACTCAAATTATGTATGCTACTAACACATATGCTTTTTGAATCCCATGAAGGAGAACTACATGGGAGCTCAGCTACAGAGCCTTACTCCTGCAATATCAGGGATGCAGAGTCATGGGATCACTGAGATTTGAAGGTCAGGTTACAGAATCACAGAATCACAGAATCAGTAAGGTTGGAAAAGACCTTAGAGATCATCGAGTCCAACCTATCACCTATTACCTAACCTAGCCAAACCTGTTACCTAACCTGTTGCCATCCTGCTACCAACACACCATCCTACCTATAACACACTACCCTAATATCTAGGTCATGCTACCAAGTACATCATCCAACCTTTTCTTAAACACCTCTAGGGACGGTGACTCCACCACCTCCTTGGGCAGCCCATTCCACTGTGAGATCACCCTCTCTGTGAAAAAGTTCCTTCTAATGTCCAGTCTAAATCTCCCCTGACGCAGTTTAAGACTGTGTCCTCTTGTTCTATCACTTGAAGCCAGAGTGAAGAGACCAACACCCAGCTGGCTACACCTCCCTTTCAGGTAGTTGTAGAGAGCGATAAGGTCTCCCCTCAGCCTCCTCTTCTCCAGACTGAACAATCCCAGCTCTCTCAGTCGCTCCTCATAGGGCTTGTGTTCCAGCCCCTTCACCATCTTTGTCGCCCTTCTCTGGACCCGCTCAAGGATCTCAACATCCCTCTTAAACTGAGGAGCCCAGAACTGGACACAGTACTCAAGGTGTGGCCTAACCAGTGCCGAGTACAGGGGGAGAATAACTTCCCTAGTCCTACTGACAACACTATTCCTGATGCAGGCCAGGATACCATTAGCTTTTCTGGCCACCTGGGCACACTGCTGCCTCATGTTAAGTTTTCTATCAACCAGCACTCCCAGGTCTCTTTCCACCTGATCATCCTGCAGCCACTCCAACCCCAGCCTATAGTTCTGCATGGGGTTATTGTAACCGAAGTGTAGGACCCGACACTTAGACTGGTTGAACCCCATGCCATTGGATTCAGCCCATCTATCCAGCCTGTCAAGGTCTCTCTGCAAAGCCCTCCTACCTTCCTCCAGATCTACATTTACCCCCAGCTTGGTGTCATCCGCAAACTTGCTAATAATAGTCTCCATCCCTTCGTCCAGATCATCAATAAAGATATTGAACAGGACAGGTCCCAACACTGAACCCTGAGGCACCCCACTAGTGACCGGCCTCCAACCGGACACAGCACCATTAACCACCACTCTCTGAGATCTGTTATCCAACCAACTCCTGATCCAGTCCACTGTAAACCCATCCAAACCACAAGCCTCCAGCTTCACCAGGAGTTTGTTATGGGGGACAGTGTCAAAGGCTTTACTAAAATCCAGGTACACCACATCAACAGCTCTTCCCTCATCAACCAGGCGGGTCACCTGATCATAGAAGGAAATTAGATTGGTCAGGCAAGACCTTCCTTTCCTGAAGCCATGCTGACTAGGTCTGATATCCTTACCCTCCTGGAGGTGGGACATAATTTTCCTTAAGATGACTTGCTCCATAATTTTGCCTGGCACCGAGGTCAGGCTAACAGGTCTATAATTTCCCGGGTCCTCCCTCCTACCCTTCTTATGGATAGGTATCACATTGGCCAACTTCCAATCTTTTGGGACCTCCCCAGTAAGCCAAGACCTCTGATAGATGATTGAGAGAGGCTTAGCAAGCTCATCTGCCAGCTCTCTCAACACTCTAGGATGTAGCCCATCAGGTCCCAGGTTGCTCTGGACTTCTTTATATCTCCAAGGATGAATATTTCACAGCCTTTGGGCAACCCGCTTTCAGTGCCAGACCACTGCAAGGTGAAATAGGTATTCCTGTTTTTAATTAGAATTCCCTATGTTCCAGCCTTTATCCGTTGGTTCTCATCGTACTATTGTGTGTCTTTGAAAAATCTGGCTTCACCATCTCTGTAACCTACTAATAGTTACAAGGTAGTTAGAGACAGTAGGAATATCCCTCTGGGTCTTCTCATCTTAACATCGAACCAGCCTAGTTTGCTCAGCCTCTCTCCTTCCTTCATGTGTCCCTCTAACCATCAGAGTGGCTCTGTGATAGATGCTTTCCAGTGGAACATTGACTTTTGTGTACAGGTGAGTTCAGAGCTCAGCACAGCACCCCTGAAGGGGTCTCATGAGTGATGAACAGAGAAGGAAGGAAACACTTGCCTTGGCTTGGTGACCACATGGTTGCCAATGCAGTCAAGGATACTGTTCATGTTCAACTTCTTGCTTCCAGTAACCCCTTTCCTACAAAGTTATCTTCTGGACAGTTGTCCCCTGGGCTGTCCTAGGTACCTGGGATTATTTCTCTCCAGGTTCAGGGCTTTGCCTCTGTGTAGGACCCCAGCACAGATACAAGTGAGTCTGCTGTTCTTAGCCCATTCATGATGGTGTTCCCAAAAGCCCAGTGTTTTAATATATCCTTTGATAGAAGGATAGAATTGTTCACAGATTATGTGAGCAATTTTAGTTAATAGCCTGGTTAGTATTCGTAGCCAATCACAGAATCACAGAATTAGTAAGGTTGGAAAAGACCATGGAGATCATCAAGTCCAATCTATCACCTGTTCCCTAACCTAACCTATCCTGTTACCTAACCTGTTNATGTTCATGGTTGTGTTCTTTTAACTTTTTGTATAGTTTTTCAGTTTTTATTTGGAAGGTTTTATCTGGAAGATTTTATTTAAGACTAGGTCTTAAACTAGACTGGGCTGAATTTTCAGAATGTGTCATTTGACTGTTGAAAAGATCTTATTATAAAGAATGAGATTCTGGAACTGTATGACGAAAGAGCAGATGTCTTGCAATTATGTTGAGTTCAGTGTGCCTTTAATGACAAACATGCCAAACATCTGTAGTAGGCCAGATGAGAAAGTCACATAGCCATAGATGAAAGTTATCAGGAAAGTAATATTGATGGTGTTTTTAATCTGGGGACATTTCTGTTTCACAAATAGCAAAGAAACCAAACAATGAAGTCCATAAACCAAAACCTCATCAGACACATGAATAGCTTTCAAGCTATTTCAATGTTTCAAAAGAAAACAAAGGTGCAGAGTTTAGGCAGTTCTCAAAGAATTGGACTTTTCTTGAAGTGTGTCAGAGCCCAGTCGAGCAAGCAGAGACAGGGAGGAATGCTGACATAGGCTAGAAGATACTGAAATCCCAAGGAGAGAGTTCCCAGAGGAAGCAGAAAAAGAACATTAGCATCATACTAGTGAAGAAAGTTGTCACTTTTCTTTCTTAAAAATAGCACAGACTAGGAGCCTTGCTAGTCCCAGCAAAGCAAAAGTATTGAATATAAAGATGAATTTTTTTTCAAGCAGATGACACACTAGTCAAGCTTGGAGATAGGGAAAAGCAGACAAAACTGAAAAGTAGGATGAAAACTTCAGATGTGAGGATAGATTAGACCTACCTGGTACACAAACATTTAAACTTTTTTGTTATTTTCTCTATATACAGCTCACCCTAATGGATTGCTTAAATATTACTCTCTGACCTCAAAAGATAAAACTCTGTCAGGTAAGTAGAAGTATGTAGTTTAAGCCATAGCACATAGCAAAGACATAGTTACAGATTTTAAAAATGTAAATTTAGTATTGTCAAGAGTTTTTATTATAAGAGGAAAATTCACTCAAATTGGCAAATGCATCTTATCTCTGACATATTCAAGTTTGATACCTAAATCATGACATGACTTTTCACAAAAAGTGCACAGGAACTAAGAAAAATAATTTTTAAAAATTATTTTAGTTTTAATGATGTAAAAAAAATCTCTAGTGACAGAAGATTCGAACATAGAGATTACATTTTTAAAACACTCAAAAATCTGAAGTTAAATTGTGGTGCCACTTTCAATTGTCTTTTTTCATCCAATACTATCTAAAACCACCTAGGAAAAATAGATGCTGCTCCAGTTTGAACAGGTTATCTTGTAAACAGCAGCATCTGCACTTGTTAGATTTATTTTGTGGCTTTATTCACAAACTTGAGTATACACAAAGTGCGAGAGAGAACAATTGATCATTATGGAATATATCTCAATTAATTTTGAAATTAGTATTTGCTTCTGGTTTTTTCTGTGCAAGCACTCAATCAAAATCTGATAGCCAAATTCACAGCATGGTATTTTTAGTGGTTTGTTTACATTAGTCCTGTTCCAGTCTGTCACCTTAAGCTTTTCAATTATTTTCAGTCTCAGATAAGCTTGACTGAAAGACTTAATCTTCTAGTTCATGTATTCATTAAAGATGGCATCAAAATCAATCTTTCATTAAGATCTGTTGAGCAAGGCCAATGCTACTAGAGAAATGTAATGCTTAATCTCTAATCCAGTGTGAATCAAATGCTTAATGAGACTCTCTTCTGACTTGTAATGTCTATTTATTAGCAAATGTATGAAAGAAAAATTAATCTTAGTACCTTATCAGGTTAAACAACCAAATCAGAAGTGGCATATTTATCTTTCTTCTAAGAGCTAGAACAATCAAGAGAAAAAGCACAGAAATCACTTAAGGAAAATCCTAGAAATAATGCTGTGCATGCAAATTATGACAGTGAAGATACGAACAGATTTTAGCATCTGTTTTGTATCAGCCTAAATGGATATGAAGTGGAAAGCAAATATTTATTATTAGCCTCTGAATCTCACAATAAAATAGAAATAAAATAGAAAAAATTGATACAGATTATAACTGCCTTTAAAAATGTGGGATGAACTGTCTCTTCTTATTCATGTTTTCCTAATCCTACTGCCACTTCTGGACCAATGAGCCTCATTCTAAATTTATACATGCATCTTTTGTCACAATGAGAGGCAAGGAGAGTCAGTTGTTGCATCTCTTTATTTTCTAACAGAACTCCAACTGTGTTGGTTTTGTGTATTACTCAGTGTAGCATTTATCAGAAAAGTACTAACCATTCCATCTTCACTTTATAGTCAACAAATAAACAGTGGGCAATTCCGCAACAGAATTCCTCTCATCCTAATGAACATATCTAAAAGAAGCCAGATTTTTTGTGCCCAAGAAATGCTGGGGGTTCTTCTCCACTGCCTCTTAAATGGGAGCTGTGGAGGAGGTCTGAGAGGCTAGTGCAATTATAGAAGTCTAGTTTGTAAATGTGTAGATGTTGATGAGATTAATCCTACCATTAACAGCAGTTTGCTTCTCATTTGGAGGAATTTCTTTGCTTTATAGCCTAGTTTTATTTGAACACACACATCCTGAAATCTTTGGCAGCATCTCAGCTTTTAGAGAATTTTCAGATGTAGGAAGACATGAAAAAAAGTCTTATACAGTGATCCCTCATTACTTGCAGGCTGTTGGATCTGGTCCTCCTCACATGAGTTGTGGAATCCACAAAGATAGTGACCCCACTACGTAGTCAAGTACGCCATGCCTGTAGCCACGCCCCCTCCCCTAATAAGGTCTGGAGGATGGTCCTGAGAGCGGGGCTTGTTTCAGTTGTCTGGCTGTGCTTGCTGTCTCTAGACCATGTCACTGAGCTCCTCATCAAGTCTTCTCTTAAATACCTCCAGGGATGGTGACTCCACCACCTCCCTGGGAGACCATTCCACTGAGGGATCACCCTCTCTGTGCAAAAGCTCTTCCTAACATCCAGTCTAAACCTCCCTTGGCATAGTTTAAGACCATGTCCTCCTGTTATCCTGTTGTTCTACTGTCCTGCTCCACTCCCTGCTGGCATGAACATGGAAGCATTTCTTCTCAGCTTAGATAACATCTTGCTCACCAAGCTTGATTCAGCGTGAACATCACCAGCTTATTTTTAACATGTAGAAGCTAAACACCTTTGCTAATATTGACTGGCATTTCAAAAGGAAAGACGGGTGGTCATAAAACCTGTCCCTCAATGCTTTTCTAGGTCAAGAGCAGCACCCTGTTTGCAAACTCCCAAGTAGCCAAGGAAAACTGTGAAGCCCCAATGTCACCAAGATGGTCACCTAATGCCCCCTAAATAGGAGAATCCCCCGGTTTGCTTCAGCTCTCTTGACCCATGATTTTGAGGGCCACGCTGCATGAGAACAGTCTAGAGACTGTATACAGAAGTGTTGCAACCCCTGGCTAGCTAAGGCAATTGTCCTGATTACTCCTGCTACCACCTGTATTTCATAACTGATGAAGGTCACCAACTGGGCACTAAATTAAAAAAAAACAACAACCAAGCCCTCCCCCCCCTCCCCCAGCCCCCCTCTCAAACAAATAACCCTGCTGAAAAGAAGATTTTAATCTTGTCATATAGCCTGGTTGCTATATGAGTAGGCAAGACAAGTAGGCAAGACAAGTATCTTTTATCTAAGAAAGTTTGTTCATATTCTAACAGAAGAGACCGTGTACAGAAAGTAATTGTAAGAAATGAGATTTAGAGCAGGGATCTTTAGCACCAGGACCAGTTTTCTCCTTTCTCTCATGAGGTCTTAGATCTGACAGGGAGAATCAGCTGTCCTTTGGAAACATTCAACAAGAACAATTTTGACCCCTAGTCTATCCATCTGCTACAACTGCAGCACGTTACTGCCATCTCACCAATGTTATTCTTACAGCATCAACAGAAACAGAAATCACAGAGCCCAGGGCCTTTGGAAACTCATTTTAAGGATTGATAGATAAAGGCTTTTAATAATCCTTTGAAGGAAATTTTCAGTAGGTGCGTGCTCACCCAAACAGAAGTTTCTTCGGGGATTTAGCAATCATATATGAGATGCATATGGAGGAAAGCAATGCTAAATATATAGTTGTCCTGGATGATTTCCTCACTCTAGGAAGCCAATCTTTTATTACAAAAGTACAACCTCTAAGTAATGTCATTTTATTTCCTGCAAATTCTTTTAAAATTCCAAGAAAGAGAAACTGTTTCACGGTTAGATGCGTGGAAAATACTTTATTCTGGAGAGACATTTTAAGCAATGGGAAAGAAAAGGGTAAGAATTATTTTCTTCCCTAATTGCATTTAATTTCCCACAGAATACCTTTTAGACAAATGACTGGGGCTATAACCTTAATTGTTCAAAACTGTTAAGCAAGTAATTTGTGAATTTATTTAGAAGTACACCAGGTTCTCTCTTACAATACTGGGCTTTGAAAGTTCACAATAGGTTTCACATGAGAAGCATGAGACTGATGCTGGCAGTCAGTTTATTTGCTTAGGTTGGGACAGGAGAAAGAAGAGAAACACTGCAAATGTTTACTCTGCATAAAATAATTTAATCACATCCATTAAGCCTGCGAGACTGAGTCAAATCACAGAAGCCTGTAGCACTGGTGAATGCTAGTTATTATCTGCAGGATTATGGGAAAATATTAATTACTGACATTTTATTAATGCTGCTAATGTATAATTTAAAAAAAATAAATATCAATAAGAATTACTGCCTATAACACCTAGAGGGAAATTAGTTTTAAAAATTGGTTTGTATGATGTTATTTTGATTAAAGATCGCAATCTACTATAAAATCTGTACAAGTATAAAAGCTGTAGATGATCATTTAATATCAGTGGAGCATCTCAGGGCTTTATGATGTAAAGTCATTTTAGCGTGCATTCCCTGAGAGACTGTGCTGCTCTCCAAACCTGGAAAGTACAGTCAATTCAGTAGGTGGCCCCATACAGGGCCAAGAAAGGAACTTTAGAGGTAAATTCATGTAATTCATTCATTTGTCTCTTGAAACTGCCAGTTTTTCTGATCATAAAATGTCACTCTTAAAAATACAATTTTGTGAAAATACTTTAATTCGGACCTTTGAAATGACACATTCTCTCCTTTTTTAAATTCTAGGGCTTTTTTTTTTCCCTTTGCTGTTATTATTACCAGAATTACGTTAACAAGAACAAACACACCCCCCCTCGCAAAAACCCAACCAAGCAAACAAACAACCAAAACCACCAGAACCATACCACAGCACAGGAAGAACAAGAAAGACTACATCTTCTCCTCCTTCATACCACACCCTGACAGTTTTTTCATTGGAGGAATAGAATCAATTATAAGAATTACATTTCTCTATGGATATGTGAAAGCTTGTTTTCTGATTTTGAAGTTCAAGTAAGTGCACATGCTTTCTTTTCTCTAGTAGTAAATACAAACAGTGGCATGCATCAGTATATATAACACTCAATATTTGCAAAAAGTAGTAAAATCTTAAAACAATTTGGGACTAAGAGTCAAATTTTCTAAATAATTCTGTTAAGAAAAGTGTTCGGGTTTAGAAACCACAGAATCACAGAATCACAGAAAATTATGAGTTGGAAGGGACCCACAAGGATCATCTAGTCCAACTCACCATCTAATACCCGTACAGCGGCCGAGAGCACATCCCTGAGCGTAATACCAACCTAGATGCCTCACAGTCTAGCAGGCCACTCCGAGCCGGAAGGGGCCCAGGGTCATCCAGCCCTACACCCCCCAGCTAGACCATGTCACTAAGCTCCTCGTCCAGTCTTCTCTTAAACACTTCCAGGGATGGCGACTCCACCACCTCCCTGGGCAGCCCATTCCAATATGCAATTACTCTCTCTGTGAAAAACCGCTTCCTAACGTTAAGATTAAACCTCCCCTGGCGTAGCTTGAGGCCGTGCCCTCTCGTTCTGGTGTCGTCAGCCTGGAAGAAGAGGTCTACACCCATCTGGCTGCAACCTCCCCGCAGGTAGTTGTAAACAGCAATGAGGTCCCCTCTGAGCCTCCTCTTCTCCAGACTGAACAGTCCCAGTTCCTGTAGTCGCTCCTCATAGGGCCTGCCCTCCAGTCCCTTCACCATCCTCGTTGCCCTTCTCTGCACCCTCTCAAGCAGCTCAACATCCCTCTTAAACTGGGGAGCCCAGAACTGCACACAGTACTCAAGATGAGGTCTGACCAGCGCTGTGTACAGGGGGAGGACAACCTCCCTGGACCGACTGACCACACTGTTCCTGATGCAGGCCAGGATGCCATTGGCCTTCTTAGCCACCTGGGCACACTGCTGGCTCATATTGAGTTTCCTATCAATCAGTACACCTAAGTCTCTCTCCACTTCACTAGTCTCGAGCCACTCCTCCCCCAGCCGATAGCGGTGCATGGGGTTGTTATGGCCGAAGTGAAGAACCCGGCACTTAGTCTTGTTAAACCTCATACTGTTGGAGCCTGCCCATCTCTCCACCAAGCACCTCTGACTGTGAAGACAGCTGACTTGTCTATATTTTGTAGTTCAGTGGTCAGAGACATCATGAAGTGAAACTCAGATTTGTTTCTTGTGTTTTTGTTGATTTTAAACCTATTTTCTGTATAACCACATTATGTGTCCCACCATTGCTCCTGTGACAACGGTTTTATTTTACGCTGAATCCTTCTACTCTCTAGGATAGTGGAGGGGCCATTATATTAGCTCCATTCACATTTAATAATTCCATTTACAAATTTAATTTGTTGTGTTTGCATGTAATTTTCACCCCTCCTGTCCCATAGGATATGTACCTTGGGCAAAATACGCTAGATTAATATGCACTGCGGAATACCTATGTTCTCCCTTTATCAGTGTTCATAAAGCTAGTTAGGTAATTTGAAAACATTTTGAATGTAGATAAGGGCACAAATGAAGGTTTCAGAAGTGGTATTACAGACCAGGGAAGTTCCTAATTTAATGTTCAGAGCTTGGTTGCAATTTGTAGGATCTGAAATGAATAAACATGTGGAAACTCAGGAGAGAATCAAGCTAGACTTTTATCTTCATGTTGTTACTTCCAAGGAGAGACCGGGGTCCCACAAAGGAGCACTGGGCATTCTCTGTTTGTGTCTCACTGAGTCCATTAAAAAAATTATGAATGATAGGTAAAATCTGCATTCTTCTTTTTCGGCTTGTCTTGAAATTTAACCCACAAAGAAGCTAATTTTTAACTTGCTACTAAATAAGCTTGCTAAGTAATTTTACTTTCAATGATCCCTTTGGGCTCTCAGAAATAGACATTTGATGGCTAGATATCAGTGATTGGAGATAATAAATAATACAGGAGAGTTTGAAAATGTAGTCATTCTACTACATTGTGATTCAAACAAGTGGTCTGCAAGTCATTGGTGAGAATTGCAGATAATCTTTTGAAACTTAGGCAGGGAGGTTTCAGTTGTGTTTCTTTCTGGTTTTGGTTCCCTTTTTCTCTTCATGCATTTTAAGAAAGTCTTTTTGTTTTCATTCCTTCCTCAACCTCTGTGCCGTGTCTCGTGTAACATTTACTTCAATATTGCTTTTCTTTTGTTAAATGTGGTGTGAACTGAGTACTGCTTGAATCTGAAATTACCTTTGAAGAATAATGAGCTAGTAGGTTTGAACTGACGACACCAGAACAAGAGGACATGGCATTAAGCTACGCCAGGGGAGGTTTAGAGTGGATGTTAGGAAGAGGTTTTTCACAGATAGAGTGATCTCTCATTGGAATGGACTGCCCAGGGAGGTGGTGGAGTCACCATCCCTGGAGGTGTTTCAGAGAAGACTCGATGAGGAGCTCAGTGACATGGTCTAGATGGTGGGAGGCTTGGATGGATGGAGCGTGGTGCCCATGGTTCCACACTTGTGGGCCTGATCCCTGGGTGGGCGTTTGCTTGGGAGCTGGACTAGATGATCCTGTGGGTCCCTTCCAACTCAGAATAACCTGTGAACCTGTGAACTGGGCCTAAAATGATCCTCTTGCTGATAATTCAGAATTTTAACATCTGAATCCTAAATAATGCTTATTTTACAGTATCAGAAACTTCAGTGCCAGAACATCATAGAATGACAATGAGATAAAAAGTAATTGGGCCATTCTAATCTACCTGCTGTATAATTATATACATAAAAATAAAATTTAAATATTAGCATAAAATAAAAAATAGGTTAAACAATCCAGGTCCTGAAACTGGCTTTGGAAAACCACTAAAGAACTTCTCCATGTTCACAAGAAACTAGATGAAGCTACTTTCTACAATAAAATTGAATTGGCATTTTTATAGGCTCCATGTCAGAGCATAAAGCCTGCCTACAAAATAACAAAAAGCAAACATATTTTTTCTTATGTATTCCATAGGATTTTGAGGGCCTCGTGAATGTTCACTTAATAATACTAGAATGTTTATTGCAAAGGGTAGAAATACATACATAAGTTATTTTCCCTCTTTTGACAGGTCCTCTCCCATATCTCACAGTTCATGCCCAGCCTCTCTACACTTCATCTGTACAGAGGTGGAACAAGTGGCAATACTTTGTGTATGTAGGGCACATACAGTGCCCTTTTGCTGAGTGGTCTGGTGACTGGAGGCAATGTTAACAGGTTGTGCAGAAGGAAGGGAAGGGATGCATAATCTTCCCCTGTTTTTAAGCATACAGGGAGAAATACTGTAATATTGTTTGGAGCTACATTTCTGTTCCACCACCCTAAGGATTATTGTGTATCTCAAGGAAAAAAAAAATTAATAAAAACCAGCAGATTTATAAAGCTGTGTAATAGTGACCATCCATCCCTCCCTCAGGATCTACAAAAAGCCAGGACCAATTCCTCCTCTAAAAAGTCAAGGCATATACCAGCCTCAGCTGAAACACTCAGAGAAAACAGGCAGAGTTTCTTTCTAATGAGAACACACTACCCTCTCCCTAATGAGATCATTGTTCTGTCCATGTCCATTTGTGAAAGTGTTCCATTTGATTTTCTTTCCAGGAGGATGAAGGATACAAGAAGCTTAGCTAGACCACATAACTTTTTGAATGAAATCCCATAGCTACTCCAGAAGAAAGTAATGAAATTCAGACCATGATAGCTGTGTCTTATATAATGTCCATAATATACAACTTTTGTACTAAAAAATGAGAAAATAGTAGCCTTGTCCTATAGACCTTGCAGTCAAGAATTTAGCTCTGAAAATGTTAAAAATTGAGATGTTGCCAAGGCAATACATCAGGTTCAAATTTATTTATTTAATGAAAAAAAGATTGCATATTGTCTTGCTTCTCTCTCTTATGAGTGCTACTGAAATGGCATATGCATGCAGCCGTGATCAGACCCAGAGCACCAAGCTACTGTGTGAAGGGGAAATGATAAAAATAGAAGAATATACACACATAGTGTGAAAGTGAAATATAGTTGGGAATATGAAGACATAGAAAATTTTTAGAGCAGCTGTTATAATGCCCCCACATTCTCAAGGTGTAATTAAAGCCTGGCTCTGCTCTTACTCAGTTGTACTTGTGCCCATTTCCAACCTAGTCAGTGGTGTTCTTCACATAATAACAATGTGTTTTGTGTTAAATTTCACGTAGTGGTTAGGTTCTTGGTTTTACAAGAATGTTTAAGCCAAACAATAAGAATACTAGGGCTGAAAAGCATAAAGTCACCTTACATGGAAGAAAACCATGTATAGTTTATTTTTGTTCTCATAATTAAGAAGAGGACAAAGAAAGACAAGTTAGAACTAGGTTTTGAAAATACGTAAGACCTGATAGCAGAAAGTTAAATTTTGTTGTACACAAGCACTTATACTCAGGTCTAGAGAGACAGTTATTCCTTTTATCTGTCTTCCTGTAGATTGTCAGCATTGGATAAAAATCAAAATTGTTATGCCTACAGAAAACAGACCAGCCCTAGCAGTACTTTTGTTCTGCTCTTAGTAATGGCCTATAGTTTGCTGGACAGCAGTTACTCATTTTTTTAATCTGAGCAAGCCTGTGGGGAACAAACAAATATTAGGGAGTTCTCCCCCAATTCACAGTGTAGCCTTAGGAGTACTGTAGTTTAGTGTTAAGATGTGCTTGTTATTTCTGTAATTCTGAAGCACCTGTCACTGATAAAGTACTTACGTGCAGAACATTAATTCTTTAAATAGAAAATCTAAATTAATGGTCCAATTCTAAGTCTTCAGCACAGAGACCTTTCCATGCTGTATAGGTGTTTGGAGCTATTGGAAATGGGTGAAAGATTTCTAATGAAGTGTAAAACAGTGGCAAAATGGCTTCTCTCTGAAGCAAAGAAATTATTGTGGATGGTTTTAGGCTAAGAGTTATTTCAACTGGTGACAAGACCTCTAACTTGCGAGCTGCTGGCAAAGGTGATTTTGCCTCCTTGAACATCTTAGGCTTGTCATGATTTCACTCTTGTTTTAATTATGTTTTGATAGGTAGGGAGTATTCAGGACAGGAATATCAATATTTTGCCACCTTGAAGGAATTATTTTTATGTTATGATTCCTTGTGAAATCTACTTCAAATTTGGGGTTTGGGGAAACAAAGTTTTTATTGTAGGCAAGTTTATAATTGTCTGAGGAAATATTTTCTGATAAAAGAAAGGGATGGTTCCCTCCTCTCATGTATCTAGCAGTTCCAACTCTTGACAGCCTTCAAAATGAAACAGCACTTTTTTGTAATCATGGAATATGTGTTTTAAGGGACTTTAAAAGTCCAGACTCCTTTTCAAAATAGACCAAATTAGACTGAGTTGCCCTGGTTCTGGTTGAGTTTTGAATATCTCCAAGGACAAATATTTCAGAGCCCCCCTGGGCAGCCTATTTCAGTGTCAGACCACCCCAAAGTTAAATAGGTTTTCCTGTCTCTGATCAGAATTTCCCATATTCCCACTTATATCCATTGCCTCTCCTCTTGTCATTGTGCGCCTTTGGAGTCCAGCTCCACCATCTCTCTAAGCTCTCAGTGGTGTTTGGAGACAGCAGCAATATCCTTGGGGGTTTTTTCAGGCTGAACCATCCCAGTTCTCTTTCTCTTTCCTCTTCCTTCATGTGTGCTGTCCCTCTAACCATTCCAGTGGCTCCATGATAGATGCTTTCCAGTGTGGCTATGTCTGTCTTGTACTGGGGAGTTCAAAGCTCTGCACAGCACCTCAGAACAGGGGAGTAGAGGAAGAAGAAAACACCTGCCTTATCTTGCTGGCCAACCTCTTGCTAATGCAGCCCAGGTTATCATGGGCTGCCTCTGCTACAAGCACACTCCTGGCTCATATTCAATGTGTTGTCCACCAGGAATGCCAGGTCCTATTCTGTAAAGCTGTGTTGTAGCCATTCTGTCCCCAGCATGTACTGGGCTTATTGCTCTTCAGGTTCAGGTTATTTACCTTTCTTGAGGTTTTCATGATGTTTCTGGTGGCCCAATTCTACAGGCTATTGAAATTTGTCTGAATACCAACATATTCATGCCTCCAGTATATGCCTCCAGCATATGAACCACTACCTCCCATTTGGTATTGTGCATGAACTTCCTGTGTGCACCTCTGTCCCACTGCTCAGGTTGTTAATAAATTAATTTAAAAGTATTAGCTCCAGGTAACCAGCTGCCCAGCTGAGCTTTGTACAGTTGACCACAACCCTTGGAACTGGAGAAGCAAGGCAGTATTCCACTCAGTAGCACACACCTCACTATTTTGGATATAGGATACTATGGAAGACTCCATCAAAAGCATTTCACATTCTAGGAATGTTTACATTTTTCTGTCTTCTCCACTATTTCTGTGTAGAGCAATCCATTTTAACAACTGAAAATGAACTGTCAGTTCTGACACTGAACAGAAATGCCTTTTTCCTTTTGGTTTCCTTGACAGTTACTGGATATAGGCACTTCCAGAAGTAAATCAGTTTGCCAAGAGCAGAATCAACTGCAAGAGTTTTCTTTTTCTGGTAAGCAAATGGCCTTTTTATTTTTATTTCTTATTTGATTGGTCGATTTTTTAATTATTTATTTTAAACCCCTATTATGTCCCTTAAACATTCTGATTTTATCATCCTATGTTAATGTCTTATATTGTTTTCCTCATACTTATGGAGGGATGTCTGTGTTCCTTGTATGACTTCTCTTTAATTCTCACACTGTTCTAAAACTCTTGGTACAACCCCAGTAATTTCTTATCTTTGCTGTCTGTCTAGCATCAGAGAGTTTTGCTGTTCCCTCTCCATTTTTAGATCTTTTTAGTTAATGCTACTTTCTTGGCAGACTTCTGTTATGTAAACTGAGTTTCCAGAAGACTCCATCTTCCTGGTCCTTGAGCGTGTCACAGTTTGGTTTACTTCTAATCCTTTGACTCCTTCCTGTCCTTACAAAAATGAACTCTTTTCATTTAGTTTTATTAAGCCTGCTTCCTACCTTTATGTTTTGCGTCATTTTCTAGTGAAAACCAAATTGAGAATGGCCACTTCACCAGTAGCTCCTAGTTTGCTTGGTTGAGAAGGGGGGAGTTGAAGGGGAGAATGGAGAAGGGACAAATCATTGTCAGAAAGATTTACTGGACTAAATCTGCCCATACGAGAAGATTTCAGCATGTCTGAGTACTACTGACCTTTAGAGCATGATTCTTTATGCTAACAAACTGTAAAACTGTGCCTTGGTGTGACCTTGGCCCTTCCAGCCAGTGCGTTCCCCAGATAATTCTTTGGGCAGTTCACAGAATCACAGAATATTCTGAGTTGGAAGGGACCCACAAGGATCATTGAGTCCAACTCCCAAGCTAATGACCATACAGGGATCGAACCCACAACCCCGGACCATGGGCACCATGCTCTGTCCATCTGATTATCCCATTATCTAGACCATGTCAATGAGTTCCTCATCCAGTCTTTTCTTAGACACCTCCAGGGATGACAACTCCACCACCCTGGGCAGACCATTCCACTGAGGAATCACTCTCTCTGTGAAAAACCGCTTCCTAATATCCAGTCTAAACCTCCCATGGCATAGCTTAAGACCATGTCCTCTTGTTATGGTGCTGGCAGCCTGAGAGAAGAGATCCGCACCCACCTGGCTGCAACCTCCCTTCAGGTAGTTGTAAACAGCAATGAGGTCACCTCTGAGCCTCCTCTTCTCCAGACTGAACAACCCCAGCTCCCGCAGTCCCTCCCCATAGGGCTTTTTCTCCAGTCCTTTCACCACCCTTGTTGCCCTTCTCTGGACCCTCTCAAGCAGTTCAAAA
>WEKX01018803.1:106764-136955 GCA_013390025.1 Pitta sordida
GGGTCCCGCTCCGCTGTCACCCCCAGGTGTCACCCCCGGCCCGGCGGCGGGTCCCGCTCCGGTGTCACTCCCCGCTGTCACGCCCGGGCTGGCGGCTGAGCCGGTGCGGGACCTGCGTTGGGTGGCGGCCGCGGGGACACAGCGCTGACCGGTGTGTCCTGCGTGGTCCCCCAGCCCTCCTTCCTGGTTGTGCCACTCTCCCTTCCCGCCTGCAGAGCACAAGCACCGCACCGGAGGCGTCCCGGCCGGCCCCGTGCCGGCCCGGCTCGAGAGTTCTCCTGCCGGGTGCTCCCGGGCCAGAGCTGGGCTGGCGGGGCTCTGTCCGGCCAAAGAGCATCCTGCCTCCTCTGGGGCGAGGATGATGTTTGCAATAGGCAGCCTGTTTGCGGCGCCAGGTGCGTCCCACTGTTCGCACGTAGTTAACTATGCAGTTGATCATATTTGTCTACTTAAAAGATAGAAAATCAGCTTGATTTTACGATCTAAACTATGTTATGAAGTTTTATAGGGGCAGGATGGTGGTGATGGATTAGACATGTCAAAAAGGGCTTAGGTCAAATTACAGCTGGTCTTCATTGTGCATCAGCAGCCAGTCGTGAGTGTGGTGGACCAATTACAGCTCCTGAATGGCTCCCCTCTAGCCCAAGAGTGATGATCATGCGTGAGTGTGACAGAGTTGTTGTGATGACCTTGGCTTACTCCTAGGAGTGCAGTCATACCAGGCTCCTGGCCAGCCAAACGCAGAAAGTGATTCTGGTAACAGTGCAAAAAATCCTGCATGAAACCACCAGGTTAGCTTGCTCACCTAGACTCTGAGAATGTGCTTGCCCATGCTTTTTTTACCAATATTGCCTCTCTTTACTACTTTTTCTGACCCACCTGTTTAATTTAATTTGCTCAATTTTAATGAAGAATTTTAAATAAAGGTGAAAGTGGTATATTCATCCTATGAGCTGGTAAGAGACTGTGCAACTGGTTTTCTATATAGGTCTGTGAGTCTAGACTGCTAGTTGATTCTGAAACAGAAGTTCAATCCCTGTATGGGCATTCACTTAAGAGTTGGACTCAATGATCCTTGTGGGTCCCTTCCAACTCAGAATATTCTGTGATTCTGTTCCTGACTGTAAGTAGCTGGCTAGTCTGTGAGGTTCTTGTATGTTTATTTTTATCTGTTCTTGTTCTGAAACTCCTGAAAAAAGTGTGTTTCCATTGCTTCCTTTGAAAGATCAACATGATGTATTCTAAAGTTGATCTCACAAAGCTTGTCTTTCACTTCTGTCTATATTTTTACATTCTCAGTTTAATTGCTCTTGTTCTAGTTATGCTCACTGGCATTACTATAAACCCTCTTCCATTGGTGTTTATCCAACCTAATGTGTTTGCACACTCTAACTCTTCTATTCATTCCTGATTAAATGAAAGCTTAAATCTCTCAAGTCTTTCCAGCCTCATACTCACTTTATTGCACTTTGATCTTTTTTCTGCATGAGAAAACAATTTGTGTATTTGGTTGCATGACTTTCTTGCTAACTTGTCTAGTTTATTTTTTTTTTATATTTGTTCTCTGGAGAGACTTATCTTAATTTCTGCTTAAAACATAGCAAACAGCAGCACTAAATTGATTTCGATTTCATCTAAGGTAGCAATTTATCTCTGAATCATTTTTATTTTATGAGGTAAATTAATTAAATGCTATGCTTCGGGATACAGTAGTAATAACAATAATAAAATACAATAATTTTAATCTCTCATTCAACCTATTTTTCCAGATGTGGAATATTGGACATTGCCATTTAAAAGGAAGGTAGCGGGGACTGCAGGATCTCAGTAGTTTGACTAATCTAGTAGTGCCAGTTTATTTTCTCAGGCAGGTAGGGATGGATGTAGTGTAGCATAGTTATGAGGAATGTATTTAGTAGAAACATTATTTTGTGTTGCTTTTGTTGTGAGGCTAAAATTGTTTTTATTCCTTGAACTAAAATGCCTTAACATACTAAATCTTTGGGTTTGATTGTTGTATTTTTTGTTTTGGTATTTTTTTTAGCTTTGGCTTTTTTACAGCTTTCTGCTTTTGAGATTCTAATATGAAGTTCTTGTTTCTCCTTCAACAAGTAAAGTTGTATGCACTATATAGTGTTTTAAATGGGTAATGTTTTCAACAGCCTTAGTAACTTATTTCAAGATACTGACTTTCTAGTTTTCTAGACTAATGTTCTTAAGTCAGCAATGGTAATAAGAGAATTCCTCAACAATGTACTTGAAATTAAACTACAGGTAAAGTTGATATTTATGCTCCAGTGGTCCTTTCCTGAGGCATCTGGATTTTCAGTTTGTCTGTATAGTAAAATTTTTTTGCGTGTTGTATAAGCAAAAATTTACTTCTTCCTATGTAAAGGGAATCCAGCACAGTCTTTCCCTCACCCCCTCCCCCTTATTTTTGTTGCCTTTTTAACTTTGTAAACAAGTGTATTGACATTACAAAATAAATACACTTGTTGCAGTATTGCAGAATACTAGAAGCCGATAGTTAAAAAGCTCAAAGGACATTAACCCTTCCCTGTGACGCTCAGACAAACCCCTATGCAAACAGATAAGCCTGGGCCTGAGGGTCAACAAACTCCCGCTTTGTCAGATCTGTTCAGTTAGTAAGTTGCAGAGAAGATTTACGTTTTGTTAAAAACTCTGTTTTGCTGTTTGCTGCATCCTCTTAAATATAACTGATGCATGAATTGATAACTGTGTGTAGCTGCAGGCTTAAATTCTTATCAAAGGGTTCTGGCAGGAAGCCCTCTCCTTGAGAGCTGCAGTTAGTCTGGCTTGCAAAACTGAGTGGAGGGAATTATATTTCAACTCAAACAGGCTCTAGGTTTCAGTCCCCATCCTCAGCAGATATAAGTATGTTTGGGAAACTAATACTGAAGTTAGCCAGGGATAGGACCACCACTGACAAGTGCTGTGGCTAAAAAGGCAGGTATGTTCCCATCTCCAGAACGTTTAAAATGGGAAGGGCTTCTCTTTTTAATTTGTACTGAGGCTGGTGTATCTAGCAATGTCACAGTTCTCTTTTTATCAAGGCATTCAGTGTCTTTTCAGGTCTGTAACTGATAAATGTCTGTGCTAGTGGAAGTGAGGGAAATTGCTGGTAGACTCAACCACTGTCCCATTTATTTTCTTCCTTCCCTCTAAACTGTATGGAAATACTTTCCTTCAGCTGGCTACTAAAGTCAAGCAACCCTAACAAGTGCAGCAAGAGAGCTCTTCAATAATATCTGGTTGTGGAAGATAACTCTGTTTAGGATTCAGAGCTTGTATGTCAGTTAAGTGCCAGCCACAGTGTCATGGTGGGAGCTTGCGTGGCACCACCTTCTTACTTATTTGGCAAAATGATAAGTGGAGGCTTAGTCAGTTTATCTTCTTCAAATTCCACAAGCAACTGTCATCAGCAGAGTTTTGCAGGCTGGAGGAAGAAGAAAGGAATGGCAGTCCTTAAACAGGGATGGTTGTTGTAGCCTCAGCATTGTGAAACTTTTTGACAGACATGTGACAAATGCATACAAATAAACACTCTGAAGTTTTTTCACAACATTGTCTCCAAATACCAAGACATCATTTCATTATAGCTGATAGACAATTAAACTCCAGTGCAGATATTTTTGATTACTCGATTTGCTTAAAAAAAAAACCCCACATTGAATGTATCACTTTACCATCTCTTGTAAGAAAAAATATTTATTTATATTCTTGCTTCTCTAAGTCTATTTATTTCAACTCCACCCTTGAGATGTTTATTATTCTTCAAAATGGAGAAGCCAGAGTCTTATACTCACATTTCTACTGGTGGAAGAACCACCCATTTCTGTTGTCTAAGTTGCTTCTTCCTTTCAGACTCAGTGTCTGAATTGAGTCTTTTTGAAGATTTTCTTGATCCAGGAGGAAGGGAATTGGTATCCTGCCTGGTGCATGTGAATTTGAAGGCTTCCTACACACAGCCTTATTTAGCTGCTGAATTTCAGTTGGTTCAGAAACATCAATTTAAAGCATTTAGCTTTTACAGAGGGAAATATGGGCTGACTACCAAGGGTCATTGCCTGTTGTATGGGAAAAACTGTGCTGTTGATATGAGGTTCATCTTTTTGTAAATAAGTAAATAAAATGGGTATCTTGGTCTGAAATTTAATCTCGGAAGCTAGGAAAACATAGCTGATGTTCCCTTGGTGAATTCATGCAAGAATGGGTTTTAGTCTGGTCCACACAAAGTGGGATAATAAAACCAGTTTGTACTATAAAGTGAATAATTGAAAGAATCAAGACCAAACCTGGAAACTTATATATCAGGAATGTGCAATTCAGCACCTGGCTGTAAAATTTCCATCTTATCTCTCTTTCAGCATCCGTAAATTCTTCTACTGCAGTTGTCTCAGATGAGGCATGACCTCACTACACCTTGTGTAACATGATTTGAGTTCAGCTGATGTGGAGGGCAGGAGCTGTATCACCCTCACTGGAGTAGATGTTTTTGGTGTTTGCAGATGCCCAATTGTGGAATGAGGAGGCTCAGGTAATAAACTGATGTTCCATCAGCTGAAGGCAGTAGGGATTAGGGGAGGCTCTGAAATGTCAAGCGGCCCTTCACACTGCCAAGCTGCTGAGCAGGTGATACTCAACTGAGGTGCTTGTGGTCTGCCTGAGTCACTTGAGGCATCTGTTCCCCTCTCTCCCCACTCACATTGTCATGGGCAAGGAGAGACTGGAGAAAGATATTTTTACTGACTTGGTTGAATAAGATAAAAACTGTTTCTAGACTTGACATTTTGTGTGTTTGTTATGGCTTAAGAAACATCAGCACAGTGTTTTGTTTATATAGGGAATTAAGAGTATGGCAAATATGGTAATTTATTGTGTTCTTCATTGCTGTGGATCAGAAAACGGCTCAAATCCTTCAATACTTTTGGTCTGACACTTCCACTGTATTGACCTTGTATACTGTCCACTTTTATCACTTTTATGTTTGTGATAAAGATATCTTTATCACAACAATATATTTATTATATTTATCTACATCTGTATCATTATGTAGATGCTAAAAGCTTGAAATTAAAAAAAATACTATCATAAATAATGACTGACAAATCCACATGTCCTTAACTGCCAAGTTTGGTACTCAGACGTTGAAGACTTTCTGCATGTTTTCAGGCTTGTTAGACCTTCGTTTCCAAATTTGAGGTTTCCTTTTGGACTGCATGTGGCCAAACCTAGATCTAGCTCAGGGAAGGGTGTTTTCCTCTTTGCAGTGGTAGACTGTGTGCCGGAGCGGAGGATTAGAAGATAGTTCCTGTCTTATGGTGCTTACCAATAGGACTGGGCAGTTATTAGTGGAGATCTAGGGGAGAGTTTGTGTTGGAGCTTTCAGACAATGTGGAAGAGCCTAGAGTTGAGGGGAGACAACGCATGCCAGGGGATAAGGGATCCCTATAAACTTAAAGCTGCCTCTGGCACTTTCATTGTTGCTTTGTTGTTTGGGGCTTTGTTGGTACCCACTTTGCTGTGTAACATCACATCAGTTGAAATATTTGCCCACTGAGTTGGAAGTATTGCATTAAAAGACTTTACTCTGCAAAATGTATTCCCAGAGGTAAGAGGTCAAACACACCCTGCTGCTGAGTGCTTGCTATTGGCTGGGTTTCGGTGAATTGCAAGCTCAGCATCTGGAGGGGGTTTTTTTGATCACTCAAGATATTGATTCTTCTTGCGCACCTTATGAGGACTCTAGACCTTAAATTTTGGCCTCTTCTGTGGGTATTAAAAGGGCTTGAAGTACACATCTACTTCATTGGCACCTAAGTTGTTTGAGAAATCTTACTCCTTGTAAGCATGACTAGAAACTAAATCTGTTGTAATTATTTAAAAAGGTACATAGAGCCCCTGTAAGTGCCTGATTTGAACAGGATCCTAGTTACAGAATTACATTATTTGCCATGCTAGTCTGGCTCTACATACATTATCCCCCTACTTCCTCAAAACTGTTTGTTTGTTAGTTGGGATGTACAAATTAAAAATCCATGTCAGTTAACTGTTGGGAGTGCATTATAGATCTAGTTCTGTTATTCCTGATTTTGTGTTTGCTTAATGGAGGTTTCAGCCGTTGAAATATGTTTGTAACCTAATCAGATTTTGAGCCTTATCCCTAATTCATAGTTATTAGTCTACCCAAGTTTCTATTTACTAAATTCAACTCTGAAATGAGCCTTTGCAAGTTGAAGGTAGATACTAACATTTGAACTTGGTTTTCATCATGTACTGTTATATATATGTTGTTCCCAACTGAAGCCTCATGCTTCTGGACTCCAAGCAACTGTCTCAGTTAATGACTTTTGTGGGCCATTAATTTCTGCAAATTTCATTTTTAAACACAGTTGTGTGGTGTCAGGGCTTTTAATGTACAGGTTCTGTTGACTCTTCATGAAGGAGAGGTTTATTTAAACTGTTACAAAATTGCTATATTTGATTAAATTGCGTTAACCAAACAGAACTTGTACTCTTGTGTCCTTCCTCTGTCCTCACTGTGTGAAATGGTTTAAATAACCTCCCAACCAGGTAATGACCACAACCAGGTCATGGTATAGATGGGGGAATTTAGTACTAATGTTACTAAGAGGTCTATCACAGTTTAACTGCTGTTAGCTTAGTATTGTCTAATAGATATTTGAGATAAATTACAGAATGAGATCTGAAGTACTGTATAGTCTCATTGGTTGTTTGAATATGTTAAAAAAGAAAAAAGGGGGGGCACCCCCCCAAACCAAACAAACAGTGAACAAACCCCAAACTATTTCCCACCACCCTCCCCCCTAAAAAGAACCCCAACAAACAGAAACCCAAACAAAATACCACCCAAAATCTGACCTATGTGGTTAGTATAGGCTTTATCTGGTGGAATACTTGGACCACAGTGACTGGTTACCTTTTACTCTCTGACTTGGTGAAGGTAAAATAGGCAGCTGTGGGCATATCTCTTGGTTGAATCTATACAATACCTCTCAATTCCAATCTTTGAGAAGGTATGTAATGAGAGTTACTGGACTGTTGCACAGCTTTCTGTAGTTGACTGGGAAATGTAACTGCTCAGATTTCTGTGTGCAGGTATGTCATTCTAGTCTTAAAAGCGTATTTTTTTTCCAATGCGCCAAGAGAAAGCAGCAGCATGTTTGTTTTTTATTTTGTTTACAAGATGAAAAAGCTACTGCTAGCCCAAGGTCATTGAAAAAAAATATGATTAATGACAATGGCAAAAGCATCACGTCAGGTCCATTGTATTAACCAGACGTATATTTATCTCAGTGTATATTCCCTGACCTTCTTAATCCTGTTATTTTTTAGCGATTTGCATAGAAATGACTGTTTTTAAAGGAGCAGAGCAACTCCAAGTATTATGATTCAGTGTTCTTTCAGTATATAATGAACATTAAAATCATGTACTTTTGTCATTCAGCCAATTATTTTTTCCTGATACTTAATGTGTCTGTTAAGCTAGGTGTTCTTTTTTTTCCGAAGTACTAAAGTCATTTTTCTTTGGATGCATTCCAAAGGTGTAGTAGGTGACAACACTTGCTGTAAAACAGGTCTGTGTAAGTGCTGAGTCAAGTGTCCGTTATTAATTTTTAGAGCCCTCATAACACCCATGAAGCTATAATAATGATTGAGGTTACATCTCTCTAGTGGGTAGATGCTTTACTTGGAGCTGTATTTATTGTTCAGAAGGACTTCTACTTAAGCCTGCCCAGTTTTTCCAATTATGTAATATACTTATCTTGCTGAACTTAAGTTGTGTTAGCCAAAACGTTTTCAGCTCCAAAAAGGAAAACAAACTAAAAAAATACTGTGATCAAAACTTTTCTCTGAATGGTCCTATTCCGTTGATCAAAAACTTGGCCCAGGAAGGAACAGTTTTATGACTGAAAAATTGTGTCTTTGTGCCGTGAAATCCTTTAAAAGGTTTCCTGACATATCTGCAGATGACGCTGTCCCTGACCCATTCTGTCCTTGCAGAGACCTAGTGTTTACTGCATGGTTTGTATTCTTCTGTCCTTAAGAAATCCTACCAGTTGCATTCTTGGGCAAAAAAATGTATTCTGTTATGGAGAAAAACTAAGATAGGATCTTAATATATCTTCTTTGGTCCTACAGAGCCTAAAAGGGAAGCTGAGAATATGGACTCAACTACACTGATGCTGATAAATCAGATGTTTGCTTATCATTAAGATGCTTTAAAGCAGTAAATTCCTTTCTGCAGAAAGATAATGAGTCTTGCACAGCACCCTGAAAGCTGCTAGGGCTACGTTTCACTACAACAAGTCTCAACAGTGAAGGACCCATCAGAGAAACTAGTCTACCCACATCTGGGACATTTAGTTGGTTTACAGCTAGAAACTTTTGTTCATTTGTGTCTTGGGTAAAGATGTAACTGTTTAAATTAGGGCCTAATATTTTTTAGCATTTAATAACTAACACTAACTTAGCAGAGCATGGGTTTAAAGGGTCTGAGCGCCTCATTATTTAGCAACTCTGTTTCTAGTACGTTGTGCATGGATTTAGTAAAAAACGAAGGTTCTTCTGCTGTGTTTATATGTAAGTTTTGGAGAAACAGATGTGAAAAATGAGTGTGGTTCAACAGTAGATTTCTTTTGCTTGGCTCTAGAATTGAGAAAGAATACACTTTCAATAGTTTTATTTTATTTTTTCTGTTTGTTTATAAGCTGTATTTAATTTTTCAGTTTGGTGGTGTGACCAGTGACAGGTCCTAGAGTCTGCCTTAAAATCTGTGGAAGAATAAAAATACTCTTGCATGCTTTGGTTCCTTATGATAATATCTAAGTACAGTTAGAGACAATAAATCAACTGATACAACATGATATTTGAGTCATGGTGAGCTGCTGATGCGCAGCCCTCTTAGCTTTTCTCTAAGATTTTTCTTCTAAAAATACTCTACTTGATCATCATGGTGTAGACTTTAGGCAAACATTGGTGTTTGGGGTATGGTTTGATGTTTCCCGCTTCTAAAATGCAGCAGTTTCCTGAATATAGTAACATCATAATTATAATTTCCCTTTTTAAGGTGGTATTGTGCTGCAGGTAGTACTTCATGCTCTAAAGCTGACTCTGTTGTTTCTGTACTTATCATCTAGGTTATTCTTTTTGTGGCCCTCTACATGGGAGACAGCAAGGATACAGAACATATAGACTAAACAAAAACAAACAAAAAAGGCAGTATCAAATTTAATAGTTCTCATGATATACTCCGGGGGAAGATGGAAGCAAGGGGCTTAGACAGGAATATTCTGTGCTGTGTCAGGAACTGGTTGGATGGTTGAGCCCAGAGAGTGGTAGTAAATGGTGTCACGTCCAGTTGACAACCAGTTATTAGTGGTGTCCCCAAAGGATTGGTCTTGGGTCTAGTCCTGTTTAATATATTCATTGTTAGTATTGATGATGAGATTGAGTCCATGATGAGCAAATTTGCAGATGATACCAAGCTTGGATCATGTGTTGATCTGTTAGAGTATAGGAGGGTCCTGCAGAGGGATTTGTACAGACTGGAGAGATGGGCAGACTCCAGTACGATGAGTTTTAACAAGTCTAAATGTCAGGTACTGCACTTTAGTTATAACAACCCCAAGCAGAACTATAGGCTGAGGATGGAGTGCTTAGAGAGTGAGCAGGTTGAAAGAGATTTGGGGGCATTAGTAGACAGCAAACTCAACATGAGCCAGCAGTGTGCCCAGGCAGCCAAAAGGGCCAATGGCATCCTGGCCTGCATCAANATGGCATCCTGGCCTGTATCAAGAATGGTGTGGCCAGCAGGGCAAGGGAAGTTATCCTTCCCATGTACTCGGCACTGGTTAGGCTGCATCTTGAGTATTGTATCGAGTTCTGACCCCCTCAATTTAACCTGTTGAGGTGCTGGAACAAGTTCAGAGAAGGGCAACAAGGATGATTAAGGGACTGGAAGATAAGCCCTATGAGGAGTGACTTAGGGAGCTGTGACTGTTTAGTCTGGAAATTAGGAGGCTCAGGGGTGATCTTATCGCTGTCTATAGCTATCTAAAAGGAGGTTGTAGTCAGGCAGGGGCTGGTCTTTTCTCCTTGGTCTCTGGAGACAGAATGAGAAGTCATGGTCTTAAGCTCCAGGAAGGGAGGTTTAGACTTGACATTAGTAAAACGTTTTTCACTGAAAGAGTGATCCGGATTTGGAATGCGATGCCCATGGAGATGGGAGAATTGCTGTCCCTGGAGGTGTTTAAGGGTAGACTGGATGAGGTTATCCTACTCTAAATGGGGAGTTTATGGAAAACCTAAGAAAATTTGTTAAAACTGGAGAGGGGTTTATTCTTTAGTAATGCTTTTCAAGTAATTCAAGTGTTGAAATGATGATTTCCTGCTCTTTCAGTGTAGAGATTGGTGAAAGTGTGAGAGGGGAAGATGTGTATATTATCCAGAGTGGCTGTGGAGAGATAAATGACAACTTAATGGAACTACTCATCATGATCAATGCTTGCAAGATTGCATCATCCTCCAGAGTGACTGCTGTAATTCCATGTTTTCCATATGCCAGGCAAGATAAGAAAGACAAGGTAGGTAAGAACTGTCATTTCACAAGGCTTTTGTTCAGTTTACTGACTTGATATTAATAATATAATATCATAATTTTCACGAACATTTAAGAGGTTTGAAAGATTTGATTTTTTTCCCCCCATCTTTTTTCATGGTAGAATGTTCAATTATTTAATTTATAAATGAATGGAGTGAGACAATAAATTATTTTTTGCTTGTGTTTTGATAATTGACATGCCTACAATTTGTACAAGTAGGTACACTCTGTGTATTGTATACCTATTGCAAAGTACTTTGCTGGCAAACCTCACCTTCTGTTTTTCCAGCATTTTTTAAGTGGCATTTTTTTATTTTTTCCATCTCTCTATATGAAGAAAATACACAATTTTAAGCATTTTATTTGCATGGAATTAAGTCCTAAATTTGAAGTGCTGTAACTGTTACATAGGTGGGTTTTGCCATATATGGTTAAACGAAGCAAAATGGAAGGAACTGATCAAATCTGCAATGCATAACAGTAATTAATAAAAACATTTTATGCTGCCAGACAGATTAAAAGAAAGGCGGGATTTTTTGTAATTACGTATTACTTTGATTTATGCAGACCAAAAATTCTATGGAAACCCCCAAAATACTGATTTTAGTGTCCTCTTCCTCAATTTGATCTATCATAACTGATGAATGTATCAGGTCAGACAAGCTGGTAACACAGTAACAAACCCTCTACGGCAAGTAAGACTGATTACAAAAATTACAGAACTAGACTTCTCTATCTCTACTATATTTACAAAAAAACTCTCTAATATGTTATGTGTCTCTTACTTTTACCTAAACTCAATTGAAAAGAAGTAATAAGAAATGTGAATTTGGCTTTAAAGCCATAGTTATAATTTTGGAAAAATTGCCTCTTTCCTATTCTTCCCATAAATGCATTGCCCCCTCCCTTTCACTTTGGGCATCCTAAAAGCTTTCTTTTGTTATTTTTATTATTTTGTTTTTAGAAAAGTAATAGGACTGAGAAGTAATGCAGAACTGAAAAATAGTAGCAATCATTACAAAATATGTAATGCTCAGCATATAATGTCTAAGAACAAAACTAAATACTGAAAAGTTATCTCCTCGTATACTCATTAAGTACAAGCTCTCTAATACCATGGTAATATTATCATTTGTTATACTTCCAGAAACAGAATTCGGGAGGTAATAACCTATACCTTGCCCACATCTTTTGGTACCTCATTTTTGCTGTGTTTTGTATTGAATAATGCTTCCCCTTGATCAGGAGAAGTGAAAAACTTCATCTCAAAATATCTTGAAAGTGAACCAATAAACACTTTGTGGAAAAGGAAGAAAAGCATCTCATTATTTTTTGATTTCCCAATTCATATTGGAAGATTCTGCCAGACCATCCTTTAAAGTTCTTGGTGTAAGAAAAGGAGTATATTCCAAATTTTCAGTGCATCTAGATTGTCCTGTCAAAAGTACCTAAAATCCATCTGGCAGACTTCCAAGAGACATTTAAAAGCTCCAGTGTGGTGGCACAGCATGCCATCCAGGAGCATTTTGTATTTTGAAAATGCCATCTTGAAGATGGGTGGCCTCAGAAAGTGATTTTGATTAACTGAGATTTCAAGGTTTTTTTCCAAAACTGTTTTCTCTGTGTCAATGAGTTCTACAATTGTAGGCAAAATGTCTTGGGGTAGGGGAGTTGGGGTTTGTTTGGTTTTTTTTTCCCCTCTGTTTTGCAATTGAGAAAATGTTTGCCCTCTTTGGAAATTAACCTTGCTAGTTGACCTCCATGTTGCAAAATAAACTATAATATAGCTGTCAACATGGTGCAGCTTACTGACAGGGACATCTTTCCTCCTACTGTTGGATTGCATCACATCACTTGGTCTTTGACCATGTTGGGTGCACAAGCTTTGTGTGCTGCCTGAAGTGTCAGTAAAGTGTCAGCCATTTTCTTCCTATAATTATACAGAGATTTTCCTCTATGATAAAAGACTTTGCCATAGTTTGCCTGACTATGAACTGAAGCAGTATCATCTTCCCTAGTGCAATACTGTTTTCTGTTTTGAATTTAAGTTATTGACTTTAATTCATTGAGAACTAAATAGACTGAGTCCTTGCTACCTAAAATAACTATGTATTCTTCATACCTCTGGTGCAGTTATGATTGCTGAGAATAGTGAAAGTGCTCTTGATTTGTTTATGTAAGGAAAGAGCCTTGCTGTAATAATCATATTCTGAATAAGGCCTTTGTAATCTGCTCCAGAAATTTTAGCACTAAACCGGGACTAGCTTTAAATGAGACGCAGAAATAAATAAAATATTAAAAAAAAAAAGCTTACCTAGAATCGAAAAGTTTGCAAATTACTTTAGACTCTATCATGTTCTGCCTTAAACTAGAATATTTCTGATGGACAAGCTAACTAACTTAAAATTAGCTCAGGTGTATCTTTGGCTATAACTGCATTTATGCATCCTCTAATAATTCTAGCCTTCCAAGCTGTGGGCAGGACACATTCATGTAGGATACTGCAGAGGTGCCTTTGAGATAAGTTAGATGTACAGTGACAGGTGAGTTTGGTGTTCTACCACTCATGTAACTTTGTTTTTTTGATTTGTAGAAGGGGTCCGTGGAGCGTTGGGTAGGTATCTTTTTTTTTTTTTTAATCTAACACTATGCATTACATTAATGTGGCCTTAAAGGGTGAAACTTACTGGGTTACATTACGTATAACTAGGAACATTTTTAGTTTCACTTCTTGATTTCACTTGTGTTTCACCTAGGCCATGAGAGTAATCCTGTGGAATAATTTGCTACAAGAAAACTCCTAGATTCTAGGTAAAAGTTTATCTAGACATTCAAGATAATGGCTGTCAATTTCTGAAGCTTCAAAGCATATCTCATTTTTGAAATGTTAAACTTGGGTAATACATTAGTGAACATTCAGTATCCATACACTTAACAACTGCCTTTCTTGGAAGTGAAAGTTCCAATTATAAACCTCTGGGATTTCTTTAATTTGTTGGGGGTTTTTCTTGTTCACTATGCATCTGATGAATATTGAGCAAGAGAATGTAATAATATGCTTGAAGGAAACTGAGCTGTGACCTTGATGGACAACTTTCTTTCACTACATGTCCATTGCACAGTTACTCTTGTGAGGTTGTTTACATTAGCTTTGTGGATTCCCCCTGCCTCTGGTAATTCAAGTAATTTTCCTACAATTTAGTTTCTGTACATAATCTAATGCTGCATTTCACACTAATAATTCTGAAACCAATCTGAAATTGTATCAAAGAATGCAACAATGAATACTCTGAATCTCTGTGTTCTTACCTCTGTCATCAGAAGCAAATCTTATGAACTACAATATAAAGAAAATCTTGAATTCTCATCTTTGCCATCCAAGTATGTGAATAATGAGCCCAGGTTATCTGAGGTTCCCATGAATATCCTTGCTTTGATTTTAAAATAATTTTCAATTTGGATCCTATTGTAGCACAAAACTTGCATTCTATGGAAGCAATCAAATATTAAATCCTTTTGAATGTGTCACCTGGGTTTTATTTTAGTGCACAATTTTGAGTGAAGGAAACTTTCAGCTGCAAACTTCTTTTGTCTTAATCTCCTATTAGTTCATTCTTGAGAAACAGGTATTGGTGTCTGGCTAACTTGCCTTCCAAGACCCTCAGTCCACCAGCATGTAGGCAGTGTGTGATGTATGCATATCTGCTAAAACAAGTTACCTAGTGGTATAACTTCGGGTTCTTCCTTCTGGGAAGGCAGCCTGCAAGGCCAGCAGCTGAAAGAAATACCAACTGGTAATGTATACATGAGTATGTGATGCAGACAAGTGTTTTCTTTGGGGTTTTCTTTGTGATTGTGATACTCAGAATATTGATGCATGAGACAGTGTGCTGGATGGAGTGGAAATGGCAAACCATGCTCTGAGAATGTAATTTGCCTTTAGCTGCTGGCCTGAACTAAGTGCTTGTTTCTACCAGTGGCGGTAAAAGCAACACGGCTAAATTGTCAGTTATGCCTTGGAGCATCAATAGAAAGAGAGCAGAGAAACTCTGTAATCCTGTATATAGGCTTGAAGAAGAGGAGGTTCCTAAGAAGCTAAAATCCACTTTAGTACAGTGGTGAGTGTCCCTGCCTGCCATGCTGGAGACCAAGGTTCAATTCCTGCCGGGGAGGCAGTGGTGCGGTTTAAGAGTTGGACTCGATGATCCTTGCGGGTCCCTTCCAACTCAGAATAATCTGTGAATCTGTGATTTCACCTGAAATATTTTTAAATGAGGCTGTTTGCTAAGGGGAGGTAGCAGGAGATAATACTGTGCTAGCAAAAACCAATCTGACAGGCAGAAAATCTGACTTGCAGTTGTGCCTTTGTAATAATGTTATTGCCAGTTATTAGCCTGATTTAAAGATTGACACAAAGAAAGCAGGGGTGTTATTTAGTATTTCTCTTAGAGAAAGCTGTCCAGGGTAACATGGCTTTTTACAGAGATTAAAATCAGATAAAACTCAAAAAAAAAGTGAGGTATCCTCCAGTTATATCTTCAACTTTGTTTTTTAATGTTGCTTTTTGTTCTTTATCTTTGATGCTTTTAGAAAGCTCTTTACATTGTCATTAACTTGCTAATAAGATTTTTTTTTCTTTCATTCTTTTCACTTCTTTTTTCTTTCCATCCTCCCTGTCCCTTCTGGGAATTCTAGATTCCTAAATGTATCCAGGAATTAAGCATGAATTGGCAAAAAAAGAATAAATAAATGACCAAGGTAGAAGACCACTGCCAACAAGAATGTGTTACAAGCTTTGTGTCATGAAGAAATGCTTGATACTAACAATGTTTTAAAGCAGTTTTCTCAAAAATTAGGTTCGCTTTGCCTTTGATCTTTAATTTTTGCAATGTTTTTAGAACAGGATAGTTGCTTTGGAGTTGGATGTTTACATAGGTTAGTAGCTTAGAAAAATGGAGGTTGTCTTCTGCTGTAGAAAAGCTAGCTGAAAGTTTTAAGCAGAAGAATTGGAAAATTACATCCCTAATTTGATACCTTTCTAGTACAAAGGATTACTAGGCAGACTGTGAAAACTGATTTAGATATTCCTGAAAGCTTTACTGGGTTTCAAGACCCTAATAGCAAGATTAGCTATCAACAGGCTAGTTTGGCTAAAGTCTTGGAACTTTTCATATCTAGATTCCAAATATTCTAAAGGAAAAACCAATGAAAGTCACTAATCTTCTGATTCCTTGCATTTAGTCAATTTTAAAATTTAGGCATTTGTGCTTTATTCCTCAGAGCCGTGCACCAATCTCTGCAAAACTTGTTGCCAACATGCTGTCAGTTGCAGGGGCTGACCACATCATCACCATGGACTTACATGCTTCTCAGATCCAGGTAACTATTGGTTCTTACTAGTTGTGCCTAGGAGCTCTACTGAGTTAATGGGAGAGGCTAATAGTAATTCCCCGGGGTTTTTTGTTGTTTTGAAAGGCTGTTTACAGAACTCTTGGGGTTCAGAGAGACTCACTATCTGTTTCTAATTAAATTCCCTTTTAGAAAGAGACCAGTCTTGATTTTGTAGGGTGATTTTGCAGGCACTTCAAATATTTGTGAATTGGACTCTTCAACAGAATTTGACAAGTCTAATGTAAGAGCTTCCAGAACATAAAATGTACTGGTTTGGGCCAAGTTCTCTTAATTGGCCTTTTCAGAGATTTTGATATTGCCCTAGGTAGAGTTTTCTAGTTACAGTCAGGGGTACAATAGTCTCTTAAAAGACATGCAAATACAGGTTGGCAACCATTATCTGGCTTACTGCTGAATCCAGCAAATCACAAAACCTTTTCCTCAGTTACAGGGCAGATATCATTTGTCATTCTCATATGTACCTTATTTCAAGATATCTTTTTTTTTTCTAGAAAATACTTCTGGCACTATGTTTAATTAGGATTTCTTATTATCCTAGATGGCATCACAAAAATAAAAATCAGTTTTATTTGTGGTCTAACACAGATTTCTTGTCTTTACAACTTGAACAAAACCAAAGATTCCTTTTCCACTGCTCAAGTAGTACCAACTTGAGTCTAACTTGAGTCTTTCCTGTATTGAAATACTTCTGTTTGTCAAGCATTTGAAATTTATATCTTTTCCAATTTTTATACAATTGAGAGCATTTGTTCTGTTTCACTACTCTTGGATGAGGTTTTTAGAGACCTTAGTATTTTTGTTTGACTTGAGCGGCATTTGACAGTAGTGTCAGAGTGCAGAATTAGGTGAGTGTAAAATACTAACTCAAGTTCTACCATTCATAAAAGGCAAAGGTTTGATTCTTTCCTTGTGTCTTCATTCCAGGTAAGATCCAAACACCTATTCATTAAACTTTCTCTTTTGGACTAGGGTTTCTTTGATATTCCAGTAGATAACCTGTATGCAGAACCTGCAGTGCTGCAGTGGATTAAAGAGAACATTCCCGAGTGGAGAAACTGTATCATAGTCTCACCGGATGCAGGTGGTGCAAAAAGGTACTAAACAAGCCTAAAACTATTAGTTTTATATGTAGTTAGAGGTTAATATACTAGTTTGTCTAGCCTTCTATTTTCCTCTAGGAAATATGCAAGATATCGGGTACATCACTGATGAGTCCAACTGCATTGTAAAAATAGAACAAAATGTTGTTCATGCTTGAAAACATTCAGGAGTTTTCTATACTCTAAAGAAAATATTTTTCTCTCTCCCTGGATATGGCCTCATTAGCTGAATCCCTCCACAGGAGGGGAGAGATTTTTCCTGCTGCTTGCTTCTTTAGTCCAGTTGCTGCACCTCTTCCTGCTTCGCTCTGGAATTGCCTAAGCTTCCATTCTCTGTCAAAACATATGGCCTATTCCCACTCTACCTGCTGGCATTTAGGTAAGAGCTTGCTTGACTTGTATTTCTTTTTTCTTTTACGTTATTGCATTCCAGCTGTAAACCTACTGACCCCAAGATTTGTTATAAATACTAGAAAAAGGGAGTGAAGTGACAAAAGATAAAGATGGACTTAGTTCATTGGAGTCTTTCTTCATTCACAGCATGAATTCACTCATTTAGCAGACAGTCTTTTACTTGATAACCAATGCAAAAGCTCAGAAGCACACTGGCTGGTGAGGTGATAAGCCTGCCATTGAGGCAAAATGCTTATTCTCCTGTTTCATTGGTCATGCTGCTGCTGCAAAGGGAACAAAGAAAGTAAGAATCCTGTAAGCCCATAGCAATTAAAATGTCTGAAATGTACTACGGGGGAAAATGTGAAAGATTGCAATCATTTTATTTTAATCAAAATCCATGAGTCTGCTGGGAGTGTTCATGTTGTATTGACTAATAAGAAAATAAGTCTCATTAGAGCTCCATAGTTGTTCCTGTTTAGATTAATGAAGGTAAGGACATGAAGAATATAAACTATAGAAAGCATTCTAAAAGTCATGTTATTTTTGCAGTTGTTTTTGTTTTGGTTTTGGTTGGTTTTGGTTTTTAAGCAAAATGTAATATTTACTTAGAATTCTAAGTCAGAAGACAGCATTTTCCCCCTATCAATTATTTGTGCATTATCAAGTTGATCATAAGAGTTTGTTTTGAGGCTCACTCTTATTATATTTAATATAGGTAGATATAGTCTATCTTTAGTATCTTTGTTGTAATCCAACCAAGGAGGTGCTGATTAAATAGGGACAGATGTTGCTTTCCATAAATTCACGTTTGCTCCTTCACCTCCAGCAATGTCATGTATAAAGAATATGGTTTGGCCTTTCTATTTAAAATAAGTAGAACTTAAAAATACTTAAGGACAAGTGAATAGAATGTGAAAATTGAATGTGAATTGCCATAAATTTTCAATCTGTAAGCATTTAAAAAAAAATATCTAAGTTCTTGCTCTCATCTCCAATATCTGAATTCTTTTCTGCTTCTTACCCTTTGCCTCCAGCTTATTAAATGTTGTGACTGAGCTAAGGCATGCAAATGCTGTTGATATCTTAATGCCTCTGAGGTATTGAGGCTTGCTATTAAATTACACTATTCATAAAAAATTGCAAAACTTTTGGAGGTTTTGTTTATCATCCATTTGTTGAAATACTGTAACAACACCTTTGTATTTAAATGGTAAAGAAACAACTGTGTTCTCTATTAACTCTGCACATTAATAACCTGGTTAACAACATTCTAAATAATACTTTTAAAAAGACAGGCTGCAAGGTTGCACCAGCATTCGCAAAAAAAGTATGGAATTGTTCATTCCTATGTCTTTATACCTAACAGCTCTGTTATGTTAAATAAACTGAAAAAAGCAATCAGAAGTCTGTAACAAGTTATTATTGGAAGTTTGTCTGGCCAGCAGAGGTCACCCCGAGTAGCTTTAAAAGATCTCTGTCAAGCAGATGAATGTTAAGGGGATTATTAATGAAGAAAGCTCCTTGATTACTAGTCAGCCGGCATGAAGAGAATTATTAATCACTATTAACTGATTTGGTTTTTCCCCTTTGGTTTGGTTTCACATCCTAAAATGGTATTTTTCAGTTAGAATATTAAAATGCATGCTCCTGTAGGCTTAGAATTCCCTCTGCTTTAAATTACCTAGTGTGACTAACATTGCAGCAGCTTAATAAAAGATTATGAATAGCTGAAATGTTTTCAAAGCCAGACACTTAATGACAGAAAACCACAGTCAATTCAATTAAAAATTTGATATTTGGAGTATACCTTAAGACACTCTGGTTGTTTTTATTAGCTATGAATTAGGATTGTTTCTGCCTGTCTCATTCCTTGCAGAAGTTTTATCTGTGATAATTTCAAAGCCAGAAAAGAAAAACTGTATTTTGTGACAAATACATATGTATCACTGTTCGTCCTTTTAAAATGGTTCTCTAAATGTGATCTATTTCTCCACGTAACTCAGGGTTACTTCAATCGCTGATAGACTGAACGTGGAATTTGCCCTCATTCATAAGGAAAGAAAGAAGGCAAATGAAGTGGACAGAATGGTCTTGGTTGGTGATGTGAAAGATAGAGTAGCTATTCTTGTTGATGATATGGCTGACACGTGTGGTACAATATGTCACGCAGCAGACAAGTAAGTATTATTATGAACTGGCCCACTGTCTCACTGTACTGTAACCTGCAGACAGCTGATGAATGCAGTTGTCCTGAATGCCTATAACGCAACCTGATCTCTTATCCTTGAGTCTATAAGTCACAGTTCTGTGATCCAGCTGTGTCCTTCTTTAGCACATGGAATTGCAAAAATCTTTATGGAAAAATATGATTTGTATTTAGGAAGAGCACAAGATAAATAAAATGTCATATAGCTTGGAAGGAACTTGGGCCATTTAATGTACTTTACAGTTCCAGGGCAGAAACAACAGATGGAAAATCATTCTCTTCTTGAACCTCTTCATGGAGCCTTTCCACTCGCCTTAGACAGTCTTTCACAAAGCATTACTGAATCTAACCTTGTAAAGTTCAATGCAAGCTTAATGTTAATCTTCATTGTACACTAAAAACAAACAAACGAACAAACAAAAAACCCCTACTTATCCTTTTCATCCAGGGAGGTGAGAATAAGTTTTCTTGCCTTTTGTCTGAAAGTCAGTTAAAATTTTCATTTCCCTCTAGACTTGAGTAACTTTGCTTTGCTTAGTCTTTCCACAAGTTTTCTAAGACATCTGCTCAGTTGTGATGCCTTCTGGATTCCTACCAGTCAGTCCATTTCTTGAAGCGGAGCATGTGAATGTAGACACACCAGCTTAATTGAGGCTTTAGCAGTGCTAAGTAGAAAGGATTACTTTATGGTTTTTCATCTGGCTTTATGCTGGTGTATTTCAGGTTACCTGTAGGGCTGGTTCATATTTAGGTGGCTGTCAACCAGCACACCCAGATCCTTTTCCACCAGGCAGCTTTCCAGCCACTCTTCCCTCAACCTGCAGCACTACATGGGATTGTTGTGACCCACATACAGGACCCAGAACTTGGCCTTGTTGAACCTTATACAGTTGTCCTCAGCCCATTGATCCAGCCTGTCCAGATCACTCTACAGAGCCTTTCTGCCTCCAGACAGATCAACACTCCCATCTAACATGGTGTCATCTGCAGACATACCGAGGATGCCCTTGATCCCCTTATTCAGACCATAGGTCAATATGGTAAACAGGACTGACCTCATGCTGAGCCCTGAGGACCCCCACTGGTCACTGGCTGCCAGCTGGATGTAACTCCATGCACCACCACTCTCTGGGCCTGGCAAACCAACCATTGTTTACCCAGCTAAGGGTGCACCTGTCCAACCCATGAGCAGCCAGTTTCTCCAGAAGAATGCTGCGGGAAATAGTGTCAGAACAACAACGTGGAGCCCACATGAGCTTGACATTGCTCTTGGTGGTTTGAAGTAAAGATCATGCCATGAATTTAGTCTTTAATTGCAGACTTGTTGTTTTCATCTAGATAAGAAAGGTATCAAAAACTTATGGTAGAGAGATTGATGTAGTCTTGTGTTTCTTTTCACTTTCTTGGAAATTTGATGGAATTTTGCGAAGAGGTTTTGTGTAGTCTGGTATCCACATTGTAGTCCCAGTCAGACCTCAGTGTACTTCTAGGCTGTACTACCTTTTACAGATGAAAATCACAAATTGCCTAGTAAATCATTTTTCTTATACTCCCGTGCTTATGGAAGTTAATTCCTGCCAAAAAGAAGCCCTTTGTTTCTTCCATGTTATGAAAGAATCACTCTCTATCTACAGTAGATTTCCAGAGACGAAATTCTAAAACCACTAAACACCTTCAATGTCTCTGCAGTGTTCACTAAGATGCTTTTGCTTGCTGAGCTTTTAGCGTGTTCCTGACATGAAGAACTATTTTCATTAAAGTCAAACATAGATGGGATATACTTTGTGTTTAATTAGACTTGCTCACCGAAATACTTCTAAAACTCTCTATTTTAGCAACGTAGATGCATATCAAGCACATGAAATAAGGAATGTATTTTCAGATACAGTAGATCAACTTATTTAAATACATAGCCATGGTACATATTCACCCTGTCATAGTGCAAACTCCTTATAGGTTGCAGCTACTAAATGAATTGTTAAGAATGACCAGAAAATTTTGATTCTGTTGAGTCATTAAAAATGAGATGATGTTTCTGTGATTTTTTTTTTTCAACTTTTTTCCTCTCTTATGCTTCCTCCTGTGCCTTTGCAATGGTCTGATTAAAATACCATTTTTCAGGTACTTGCAAGACTAGAAAAGCAGGTAGAACATAGTTGAGGATCTTGAAGCATTGAGGCCAAGAAAAAAGGCAAATTAAGAGATTCAGACTTGTTCACAAGGTGTTCTAGTTCTTTGATTTATATTTTTTTCTTCTTCTGCTATATCACTTCACTGTGTGTTTGCATCAGCAGCATGCAGCATGTCTTCCCACAACATCGCAGCAAGCGAGGCTTGTAATCATTAGCATTTATTCTTATTCAGAAACTCTTTCTAAACAGAACTCTTTGAATTGCAGTTGAAAATAAAGGTGGACCACAATGGAGTCACCATAAAGTTGTGAATGCTGCCATCCATAGCAAACTTGTCCTTGAGTTCAGTTGTATGTTGTCCTGATATGGTCAAAGTGCAGCAATTTGGATTAATATCACTGCTGCTGGTTTGAGTATTTTTGAGACACTTAATTTTAAGCATTATAGAACTATCTGAATTATTTTGTGGATATTTTATATGTAGGAATTTGTGAGTAAAGTGTATTTTAGAAATTTGTATCTGACTTCATCTATAGCCATGTATGTAAAGACACATCACATAATCCTTTTCTTACGTGTTCTACAGGTTAGTGTCTGCTGGAGCTACTAAAGTTTATGCCATTCTAACTCATGGCATCTTTTCTGGTCCTGCCCTCTCTCGTATTAATAATGCATCATTTGAGGCTGTTGTGGTGACTAATACAATCCCCCAAGAGGAGAAAATGAAACACTGCCCAAAAATACAGGTATAGTGGTATTTTCATAATATTTATTTAAACTCTGGATTTGTATTTTACTGTTCAATGGTACTAGAATTTGTGCCTTAAGAGGAAAATAATATTCTCAGATATGTTGTTTGCAAAAACTTTTGTTCAAACATGCCAAAGAACTGCTTTAATTCAGATTCAGATAGTAGAATAGAACATCTCAAAATATTTGGTATTTGCCATGCCTTGAGTATGCTTGCTTGTTAAAGAGTGGCAGATGTAAAATTAACTGGGTTTGGGTTTTTGTTTGTATCAATATTAGTAATAAAATATTTGGATATAGGAAGTTCTTTATGTTATTGTGGAGGCCGCAGGAGCCTTAGACCTTTCTTTTTGAAAAACACTGATAGAATTGTTCTGGGAAGTCATGTGTCCCATTTGGAGGTTTTCCTTAGTACAGAGTGGAAGAAGGCATAAAAGATTGGGGGTTTTAATGCATTATTGGATTTCTTTAGAAGCCTAACATTTTGTCATTTATTTAAATAAGGAAAGCACTTAACAGGTGTACTTCCTTTAAACTATATTTGTGTCAAGCAGAAACTGCCATCTGATGGCAGGAATAGTGGGGGGTTTTAACAGCATGGCTTTTGTCAGAAGTCTTCAACAAAATTACTATGCAGCAAACGTAATCAATGCTTTCTTACTCTTTCTTTGAGTTTGACTTTGTATTAGTGCCGTTCGTATGTGTATATGTTCAATATCTAAAGCTTTAATATTATACGTATTACTTTCTAGAAATAAGAGAGCACAATAGTAGATTGAACATTTGTTTATATTTTTAGAAACTGCATCGTTTTCTTGGCATCCCCATACAATTTTTCTTCTTGATTTTTCTTTCAGTTTATTGACATTTCCATGATCCTGGCAGAGGCAATTCGAAGAACACACAATGGCGAATCTGTGTCTTACCTGTTCAGTCATGTCCCCTTGTAACTGCAGCTAACACTGCATCTTTGCAAAGGTCCCTTAAGCTAGCATTGTTTTTAACAATGTACATCAACCACAAGAAATTAGTATCTTTGTACAATTCTAGAGATTGTATGTTTAATTATTATATTTGTCTTGTAATCACCACTTGTTCTTTGTAAATGGGCAATAAATCTCTATCTTGAAGAAACCTTATGAATTCCCTCAAAAGTCTGAAAGTCCTGTGTGGTTTGTAAGTTCTCTTTTATGGACCTGTCCTACCTTTCTACTACACTGCTGCTTTGGATCCATTTTTCAATGCAGAACTACAAACTGCTCACAGAACTTAGCGGCATTTAGAGTCGACCCCCAGAACTTGGGGCCATTGGGTCTGCCCGGACTCCTGCGAGTTCTGGAATCCATGACGATAGCAAACCCATGGCCATGCCCATCGCCACGCCCCCTCCACTGATAAGGTCTGCACGGTGGTCATGAGAGCGTGGCTCCCTCTGTAGTGCTTCATTAAAGCAGAGGAAATGCCTTTTGCCCCTTGCCAGCCGTGGAATCACAGCTACCCGGAGGGAGTTGCATTTCTGAGTTGAGAAATCCCGCAGCAGCCGGCATGCCTGGGAGCCTTGAAGCTGGCGCCTGCCCCAGCCCTGTGGATCCGAGCGGGCACGGAGGGTCTTGCCACTGTCCTTTCCCTGCTCTGTCTGTGCTGGGTTCTATCGGGGTTTCTGGTTCCTGATGTGTATCTCTTGTGTTCAAACATGGCGGAGGCGGCACACCTCTCCAGAGCAAGACCCTGGGGGCGGCATGGGGAAGGGAGTCGCTGCTGGGCGGGTACCCTGGCGGTCTGTGACGGGAGGAACAGCTGAACAGGCTGGGACAGTCCCTGCTGTTCAAAGGGGCTACGGTGCACCCAACTAGTGCTTAGGAGAGAGCTGGGGTCCTCCTCCCTGCCTCTTGCCAGGGCTGTCCGCAGGAGCATGAGCTGGCAGCAGCTGCTCAGGGTGAAAGAGCGGGTGATCTGCTCCTGCTGCCGCTCCTGAGATGCGCGGGGCAGGGGCGGACGGGAGCTGGGGCAGCACCGGCGGACAGATGCATCCCGTGACGGGAGCGCTCGCAGCCCCACTCGTCCCTGCGCCTGCTGCCCCAGCACGCAGCTTTCTCCCCTTCCCTCTCCTACCCTCACTCCACACCTTGGCCGCCCCACACATCCTAGAAGGGACCCCCCCCAGGCCTGTCCGGTATCGACTGTTTCTCTACGTACAAACCCCCCACTCTTCTGCTGCCCGGAAGAAACTTTTTATTTTGGGCAGTGAAGGTTGTTTCCGGTGCCAGCACAGGGATGGGACTCTGACATCAGGAGCCCGCACCGCTAGCATTGGGACACACTGGACTATGTCGCCCATATCACGCCCGTGCGGGCAGAGCTGAAGCACGGTGCTGTCAGTGCCTCCGCTCCCGGCCACCTGGGGATTAAATGTCCCGTCCACCACCACCCCGGGGTCATCCTTGGCCGCGGCAACCATCCCCCGCCATCCCTTGGTTCCCAGCGGTGCCGCACCTTCACAGTCTCTGCACGGGTGTTAGATGGTGAGTTGGACTAGATGATCCTTGTGGGTCCCTTCCAACTCATAATATTCTGTGATTCTGTGATATACACTTGCTGTTACCTGTAAGTCCTACCCTAACGCACCATGCAGTAGGAAGCACTTTTCTGCTTTCTGTTACTTTTTTATTTTTGTCAGGAGACAAAACTGATTTTGTGCAGCATCTGAGGGAAACAGAACTTTTAAAATCAGTAAATTGGTGACTCCCTGTGGCGCTAAAAATTAAATTATAGTTCAGAGGTTCTAGGCTTCTAAACTCCCCTTCATTTACTCCCAGATTTTGAAAGAAAATGTTGTATTTTGCTAACCACGTTTCACAGATTAAAAAAAAAAAGGAAAAAGAAAAAAAGAGGCAGCAAACAGTACTCTGTGTTTCTATTAGTGTACAGCTAAAGCTGCAGTTTCACTTTGAACAGAATTGAAACTCATGTGCTCTTGACTGGTTGGCAGCAATTCCAAATATATATACATATATATATGTGCATATATATGTGTATATAAAACCCCAAACCAGCTTTATTCCAAAAGAAAATGCTACGTGTCAGTACAGCTGTTAAATTTCCACAGTTTGTAGGTTTACATTGTGAAGGCGATCTCCAAAGACCTTGAGCAGCTGTCAAAGATTACATGGTTGGGTGACTGGACACTGTGATTTAGAAAACCTACTTGCAACCAAAGCAAGTAAACATTCGGCATCTCGTGTTCCAGTGTCATGTGCCAGGGACACAGATGGGTACTTGAAGAAATCAACGTACACAGTCCAACTTGTGCCAAGTAATTCACTTCTTTCATAATTAATTATGTTAGCTTTGCTATGAGGTGAATAATTAGAAATGAGTGGAAGCTAACTTTTCTTTGTGGTCACATATAATGTGAAATATTCAGAGTGAAATAGCTGCTGTAGGGTGTTTGCAGTGAAGGTTTTCATTCTAGCAGAAATGTATTGAATGTCCTTACAGCACACAGCAGGATTCTAGTGAGATTTCTGTGTTAGTTATAGTAGCACTCAGTGAAAACCTCAGTACATCTCACGTGGAAAGCAAACTCCAGTTACCAGTAAAGAGCAGAGGGATCATATTTCATTGCAGTACTTTTAGTATTCAGCCACAAAGGTGAGAAATATAGTCCTGAATTAATATAGTTGGAAATTAATGAGCCCTTTTTCAGGCCTTGATTGAAACGGCAATTATGCTGTAAAACTTTCTAGTTTCTCTGTTTGTCTATATTATTCAGACACTAAACACAGGGAATTTGCAAGTATGATTGCAAATTCTTTCCCTGTTCATTCTTCAGATTCCAAACATCTGAAATTAGTTACTCAGCTTCACTACAGTCATAGAAATTATGAATTCCTATTTAAAATGTAAAGAAAATTATTTAGGGAAAGAAGACATGAAAAGAGGAACTTGATCTTCTGAAATCTAGTTGTCTGACTGGTTACCCTTATGCAATGCATTGGTCTCCTAGCTGATTGATCTTAAACTTATGGCCAAATATTTTGCAACTGTCCTCCTTTGGCTTGGATGTTTATCTTCTTGGAGTAGGTCTCTTTATAGTTCTTCATGGTGTGACACCGTAGCAAGGTAAAATACAGCTTGAAATGAAAACTCTTCAAAAGTAGTTAAGAAGAGAGTAAATGGCAGCATATGAGAATAAAAGCACACCGGTGTTACTGTGAGAATTTCTTTAAAAGGGGAAAAATAAGACTACTCTGTTACTTCTTTGGGAGGTGGAGCGGTAAACGAGGTACTGTTTGAGGAAGTAGGTTGCAGCAGTTGTTTCACATTCAATTATTTGCAGTTGAGGTGAAGAGCAGTGATAGTGATTACTGCTGTTGTTTTGAGTGAGTTATGTCGTATTACACTGTCCTTTGCATCTTATCTGAGCCAGTGGGGACTGTTTTTAGGCTGTTTTCTTCTACTCTGATTTACAGCCTCTTCCAACAGCAAATCTGCCATACCCAGAAGAACACAGAAAATGGTATGTTAAACTTTCGTTTTAAATTTATTCTTAGACATCTTTGAATCTGTTGAAGACTTTCAAGAACATAATCTGATTTTCTGCTTTCTAAATGCTCAATTTTACTATCTTTAGAAGATACAGTGCAATATGACAGGAAGGAAAAAGTATTTATTTGTATGAACGTCTATTTATAATGCAGTGCTACAAAATGAGTATATTAATGTCTTTTTTACTTGCTGTAATTTCTGAAGTATTCATTTTTCTCCACACTTTCCTCCACCTCTTAAATACCAACTCTTAAAATACATGTGGTACAGAAGAATTGCCATCAGAAATACCCAGCAGTACTGTTGTTGAATATTTCAAAAACACCCTAAATAATTATGAGTTTGTGTATGTGCCCATTAACATCAGCAGATTAATGCTTTTGAACATCTTATAAAGCCAAGTGTAGATCACAAAGAACAGTTCACAGGCATATTCTAGCTGTACTGTTAAACAAGCCTCTCATTACAAAGACATTGCTTTTTACTCCTGTTTAGAAGATTTTTATTTGCTACCAAGTGTTACCCATGCAAATAGATACAGCACCAGAATGTAACAGTTTACAGTTAAAATAGCTAATGAATTAAAAATATATCAGGCAAGAAAAGAACACACAAAGAAATGAAGCACATCAATGATAGGAGCTAGGCTGGCTCTGCAAGAACACTTAGGTGAGAGTTCAAAATCTGAGCATTTTAACTTACTCAAAAGTACACTTTGTCTCCTTAAGAAACTGACAAAGATATTCATGAAGACCTTTAAGGCCCAGATTCGTTGCATTTAATTTCAGGCACCTAACTCTGCAGTGTTAACCTCAGTTTGCCAGATCACACTCCATCTTCAAGCAGAGAGACCACTCTCTCTCTCTCTTTCACCTCTCTCCCGCTCTCTCTTGAATGCTATTGTAGCCAAGGCTTATGAAAATGAATTGAGGAACTTGGGTAAGCACCTGAAATTAATGGCATAAGTGCAGTGGCTGTGTAAAAGTTCATGTAGAAAGTGTGTCTTGTCGATCTAGACTGCAATCAAACCTTGCATGTGTCCTGCTCTATTGTTTGGAAGGAGTGATTTTAGTTTCACAAACCTTTCAATCTTGAACCTAATTAACTTTTCCTTCTTAACTGTAAAGTTACAAAAGCTGTTGGAGTTTAATGTGTAGCATCTGTCAGTATTTCCCCTGGCGACAGCAGGTTCTGTGTCCGTGGCTGGTGACAGCAGGCACCTCATGGTCTCCTGTGGTGTGTGTCAACAGGTGCACAGTAAATGGAGCCCTTATGATGGAGAGAGATGTCCTGCAGTGCAGAGAGTCTCTGCGGTTTCCCTATCACCTCTCTGCCGTGCTCTCATGCCATGGAAACCTGCCTTGGATCATGATCCTGGCCCTGGGGTCCATTGGTCTGCTGAAGCAAGAGATGGAGGCAGGCAGGTGCTGCAACATCACAGGCCATTTGGTTAGGATAGGCACTCTCTGGCTTTTCATTACTCTCATAATGTCCTTTACACACATAATATGGTGTATCTCCTGGAAAAAAAAGAAAGAAGGCAGGCAAAATATTTACAAGAACACAACCAGATTTCCCTCTGGCAAGGTACCTTTTCATTCAAAGAAAAACCATTGTTTTTTTCATATTATCCATAGCAATGGTAAAGCCCTTCCTTCTCCCTCCTGCATTCTTGATTGCACTAGTGAAGGAAAAAGAGGAAAAAAAAATCAAACAAACTGGGCAGGTGGGAGGAAATGAATGCCTGTAAATCACATGATGCCTAGTTTGAGTCCTAACAGATGACATCAACAGAGCTGCAGATAATGAAATGTGATTTCAGAAGCATTGTCTGGTAAGTCCAGGTTAGCCTTCTCATGAGAAGCCTCATGATTGACTATCTTGACTACCAACCATGGTATTTATCTAACTTGCCTTTTCTCAGAGGATCCGCTGACAAGAAGGTGGCACCATAGCACTGCCAGGGAATGGGAAAGGAAATTGTGGTAGAGGCAAGGCTGGGGTGTAGTACTGTACTAGGTTACACTGGATTCAAGATCTGCAGTGGAATTCAACATATTTTCCTTCTATACTGAGGCTCTGAATCCCCAAAATGATGCTAATTAACTGTTGACTCTAGGTAGCCTAAGCGCAGTGCTGTTGTGGGACTTGATCAGGCTTCTCTCACATTTGCTGTCCTGCAGGTCACTAGAGCAGTCTTCCAGATCCATGGCTGCAGAGGTAGATTTAGCATAGTTCTCTAAGGTAGCGCAGAAACATGAAGTTGTACAGAGGATACAGTGGTAGAAGTAAACAGACAGTACAACAGGACTCCTCACTTCACCTCCTAGTCTGGGTCACCCACAAGCCATGTCTTTGGCAGAACTCAACAGCACAGACAGTTTGAGCAGTGATCTCTGTATGTTCTTGTGTCCCACCTAAAGAGAGGGTGTTGATTACTCTGGCGTGCTTTGTGTTTAAACCTCTTCACCAGCCCCTGACACAAGCAGTTAAGATGTTGGGCAGGGCACCAAAATGGTCACGGTCTCTCTGCCTGTGCCACACATGCCAAGGCTGGCAGACTGCCAGCCAGGGTTTCTTTGACATTGACCACTGCTGAGGAAGTAACTAGAAAGTTGTGAAATATTAAAAGCTTATTGCTTGGCCCGCAATACACATAAATATATAAAAAATAGCCAAGAACACAAAGACTTAATAGACAGAGAGAGAGAGGGAATTTTGGAAGTTTGTTCAAAAGCCTGTGGGATTTTGGCTTTGGTTATTTACTGATTATTAGTCTTTTACGGAACATGCCCAATTTTAAACCTGTCTTTGATTTTCATTTTCACACTTCACATCAATATAGTTTTTTTCTCAGCTCTCTATCCCTATTGGACAGGGTATTAAACTTGATGGAAATAAAGCCAGTAAATATCTTAGGACAACTCTCCATCCATTCTGGATGGAAGAATACTTATGAAAATGTAATATTTGAATTCTCATTGCATTAAAATAATACCTCT
>WEKX01018804.1:1452-19163 GCA_013390025.1 Pitta sordida
CTGTGATTCTGTGATTCTGTGAATGGTGCAATTTGCTTTCTATTCCTAAAACCAGAACAACTTAAATAATTAATTTTAAATATACGTCTTTCACACTAACTATCTTTAAATATAATTTAAAATGCAAATTCCATCAAATACTAGAATATAAATAAATTTATATAATTTTTAAAGAAATAAATTTTAAAAGTGACAGAATTAATGAATAAATTTGGTAGTGCATTGTTGACTGCAGTGTCAGTTATTTCCATTATCTGTGGTAGAAATGGAGTAAAGAATTGTGTTACGGTTTTTCCTTTTTGTTTTTCTTCTTTTCCTTTTAAATGTCAGGTTTTGCTTTTGAAATTTCCAATTGGAAAGTAAAGACGTTTTATTTAACAATGTAATAAATATTTAAGACCTGTACTAGCTTTGAAAATGTTTATGCCCAAAGAAGAAGTAGAAAGTAAGCTTTTCTGGAATAAAAAAATTAGTGGAATAGTGTATTCTGTGCCAAAGATTAGACTATACCGTGAGCACTGTTACTTTTTTATTTCATATATAACAAGAGAACTAGCAAGATCTGGAGTTTAAAAATGGTGTAAGCAAACAATAAGGAGGTATTTATTTATATTTTATTCTACAGACGAGTTTGCTTTCAGAAAGAGTACCTACTCCTGTGACTGGTGCAGACTCAACTTCATCAATAAGCCTGGAGTCAAAAAACCTGTAAGTTGATGCTTAATTTATGCACATGTACAAGTGTGAATACACACTGGTACTTTAACCACAATTGAGACATCTCGTAAACCCTTGTCTTTGTTATTGTTTGATTGCAGCTGGCAAGTAAATACCACACAGCCACTCGCATCCCAGTGGGATGTGGAGGAGAATCAGGAAAAAAAAGGAATTAAAACTCAGTCTTAATAACTGAAACAAATAAAAAGTATTGATATTGTTAATAGTAATGCTACCAGTGATAATAATCATAATAATATTAGTGTAAAGGAGAGAGGGAAAAGTAGCACACAAAAGAAACAAGTGACACATAACGCAATTGGTTAGCGCTCTCTGACTGATGCCCTGCTCATCCGTGAACAATGATCATCCCCTCCAGGTTCATTCGCCCCAGTTTACATACTGAAGATGATGTTCTGTGGTATGCAATACCCCTTTGCCCAGTTCAGCCCAGCTGACTCTACTCCCTCATGGCTCCTTGTGCACCTGCTCACTTCCAGGGCGTAGGAAACTGGAAAATCCTTGACTTGGATAAGACTACGTGGCAAGAAGGAAAGCATCAGTGTGTTACCAACATTATTCTCATCCAAAGTCCAAAACATGGCCCTGTACTAGCTACTAGGAAGGAAACACACTCCCAACCAAAAGCATGAGTCCTTTTGCCAAGAGGATAGTGGTTGGTAGAGGAAGTGAAATCAGACTAGCATAGGTTTCAGTAGAGAAATTTCTTAGCTTAGAAAGCGGTGTCTAAGCTCTGTAAAATTTACTTATAGTTCTTTCTCCCTTACTACAGAATTTGGTTTTTAGGAAAATGTGAATTGGAAAGCACAGAACAAAATAGCTGTCAGTTTATCTTATGGCTTTGATGTGGTGCTAGTCTAAAATGCAGTTCTCCTGAATTGTATTTACACTTTCAAAGTACTATGTAGCAAGATTGACATTATTTCAGCTGAAAGCCTGATATGTTTCAAGTAAAAGGCATTGTTTTTATACTAAAACTTAATTCCCTTTATAGAAGTTTGCCTTAAGATGAGAAATACACAGATATTTTGGAGTCTGAAAATTCAGGGCAATGTTCATGTTAGTGCAGAAGCTAATTAATTAAGTAGATCCTTACTTATACTTCACCATAGATCTAATGTAGCATTTGTAAAGACACAGTTAATACTGGAGCCTGTGGTGGTGGCATGTGGACTCATTATAGCAATTCAAATCTAGGTGCAAAAAGAAATCTAGGGATGCAGGACTCTGGCTGATAAGAATATTTCTAATCACTGCCATTTAAATAAACTACAGTGTCTTCATAGCATCTAAATTTTTGGTTTAACTATGGAACAAGACATGCTGATATTTTTCCATGTGAGAATTTTCCTTCTGAACATGAGACTTGAGGATTCTGCAGAAAAAGTGATTGAATTTTGGGGTGGTGGTTTACTGCTGTTGGAGAAGCTGCATGCTGTTTGCTGGTGATAGGAGTCAAAAATGGGAAATGAGAGTCCAATAAGCAAATGCTTTTAGAAAACCAGGATCACAAGAGTAGTGATACCAGCAGGGATGGACCCTAGTGATAGGTGATATAAGTCCTTCACTTTTCTTTGTAGGGTGTATAATGTTTTGTGGGGCAGAATGTATCATTATAGTTTATTCTTGCAATTACTATTCTTCCTGCCGTATCTGTTGAAAATATTTTCCATTTACTGCTGTGGGTTCCAATATGCATTCAGGTGACCTAACAACAAAGCCGTCCATTAGAGGAGATTTTATTCGGAAAGACTGTAAGGGATGGCAAATCTTACAGCCGGATGGGAAAAGCAAACACACACTCTGTGCTTTGTGCCTTACATATCAAAGGCCCGACACGTGTTTATTGCTCTCTGGGGTCGTTTTTGGAGCTTTTCTTCACTCCTCTTCATTTCTCCCCATCGGTGGGAAAGAACGCTTTGAAGTAATTTTTACAACTTGCAAGCACCTTCTTTGATAAGACTTGGTAGTTTTGTCTACTCTGGCAAAAAACGGCGCAAGAGAAAGACAGAGTGCTGCCATTCTCACACCTTCTTCCCATTTTAAGTCTCCCAGCTGCCAAAGGCCTCCTGAGCAAAGAGAAATCCTTAAAATGCATATATCTCCTCCCCATCTCTTGCATGAGCTCCCCTCAATCCCCCTGCAACTGCTCTTAGTACATGAAGCTGTTGTGTAAATATAGCACCTTTCTTCATAATTCTGTACTAATTTCTAGCAGGAGCGTTTAGCTCCTCAAATGCCAGTTTCTGATAGTACTTCTACATTGTTGAGAAATTCTGTGCTGGCTTTTCCACCTTTTAACGGCTACATTAATACCTTAATACTGTATGGAGTCAGAGGATAAGTTTTTATATGTTTAAGGATGGCATAGGTCTTTAGGGTTCCCCATTGGATCACCTTTCTGTTCTGTGTTCCTACCTAACCTTAGTTTTGCCAGGATGAGTTTGAATGATTGCACAAAGTACAGTCTAATACATACTGTCTTTTTCATAAATGCTTCTTTTAAACTAATATAAACTTATGAAGTAAGCATAGAGAGTACTGTTGTTTTACAGTTAGAAATTGTACTGTTTCTTTTTTTCCCCATGCTTTTTTACGTATAATTTTTAATTACTATTTTGACTGTCATATTCACGTTTGTGGGAAGAGACTTTGTTAGATGCCTTGCTAAATTTTTCTGCCACACCCAAAGGATTATTTCTGCTTCATAGCACAGGTGCCATGAATGACTGTGTGAACTTTATGTTCAGCAGTTTTTCAAAAAATTTCCAGGTAAGCATTGCAGAATCTTTATGATTTTTCTTTATTTTATAATAACTATAATAAAATAAAGATGAAAGAAAATAAATCCAGAAGCCATTTTGCCAAGGTATTTTCCAAAATATCTTATAATCTTTGTCATTGGTGCCATATTGAATCTGAGTTACCTGAGTTTGATGGATGTTGCGCATCTTCACAATGTATTTAGTTACACTAAATACACTAGGAAAGATATTTTTTCTTTTTTTTTTCCTTTTAATTGCAAATTTTCTAGACCATTCTGATAGGTGATGCTGAAGTCTAGATATGCTAGACAATACTTTAAATATAACCAAAAAATGAGGTAGTATGGATTTTTAGGACAAAAAAGTAATGTCACAGGCATTGATAAAGATGTTTGATTTGAAATCTGACTGTGGTAGGAACTGTAGAAGATTATATCTATAAACTGTTCACGTCTGACCATAAAGTGGATTAAATTGTGTAAACAAGTGTAGAAAAGATCAATATTTAAGAGATGATTTGAGAGTTTTGTGTCTTCTGAATAACTAACACTGCACTTACGTATTTGTTATCAACAGACAAATGAATATGAAGAGTTTGGTAATAGAGCGATTCTTACACAAATAGCAACAACACCAACAGGTGCAGTAGCTCTACAGCGTTCAGGTAAATTGAAGAATGATGTTATTATGAATAGTTACAGGCTATAGTTTTGCATATTGCAAAAAGACAGAAAAACGTTTAGAAAGATCAACTGAGTGGAATAATTACACAATACAGTCATACCTCAGTTATTTGCACTGTCATATTCACGTCCTCAGTTTTCTGCGGAAATTTTTCCTGCAGTCCATACTCTGTTATTCACAGAGCAGTGTATAATTCCGTGGGACGACGTGGTCCTGCACTGCTTTGGAGGGCAGCCTCGGCCTTGGCCAGCCCTGCCAGGAGTGAGGAAGTCTATAACTGTAACTCAGGGACCCATGTGGGTCCCCGTTCCACTTGCAGCTCATATGTGCATATTCATAGCCTCAGACAAAGCATTCCTGCCAGTGCTAGCTGCTGGAGTTAAAGGGGAAAAAACCCGACTCCCTCGCTCCTTGCTGCCATAAGGAGCCTGGAACGTTGCAGTACTCCAAAGTTGCCATATTTCTGGTAATAATTTGCCATATTAATGTCTGACCCGTATTCACGTATAAAGGTTTCATTGGACCTGCAGGATACCTGTAATCCACGAATATGGAAGTATAACTATAATAACAAAGACTGCTTCAGTATCTGTTAATTTCTGCTTGATGGAAATTTATTCTCTCCAACTTTGAAGTCATTCATTAATCTTGATGACGCATTTTGGGTTTTGTTTTATTTTTTCCTTCTGAAATTATGCAGAAACTTTACTTCATTAGTTTGGATTTCCGGAAGTTTCCTGTATGCCTGTGAAGACATTTGTACTGTTGAAGCATGTTGAGAACAATTTGCTAGGGCTTCTTGTTCGTCTGCAGATCAGAATTAATAACTGTTGATGTCTGCAGTTTATGTGTATATTTCTGTGGTTACTGACTGCTCAAAGAGTGAAGAACTGCAAAGGCCTAAATGTCATTGTTGCATTTATACAGTAGTGAGATGTAAATGAGATTGTCTGAATTGGCAGTTCTCTCATGTCATCTAATAGCACAATGTCTCTTCAAAAGCCATTTCAGATAATTTCAACTGTTACCAAGTAGTGGGTTTATTAAATCTAGACTCTATCAATAAAATAAAAGTACTGTCTTAAGTACGTGAGGTACGAAAGTTGCAAATCTTCTCTCTAAGTATCTAGAAGTGGTTGGCCTGGAACTAAGATGACTTGAATGAAAGACTATCAGGAAGGCAGGCAAGTTCTGCCAGTCAAGGAGAATGATTATTAGTTGCTTATTATTGATGTCTGTGGGATTTTTCAGAAAGCAGGGAGCAGATCTACTTGAAGAGTTACTCGTCTGTCCTGTTTAAGGTTCTCATCCATAAGGTTCTTATGGCTGTTGTTGCCAAGGACAAACAATGGACAAAAAAATAAGGATTCATTTTCAACCCTGAGGGGCTGTGTAATGTATGTGAAGTTTCTGTTAAGCCTATAATTTACATTTGGAGATTTCAGAGTTAGGTAGTTATCTCTCCTCTTCTCTTTAAATATTTAAGATTTTAAATTCAGCTAATAATCACAGAATCACAGAATACTACAAGTTGGAAGGGACCCACAAGGATAATCTAGTCCAACTCACCAGCTAACGCCTGTACAGAGACCGAACACACACCGCAGAGTGGTGAACATAAACCTAGTTCCCTCACAGGGAATGAGCCAGAAGGGACCCACAGGACCATCCACCCCAACACCCCCATGGCTAGACCATGTCAAAGGCTTATATAATGCTTCTCTTAATTATTTTTGTAATACTTTTCTTTTTAGTATGTTTTAATTTATTAATGAGTTATAGTAAATCTGTATTATTCGAACCAGAAGGACAGTACCAGCTAGGCCTTGATCTGTTGAAGTTAACTTGTTAAAGATCAGCAGCTAATTTATATGGAAGATATTTATATATCATCCTCGTACTCTAGTGTAATAGTCTTTGGAAACCATAGTTGCAGATTTTGTATTGAGTATAAGAGGACCTCTGTAGAAAGTAGTTTTGACTAAAGGATTGAGAATATCAGGGAGAGTAACCCTAAGGCAGTCTGTCTTATGAAATTTTAGGCCACAGTGTAGAGAATTTGAAAATCTAAATTAGAATTGTAGTGTAAAATGTTTTTAATACTGAACTCATGATTAGAATAAAAATTTGTTTTAGGCTTTTTAAAGGCACTTGTAACTGAATTATGGGCTCTTTTGGAGTGTGGAACAGATGATTTGAGGATAACCCAACCCAAATCTACTCCCGTTGACCCTATTGACCGAAGCTGTCAGAAGGTGAGAAATTATTTAATCTTGTGTATTGTCACAGAGAAAAAAAACAGTACTGTGTTTCAGACAGGATGATACATAGCTTTCTGTAATTTTTTATTGCATCTACACCTGCTTCTTGGCACATGTGTCAAAATTGGTATAATAGACTTGTCAAATGATGATTGACTGAAAGGATACTTGTTTTGGATGGCAGGTCAAAATGCCAAGGGGTAACTATGAAATACAATAGCAATCATGACAAAACTGAAAGTCTTAAATACTGTCCATCAGCTCATGTCTTTGATTACTGTGGTGAGATCAGGAAGAGTGATATGTTTTAGAGTATTCAGTGTCTCTAGATTTTAGATTTATGTGATTAAATACTATAATTTTCAAAATTGCTGTACAGTGTGATAGATAATACCTATTACACAGACATTACTGCCCTTTTAGATTATATATATGTCTGGCAGGGTATGCAGTCTTATTTTGGGCAGCTCTCTTTATGTCAAGTTCATTCTGTAAAGCATAAGAACAAACTTAATCTAAATGGCAAATAATTGCTAAGATTTACTTGGCTATACTTAACTGATTAGTATTCTCTTTTGTCCCTCCTTTTTCTTTCGTTAGTCTTTTTTGTCTCTGATAAACTTGCTCACGTACCCTGCAGTTTTTGAGCTCCTGAGTAAACAAAATATACCAAATAAACCAATGTATTCATTCCGCGAAGTACCTACAGATGTTATTGTAAGTATTTTTAAAGAAAAAGAAATACTTTTGTGAAGACGTATTTTACTGAGAAAATGTTATTTTTATAATAGAATAAGTTGTTTTTTCTTATTATTGGAAGATTCTGAATTTTTCTGCATTTTGTATTATGTACAGCATGAGGGCAGTATATGCACATATCACTTCATGCTGACTTTAATTTTCATTTTGAAATCCCCAAAATAATACAGTTTGGTGCTCAGTTTAAAGATCATCTTTCCTGGCTTGTTAGAGTTGTGTTTTTCTATGGGAAAAAAGTGATATACATAAACACTTCTTTATGTGCATTTACATACAGAACAGGTTGGAAAATATGTATACTTGTATTTCATATAATATTACTTTATCACACAATCTGTGGATTTAAACAATTTTAAAAACCCCAAAGGCAAAACTAAAATACAAAAACTCTGTACATTCATCTTTTTTAAGTAGCACACTATTCACTTAAAGAAAACAAACAGTGATTGTAGAACTACTGATTAAGACATATTTCAGAAAAATAATTTCACCATTTCTGTATTTTCTGCAGCCCATTTTTTTCTCATATACAAAGCACATCCAGGTCTAACTTGTGACCTTGAGTGGCAGGTAAAATCAGATCTTTTTCTAATAAGCTAGCACTTTGAATTCCTGTTACAGTTATACCCCGTCCTTCGCGAGGAACAGGACAGCCCGTGGGCCTCCCATAATCTCAAACTCGCAAATACGTGCAGGTCATTAATATGCATGCAGGCCACGCCCATTGCTCCACTCCCAGCCAATCAGGAGCACTGGGGACCCTCTTCGACTCCTCCCCACGGGCTCTCCCAGCACACGGGAGGAAAGAGAAGCATTTCTGCAACCTGTCTGCCTCGGGGGACCCCCCCCCAAGAATCCCTAGACTTCTCTTCAGCCACGCTGTCACTTCCGCATCTGTGTAGGCAGGTGGAGGACTCATCCCCACCTGGCGCCTCACGCCACACAGTGCCCTGCTCTGACTTTTACAGTGGCCGTCCCCGTCCCACAGCCCCCCGCAAGAAACCGCGTGCCCTCCCTGTGGGGCTGGCCCGAGTCCTGCTCCAGAGGGAGAGCTGGCACCACCCCTTGGCAAAACAGAGGTATTTGCGCATGCGCCAGCAAGAGAATCTCGGAAATGCCTGAAACTGGACTGCGGGAAGTTTATATTGCAAATTGCCGGGGTCGCAATGGCGAGGTCGCGATGCACTGGGGACATACTGTATATTGAAGTGCTTGTTTAGCATGAGCTCTGGATTGGTTTACAGTATCACAGTATCATAGTATTAGCAAGGTTGGAAGGGACCTTGGAGATCATCGAGTCCAACCTGTAATCCAACACCAACCCATTGGCTAAACCATGGCACTAATTGCCTCATCCAGCCTACTCTTAAACACCTCCAGGGATGGCGACTCCACCACCTCCCTGGGCAGACAATTCCAATGAGCGATCACTCTCTCTGTGAAAAACGTCTTCCTAACATCCAGTCTAAACCTCCCCTGGCGTAGCTTAAGGCCATGTCCTCTTGTTCTGGTGTCGTCAGCCTGAGAGAAGAGATCCTCACCCACCTGGCGGCAACCTCCCCTCAGGTAGTTGTGAACAGCAATGCGGTCACCTCTGAGCCTCCTCTTCTCCAGGCTGAACAACTCCAGTTCCCGTAGCTGCTCCCCATAGGGCTTGTCCTCCAGTCCATTCACCATCCTTGTTGCCCTTCTCTGGACCCTCTCAAGCAGCTCAACATCCTTTTTAAACTGGGGAGCCCAGAACTGCACACAGTACTCAAGATGTGGTCTGACCAGCATCGAGTACAGGAGAAGGATAACTTCCCTAGTCTGACTGACCACACTGTTCCTGATACAGGCCAGGATGCCATTGGCCTTCTTAGCCACCTGGGCACACTGCAGGTTCATACTGAGTTTTCTGTCAGTCACAACTCCTAAATCCCTCTCCATTTCACCCCTCTCCAGCCATTCATCCCCCAGCCGATAGTGATGCATGGGGTTGTTCTGTCCAAAGGGAAGAACCCGGCACTTAGTCTTGTTAAATCTCATACTGTTGAAGTCTACCCATTTCTCTAGTCTGCCAAGGTCCGTCAGCTCGACATTTGCCCCCAGCTTGGTATCATGTGCAAACTTGCTGATGATGGACTCAATTCCCTCATCCCTGTCATCAATAAAGATGTTGAACAGTGCCGGGCCTAACACTTTAGACAGAGTATATCATAGTAGTGTATGTTATGTTTGGAAAGGAGTTTTGAGACTTCTTTTCTGTAATACCATCTTGATAATTTCAGAAGGAAGTGGCATGATAAATGTAATTTTTCCAATCTACTCTATGTTGATGTGTCTATCAATGGATAGTTCTCTACATTCATTAAGTTTATTGAGGCACTGGGAGCAGGGGAGATAGATGTATGTGGAAGATGATAAATACCTGAGAGCTTTCATTTGTGTTAGGTATTAAGTAATGGTTTTTGTGACTTTTGAAAGGCAATCTTGTTTTGGCTTTTGACACACTTAAGTAATTTTATAGAATTTTGTAGGTTTCCAGACATACCTATACAATTGTTCCAAGTTCCCTGAGCAGTTACAGGTGTTTTGGATGGGATTTGTCTCCCTTAACTAGTGTGCAGCAGTGAATATGCGAACGAGTGCATGAAAATGCAAATGAGCCCTGCCTGCTGCACCGCCCCCCTCAGCCATGGTGTGCTTGATGTGTCGATGCCAGAGCACTCACTACGCTCGCCCACCACCATCTCGAGCTGCCTGCGGGAGGCTGCCAGCATCCACTTCTACACTGCAGCGAGGTCACAGCGGTGGTGCAGCAAACCCCACACAGCCCCCTCAGCACCTTGAGGTGGTCGGGCAGTTGCTGGGGGGTCGGAGGGTATGCGACTTTTATGTATGCTGTACACACTGTGTCAACCTCACCGATGGGGCTGCAGGGAAAACCCACAGCCCAGAGTTAAAGCCCTACTTTCCCCTGGGACAGCGCATCACAGCCTGCTTACTTCTCAGCGGATGTGACTGTGTGCTCTGTGTCCCCCCAGGAGCTGTGACTGCCCAGCTCCTGGCATGGTCTCTTGGGAGCGGGTGGGGCAGCACAGGGGGAGCACTTTCCCTATGGCTCCCTAGTGCTGGGTGCTGGGTGTATCTGGGCTGCAGCTATGTATTGCTGGGCAGCACCAGCTGCTGGAGACACAGCTACATCTGCCCCTGGCTGCGGCCATGGCCCAGTGGAGGTTGGGACTAGGGTTGGATCAGGGAAGGTGGCTGCAGTGGCAATGCCTGTGGCCACATCCAGGGCTCTGCTCAATGCCTCCATCATCCAGGGTGGGCAAGCGGCAAGTGTGGCGGCTCCCCTGCAGGGGGGCAGAGTGCAGCTGGGACTGCAGCTGTGGCTGGGCCCCTCCGTGGGGAGAGGCAGCAAGCCCACCTGCACATGCTGGGTGGCATTGCTGCAAAGCGAGGGAGGGAGCAAGGCCAGCCAGTTCCGTTACATTCCTGGAAAAAAATAACCAAGCAAAACAACTCTCCAGAAATTCTCAAACCAAACAGCCAACCAAACAACCAAACAGGGACTGACTGACATGCTCGGTCAAGCTCTGAGTAAACAAGCTCATGAATATGTAAATAAGCTGCGAGCTGGGCAGGGAAGGCTTACCATGTTTACCACCCCCGGGATGGGCTGGCAGTGGTGACGGCGGGCGGTGGCACTTGCCCACCTGTCCCAGTAGTGTCTTGTCCCAGGGCACCCCGGCTCGTCCTGCCATGGTTACCCACCCAGAGACAGGCTGACAGGAGTGGGTGTGGGTGGGTGGTGGCATGTCCCCGCCTATCCTGGTTCCTTCCTCTACTTGGGCACCGTGACTTGCCCTGCTGTGGTCACCAGCCCTGGGACAGGCCGGCAGGGGCAGGTGGGCAGCAGCGTGTCCCCACCCGTCCCGGTGCCGTCCTGTCCTGGGATACCCCGGCTCGCCCTGCCATGTTATTGGCCCTGGAATGGGCTACCCGCTCCCTCTCCACCATGACCGTGGTGCCGGGGTCCTCGCTGCCATGATAACTCGAGCCCACACACCATGTGTATCCAGTTGAGTTGGTGTTAAAGACACACAATCACCCCCTGATAAGCCCTGGCTTGGTACAGCAGCAAAAGGCAGGAATCCCGGGATTCCGTGGATGGGATTGGGCAGAAGCCATTCCTTTAAGTCTCCTTAGCCAGCTTAGGGCATGAGGTGGTCCCAGGAAGGCTGCGCAGTGCTCCAAAGCTGAGGGGAGTGGTGTGACAGGCAGGGCTTAGTTGCATATTCGTGAGTTTGCTATCTTTGTGGTTTGTGGGCTTCATGGAAGGAACACGGACTCAAAGGCCCGCGAAACTAGTGGGTTCATTATAGATCATCTAATGTTACTTGAACATGTAATGGCTAGGTCTAAGTACTCAGAACATGTCTACATTTAAGCAGAGGTACATCTTTGTTATAACCATGTTTTGGGCTGTGATTGCAGAAAGCAAAAGAGAAAAGATTTTGGCCAGATATAACTGGTTAGATAGCAAAGTAAATACAATTTCTATGCCACTAGAAGATTTGATTCGAAGACTTAATTACTCTGTGTGCTTCATTTTTTTCTCTGTTTCTGAATCATTCATGTCACATTGCCACAGAATCTGACTTGTTTATGCAGAACTGTGTTTGATAGTGGACAGAACTTACCTTTCTATGCCCTTTATTTCTTAAATACACAGTGTTTAAACATTTATTCCTCCTTTGTGTTTTTGTCTGACTAGTTGCATCATTAAATGAACAGATTATTAGTTGGATTTCTATTACTTTTCACTGTTGACTAACCGGGTTTTTATTTTGCATTCCTAGGAAAATTATTCTTAATACATTTACGATGTCTCTATGTTTGGCAAATAAAGATATTTTAGAAACTGGAGCACAGAATCAGGGTCCTTCCTGCCTCCACACCTTAAGTGTTTTTACGGTACATATATTCACAAATCTATCTTGGAGGGTACCCTCCAAATCTGTAGCTTTGAAAAACATTAAAACAGGTGGTTTCTTTTTTCTCACTGATTATGGTTTATCTTTGGTATTCAGGTATCTGACCTCTAATATTTAAGCTATGCTCTGTCGCTGAGCAGTGCAGATCTATCTGCACATTTTTCTGATGGGACATTGTGTTAGATCTTGTTAATTGTCTTCCTTCCTAAAATCTCAAGTCAGAACTTGATCGCATTTCTTAATACTTCTCTCACTGTACCTGCTCTTTCTACTCTTTTACAGGCTCGAAGTTGTGATGTATAAATGAGAGAGGAAGGTTATTGCCAGAGAAATACCCCTTAGCATTCAAATCTTTCTGTGTGAAAATATCTAAAAAGGTCTTAAAACCCAGACATATCCATTTCTTGCCTTTATGAATAGCCTTGAGGTCCAAGTTAAATTGTTTTATTGTGAATTTTATTGTGAATGTACTATGTGGAAAAATTTGGTCTCCCCTACCACCCCAAAATCTAATAGGAAAAGTGTTGTTTTCACTGTATTTTAAATAGGAATGCATTTTATGACGAAAGTTTACTTTGACAACTTGTAGACCTTTTTCCCTACTATTCTGAGATTTACTTGTGATTTTTACTTTTTTCTCTGTTGAAAACCAGAGCTTTGGTTGATTTAATGAAAATAGGGGTATTAACTTTTTGCTCATACCGTATTGAAATGACTCATGGATCTAATTAGTTGAATAATAACTCCTTCTGCTGTCTCTGAAACTGTACTTAAACATGGAAAGAAATAGAAGTTTTGATTTAATCCACATTAAATAAAGATGAAAAGGACTTTGTGTCTCCTAAGCATAATGCAGGAATCTGTCTCTGAGATGGCAACATCAGTGATTGGTTTTGTGCATTTCTTAGTCTTCTAATGAGATTATTTCTCCAGAAGCAGTTTGGGTATGCAGTGAACCAGAGGGGAAGATAATTAGGTTGTATTTGTGGGAGAAGTGGGAAGCAGCCACAGGTCACTATTACATAAGATGCTCTAGGATAAAGGCTGTAGCCCTTGGCATCTGAGCCAAGCCTTGGTATGCTGAGAATAAATGGCTGTGTCTTGCAGCATGTAGTACTAACCAGTGTTAGGGTGTTATGCTAAAGTATTTGATGTTCTTTTCATTGAAATCAATATGTATACAATTCAAATACAGTAATACCTTGCTGCATTGCAACTGCTCCATTGCGACCTCGCGGATTTGCGAGAAATTTTTCATGCAGACCTGCCTCAGTGATTCACGCGGTTTCTCGGCCGACGCATGCACAGAGCCTCTGCTTTGCTGAGGGACAGCGCCGGTGCTCCCTGTGGGGCAGGACGGGCTCGGCCCCGTGGGGAGGGTGCGCGGTGTCTCTCGCTCCCGTGGTGCCATGCCCCGGTCCCTGCCCTGCTCCTGTGTGTCTCCATGCCCCATCCCTACAGGGGAAGGCTTAGGCCTCAGGCGACCGCTAGGACGCAGGGCAGCACCGCCACAAGCCACGCCGTCCTCTGTTGCTCTAAGCACAGCCGAGGACTGATCCCCGCCAGGTGTGTTACTGTTTCCATGGCTACAGGCAGGGAGGGCAATGCAGTCTATGCCCAGTGACTGTCGCCCGGCACATGTGGTGATGAAGTAGCCCCAGGGAAAGTGGGTCTGGGGTCACCGTGGCCGCGGTGGGGCCAGCACTGTATTCTGGGACGGGGCAGTGCCAGGATGAGGCAATGCTGGGATGAGCCCGCACCAAAGCTGCTGCACCAGAAGGTGGCTTGTGCTCCCCCATACCCTCCCCCCACTGCAGCAGGGGGAAGCAGTTCTCTTCTGGCTCCATACAGCCAGTGCTCCTGCTCCTGGGATGGGCAGATGTTAAAGGGGAAGAAACTCCAACATCAATGCCACCCCCCACCATAAAGAGACCTCGGGTGTCTCAGTGTTGCAAAGTTAAGGTTTCCCAGGCTCCAAGAGTGCCGAACACAGCCCAGGGACACCCCTTCCGCACCACAGAGGCAGTGCAAGCATGTGCGGTGGCAGCAGCCCGGCAGCAGCTGCGGAAGCGACAGCTTGGCTGAAGAGAAGACGAGGGATTCTCCAGAGGGTCTCCCCATGCAGAGAGGGCTCAGAAATGCTTCCCTTTGCTCCCGTGTGCTGGAAGAGCCCATGGGGAGAAGCAGTAAATGCTCCCCTGTGTTCCAGAGTGGCTGAGAGTGGAGTGATTGGCGTGGCCTGTGTGCATATTAATGATCNCCAGTGACTGTCGCCCGGCACATGTGGTGATGAAGTAGCCCCAGGGAAAGTGGGTCTGGGGTCACCGTGGCCGCGGTGGGGCCAGCACTGTATTCTGGGACGGGGCAGTGCCAGGATGAGGCAATGCTGGGATGAGCCCGCACCAAAGCTGCTGCACCAGAAGGTGGCTTGTGCTCCCCCATACCCTCCCCCCACTGCAGCAGGGGGAAGCAGTTCTCTTCTGGCTCCATACAGCCAGTGCTCCTGCTCCTGGGATGGGCAGATGTTAAAGGGGAAGAAACTCCAACATCAATGCCACCCCCCACCATAAAGAGACCTCGGGTGTCTCAGTGTTGCAAAGTTAAGGTTTCCCAGGCTCCAAGAGTGCCGAACACAGCCCAGGGACACCCCTTCCGCACCACAGAGGCAGTGCAAGCATGTGCGGTGGCAGCAGCCCGGCAGCAGCTGCGGAAGCGACAGCTTGGCTGAAGAGAAGACGAGGGATTCTCCGGAGGGTCTCCCCATGCAGAGAGGGCTCAGAAATGCTTCCCTTTGCTCCCGTGTGCTGGAAGAGCCCATGGGGAGAAGCAGTAAATGCTCCCCTGTGTTCCAGAGTGGCTGAGAGTGGAGTGATTGGCGTGGCCTGTGTGCATATTAATGATCTGCGCATCTTTGTGAATTTGACAGTTTGCGAGACCTTGGGGAGACCCTTCCTCGCAATGGGTGAGTTATTACTGTATACCAAAAACAGTTTAATGTTTTTGTTGCAGTTTAATACTAAGAAAGAACTATAATAGTTGGTATGCAAGGATATTTTTGTATGCTTAGTGAATTCTATTTTTTAACAAACTTCTTTTTTCCTACCCTTCCACATGGTTTCTTTTTGCTGTTGACTTTTGCATGGAAAACACCTTTTCTTACAGAAATAATTTCAATGGGTGTTTTAATAATAGTTTTCATTTAAATGTAAACATCCCTATGAAACTACGTATCACGTAAAATACAAAATCATACGTGGGTTTTTTTTTCCTTTCTCGTCCTTTGACAGGATATCATTGACAGGCTTATAATTTTGAATTCAGAAGTGAAAATTCATTCCTTATTCAATTATGAGCAATCCCATATATTTGGTCTGAGGTAAGATGCTTGGTTTTTTTATTCTCTAGTCACATTAATTAAATAGGATATAACATGCTTGGATGTGTTACTTGTGACAAGATAATATTGTTTGGGTTTTATTATGTATGAAGGTGAAATTCCCTCATTTTTTAGGATAAGACTAAATGAAAAATGACCTGCAAAATCAGAACAGTAAATCTTATTTTCTGTAAATGGATATATTTTCATATGAGAAGCGGCGATAGAAATTGCATGCTATTTTACTTACTTGATTGTAAAAAATGTGTTGTACATCCATTGTAGTGCACAAAATAAAAATAATACCCAAATATTAAAAGAAACAAATTATTCTTTACTGTCTTTATACCAGATTTTGGTTTATGTAGTCCTCCTGTACTTAAAATTACTTTTTAAATATTGATTTAATTATCACCAATGTCACCAAAACTTATTTTGATCCAAATATTTGATCCAAAAACCATTTGATCCCAAATATTTTTAGGACCTGAAGGTACACTTAGAATGTATTTTGTGGCAAAATAAAAGATTGTATTGCATTGTACTTCATAGTATGGAAAACTTTCATAATCTTGCTTGATCAAGATACAGCCCAATTGATTGAGTACTGCAACGTTAATTTTCTGCAGCTGTACTTAGGAGAAAGTGTGAATGTTTACAGTATAACATAAAGGGTAGTTGAGCAGCACCAAGCCTGACAGAGTTCAAGAGGCATTTGGACAACGCTGTGAGGCATATGGTGTGATTATTGGGGTTGTACTGTGCAGGGCCAGGAGCTGGACTCAGTGATTCGTCTGGATCCCTTCCAACTCAGGATTTACAATATTGAGATGTATTTTCATTACTAAGACTTTCAAGAGACTCTAGCCTATAATATCTTGAATGTAAGAGATACACATTTCATTTTACAGTTCTGTGATCATTCCTGTGAGCACTACTGACTGCAGACATTCATGTTCTGTAAAATGAACCTTGCCTTCTGTAGTTGGTTTGCTCCTTGACCAAATTCCATCAAGAATACCAAGTTCAACAGAGTTAGACCGCTTAACAGATTGGAAAATTTAGAAAGTAGAAACAGCAAAAGATCTACATTTGTCTTTACTGATATCTGAGGATAACCTGTATTATAGAGTCATAATTTGAACTGCAATAAAAAGTAGATTTATTTTAGGCTTGTGTAAGCTAAGGCTGAAAAACACATCCGTGTGAATAATCTAAATGCATTTATGTTTTTATAGAATTATAGTAAATTGTAAATATTAGTTTAAGTCATATGTTCATCAGTATCTGCCCCAGGATTGTAGACCTGAAGTCTGCTACAAATAGGAAAAACATACTGGCTTGTTTTCAGGTTTGTTTAATAAGCATTTTGATGTTTTTAAGTCACAGCTTCTCTGTCATACTATGAATATGTTTTTTATTTATAACATTAGTTTTCTTGCTTACTGAATGGGTACAGAAGATGATAAAAATGCATTGTATCTATTTCTGTTTCCCTACAGAACTAGTAGAGAAAGATTTGGGGAAGAAAATTTAAATGGCTTGTTATACTGATACAAATATCAATCAGCATCTTGAAATTTGCCTCAAAGCAGTATGTATTAGTAAAAATTTCATCTAACACACTCCAGTGAAATTCAGATGAATTAATTAAATATTAGAGGAGCTGGAAAATGAAAAAAACATGTGAAAGGCAAAAGATAACTTTGTGGACTTAGGAAATACCAGTAATAAACACTCCTGTCTTCTTTTCCTCTGGTTTTTTTCGACTGCATTTTATACACCTTCCCCTTATATATAATGGAATTTTGATAATGAGGTAGTTTCAGCATATCATATAGTATGTTCCCTTAATTGTACTTGCATTATGTGTATTGTTAATTGAGCATTAGTAATTATCTGGCTTTCCAAAGGTAGAAAACATGAATCACAATCATTATTTTTTCTCATGTCAACATACTGCTTAGATTTAGTCTCTCTTTCCCTTTGTCTACTAAAAAGCATTCTGAGTAGCAGAATCCGAAGGTAAAAGAGGACAGAGTCTGCATTAGTAGTAATTATTAGTGATTAGGATTTACAACAGGATGGTCGATGACAAAAAGGCTGTGGATGTTGTGTACTTGGACCTTAGCAAAGCCTTTGACAC
>WEKX01018805.1:0-11890 GCA_013390025.1 Pitta sordida
CGCGGCCATGGCAACGCCGGGCTCGGGCAGCGCAGGGCCGGGGGTACCGGGGTCGGTGCGGCCTTACTGTCAGACTCACAGAGGTGCAGAATCAACCACGGAATCATTTAGGTGGGAAAAGACCTCTGCGATGATCGAGTCCAACCTCTGACCGAACCACCACGTGAACCAGACCGTGGAGTGCCGTGTCCGGTGTTCCCTCAAACACCTGCAGGCACGGTGACTCCGCCGCCTCCCCTGGGCAGCCCATTCCAATGTCTAACAGCCCTTTCTGTGAGGGAGTTCCTGCTGATGTCTCAGCTAGCGTGGGACAGCCCTGGCAGCCCTGCCCAGGTGTCCCTGCCCTCACTGCCGGAGGAGGAGGGTGTCCTGCGGACCCGGAGCGTGGGGCCCCCAGGGCTCCTGTGCTGAAGGGCTGCACAGGCTGCCAGAGGGCAAGTGCAGTAACACCGCCTGAGAGCAGGGCTGTCGCCTCGCCCAGTCACACTGCCAGCAGGCAGGGGCTGTGGGTGACAGGCCCTCCTCCGCTTACAGTGGGAATAGTGTCCGTGTGCCCTCTCCAGCCGAGACAAAGCTGGTCTTTCCCATCCTGCAGGAAGGGGTCACTCCTCCCAGGCAGGACAAGGAACATGGCAAATGGCCAAAAACCCCCAAGACTTGACCCCATTTTACACAAAGGGGTTACCCATCCGTGAGGTAGAAAGGGAAGTGTCCAGATGCAAACACTCAGAGGCATCCTGAACCCTGGCTACAGAGTGGTCCTCGTGGCCAATATGCTTCATGTTTTAGATTTTTTGTGCTCTTTTCCTTGTATTGTCCTAAGCACTTTTCTTTTTTATTTTCCTGTTTTTCAATATACTGTAAAGACGCAAAAGAATAGAAACAGTGTAGGTGACAGTTTTTTTCATTTAGTGATTATTTTTAAAGCATAATGAGAAATCTCATGTTTCATCAGCTAAAATGAGTCTCCTTGGAAATTTCTCTTGCCTTGAACTGCTTTTCACCTTTCCACTAAACCATTATTCTTATATCCCAGTCCAGCTGTCTGCACCCTATAAGCTACAAACAAAACACATATTTCATATACCTCAGCATCTCTTGCATAAATGTTGTCCTTTCTTCTGGTTTGTGTACCTTGCTGCTGCAGAGCATCCCCTTGTTTGTATACTATTGCTTTCTCTCTCATTTCTGCTCTTTATGTTTGTGAGCTTCTTGAAACTCATCTCCCATCTTGCCTTTCTTCCTCCCAGACCAGACCTATTTCCAACTTTGGAACAATTTTGAGACCTATTTTTCTAGATTTCTCACCTGATTTCTCACTTCTTTCCAATCAATGAATCAATATGCTCATCTTTAATATTAGTGGCAATACATGTTTTCCGAAAGGTCCTCAGATGCCCACATAAGAACTACTTCAGGTTTTCACACTAAACTATCCCTTTTTTCCACTGGGCCACCCTAATACCTCAGTTTGAAGGTGTTGCCATGTACTGCCTTTTCCACCCCAGGGGCTGTTTTGACATTTCCACCTCTGCCCCATTCCTGCCCAGTGTCAGCCTTGGCTTCCTATCCACACTTCAGCCTTCCCAACTCAAACCCCAGTACACTTGAGGTAACACAGCTCTTCCAGAAAAGGACTTCAAAGCCCTTCTGTACCTGCATTTGCTGAAGGACCATTGGCAGTTCTTGTAGTAAAGAGAAAAAAAAGTCCTTTAACCTTCATTTGACTTTGGAAGGAAGAAGGAAACCAAGTCACTAGAGCTTTAACAGCTTTGTAGTTGCCCAAAATCTTCCTCTTAACTTCACAGCAGTAGTAAAAATTACGTAGCTCATTTAGAAGTGGCTAGTCTGGTCTGATACTTCCCTCCACCAAAAGTGTTTGCTTGCAGCAGTACTCGCTTAGGAAAATTCAGCCTAAATAATTGTCCTTTAGCAAAGACATAACCCTCTTAAGGCACCCACAGGGTCAGGCAATCTTGCCAGGAGGCGATACCAGGTCAGCCCAAAATGCACGTTTTTCATAGCTGAGAGACCACTTGTCCTTGTACGCACTGATGGCTACATACAGATAAGGGAGGAGACTGGACAAGAAGGAGAAGAGTGTCTTGTACAAACAGCTACAGAGGAGGTGGACTCCAGGGATCTCATTACCACCTCAGAAGAGGTAAAATAATGTCTTCTAAGGTGTAATTGCTGCCTGTTGCAGCATTTCCTCCTGTCTCCACTGGGCTGGTTACACCTCCTCATTCGGCAGTTTGCTCAAGACAGGCTCCCATATGCAGAAAGCCTCCACCTAAAATGGCCTCTAATGCTCTTAGCATGGTGACCACAATCCATGAAAAACATTTATATTGTGACACCCCTTGCGAAGAACTTCACTGGACTGATCACCTTTCCTTTGAACTTCTGCCATTTCCTTTTTCCCAGCTGTTCTTCCAGGGCAGCTCTGGCAGAGCACCAGCTGATCTGCACAGGTCTAACTCTTGAGTGAGGATCATTTCCCTGTTGCCAAGCTTGGTTGCTTCACTGTGCTGTAGCTAAGAGAACACTTCCTGCTTTCTCTCTTGCCTACCAGGAGCGAGAGGAATGAGAAGACAGCTTTAATTTTAACACACATGGCAGATGGAAAATGGATGCTAATCCAGACCTTAAATGATTTTTTTGCCTTCTTAGGCATAAGTAGCGTATAGAGAAAAGTTGCAATGGCTTTTCAGTTAGGAGAATGGATATACCTTAACAACTCTAGAAGACAATAAAAAAAGAAAAAATAATAATTATTTCCCACCAGGGGTTAATTAGTGTACAAGTGTGATCAGTGGCATGTCTAATGTTTTTGAGCTGGTAGGAATGTCACCAGAAAATGTGGTATTAAATGTGCAGCACAGACTGTAAGATAATGTTAATAAGGTAAGAATATTCAGGTAACTTTGAAAACACAAAATGTGGCTTTTGCCATGTAAAGAACCTTTTCACTGTCTTCTGTGTACTTTTTTCCTTCTGACAGATTTGGCAGAGCTCTACTTGGCAGGCACCTGAATGCATGAGAATTCTGCAGTGCGCTTGAGGGAGAGTAGAGAATTAAACACTCCTTAATTGTGTGAAGCTTTTGCACACTATTATAAGCTAGTCAGTGTTTCCTCTAACACTACACACCACCTCCTTTTTATCCTCTACCCTTTCCCTTGGGTGTGCCTGCTGTTGCACATCACTGCTAATAAAAGGGGGAATAAAGGTTTAGCAAAGTTCATAAAACGCTTCCATTTGGGGCCTAATATATAAGGCACCCCTGACTGCCTGTATGCCCAGTGATCACCCTTGTCATACCAGACTGCAGCCTCTCCTGGGAGCTGCTAGAATTCACTAACTTCCACATGTAAAGTTGGAGCAGCAGAGCTGGTAGCATTTTTAGTTTCCTAGAATGTTTTTCAGGCCATTTCAAAGACTCTGTAATGCAAAGTCGCTGTACATTATAGTGATTGAAGTCCAGCAGCTGAGGATCTAAATAAACATGGTTCACAAACAATGTTATTTCACCTACCAAACTTACTCTGACTGTTGAGGAGGGTAATGAGCACAGTACTGTCGACAAATCCTACACATGTAATGCTGACCATTCGTTTCGTAGTTCTGGAAAATGCACTTAGGGATTATTTAGGTCTTGGAAGAAAGTTGTAATAAATAGACTTCATTGGTTATGCTTTTTGAAATATATTATTTGCATACCCTCTTCTAAAAAGTCTCTCATTGTCTTTGCATAAACATGTGTTTAATTTTACTCAGCAGTAATAATAATACATATACTGTTTGCTAATGTAATAATTCACAAGGAAGTAATAGATCTACACTTGCCTATACAAACACTATTTTCCCATGCTGCACATGGGCACTTAGATAAATATTACTAAGGTTTCTCACACAGTCTGTGTCCATCTCTTCTCTGTAAGAAAAAAAATCTCATTTATCCAGTCTCCATTTGTTTAATAAATCTTCACTCTGCTCTTCATAAGCTTTCTCACAACTGACATTACACTAAAATAGAGGAAACATGGTATCTCAATTTTGTGTAGAACTTCAGATTGTAAATGTATGCTCCTTCATGTAAGGCAGTTAATGTGTAAGGCAAATGGAAGCATCAAAACGCATTTACCTAGTTAAAAATTGATGCAATGATTACTAGTCTGATATTAAGTTCTATTTTTTTTTTCCTTTTACAGGAAACTTGCTTTTTAATTTTGCCGAAGGTTTTCAAAGTATCAAAATAGACAACACTTAGGATTTTGCTATTTAATACTGTATTATTTTTCAATAGCAATTTTTGCCAAAACTGCTTTATATATGAGAAGAAATATCACATGAATATGTAGAAAGTTGACACCGATAGTGGCTTTTTTTCCCCTTATTCCAGCACTTTAGTCTCCTCTAGCTATAAAAGAGACTATAAAGCACAATAAACTGCAGGATACCAATATGCTAATTTCTTGTGTCTTTTTCTCCCCCCTCATACATTTCTATTTTCCTATAAACACACTTTTATACAGCCTAATTGTCAGACAAGTGCAGTGTTTAGTAAACCAAGCAGAACAACATAAAAGCCAATATAAAGGTAAATAAAATTATTTCTAACAGGAAACTTAAGAAAAAAGCTATTACTGGTCATCATTTTGAAAGCTAAGCAGCACTGTGTTTATACTGTAGTAACTGAATTTAGAAAGGGACACAGTACATTCCCTTCAGTTGTGGGTCTAGTTAAACTGTCTTCTATGTATTTTTTACTTCATTTCTGTAAACTCTGGTTTTCTAACCCCTTGGCTAGTTTCAGACAAATTTGACCAGTAGACAATATTGAGGCACTAAGCTTTGTAACTAATGCGAAAAGCTCTGTTAGGTAAAAAATTTGAAAAGTATCTAAATGCCTTCCTCTACTGTGGGAAAAGCAGGAAGAAAACGATGTTCAAACAAACGGCTTGGGACAAGGTCCAGGCCACACAGCAGGTACATACCAGCCAGTCCAGTCAAGTCAGCACATGTGCAGCTCCAGCCCAGCCACAGCACACATCTCTTTCCATCCCACAGGCCAAAACCATGGTGTGAAATAGGGATGGGGAGGGCAGGGAGAGGAGGAGAGAAAACAATAGCATTAGGACCTTAGGGAGAAGAAAGAAATTGCAAGGATACCATATTGCAGACATGTAAGGGATTAGAGAATATGGAGACTGAAGCATTGGGGAAAACAATAATACACATGACTCAGCACAAGACAAGCTTACTGAAAACTTGGCTTTATTTGTATAACAGCTTACAGAATTGTACAAAATTCATCATACTTCAACAGATCACCCACATACTTGGGGAGAAAAGGGAGTGGCACCTATCAACAGAAAGAGAGTCTGCGCTACAGAAGTTACCACGGACAAAGCTGCCGAAAAAGGTTGCAAAACACTCCAGTAAATCTCCTCCTCCAGGATTTTATACACTATCCAACACAACACAAGCATGTCAGGTACCACCTTCTTGAAAGGCAGAAGACGTACTTGTGAGCTATGACATCAGAGGTACAAAATGGAAGTTGAACTGTGTTGATGTATCTAGCAGGCACAGTGATGGGGTATGCTTCACATTTAATTTTATGTCCATCCTACTTTTCCTGTTTTAGGCGGGAGGGGGGGGCGAATGGGGCAAGACAAACACCACCTTAGTAACAAGGTTTGTCATTCAGTTCCTTATCTTGCATCTCATTATTTCTTTGGCAACAGGAGTTACAGCATTTCCTTTATAAATCAGATATACTGGACAGATTTCTAGCCAACATACATGACATAGACTACTGATAGCCAAAAAGCAAGCTCTTTTGTCCAAGGCTCTGGAAGGCAGAGCCTTGTAAGTATGGTCAGCCTCCAGGACAGTGAACAGCAATAACAGCAGAAACAGCTTCTTGCTGGGCAACAGCTTGCCATGGACAGCTAAGCAAATCACAGTAAAGGTGTAAATTGCTCTTCCCCAGCTCCACCAGCAGATGCCAACCCTACCCACCTCCAAACCTACACCAGATATTCTAGATTAAAGGTTTATTTTAAATACGTACTTACATAGTATTTGAAAGAGCAGTCTATGCATTCCTACATTTTCTACATTACTACATTTTCAGTGTGTTGATTTTTTTACAACAATCTCTATTCCATCATTTCACTCCTATTGCCTGCTTTTCACAGCTTTAGAAAAAAAAAATTTAATGCTATTTAGATAATCGACAGCTACTACAAACTGCTGATTGGAGTTCTAGAATATTTGCGCCTATGCTGAGGTTGCTTCCATTAAGGAAATACAAAACCACGAATTTGAAAGCATGACAACTTCACAGATCATTTCAACATGGAAGTAGAAGAAGCCTGTTTCAAAGTTTTATTAATTCAAGTCATAAAAAAGTTACAGCAACTTCAAATATATACAAACTGCGTAAAAACATCCCGTTCAGTTATACAGGAGACAGCCTCATCACAACATGGCTACAAAATCATTATTTTCAATAAAATTCCCATAAGGGCAAAATAACCATTTAAGTAGGTATGCCTCAAAACTCTAGTAACAGCAGCTGACAACTCGTTTCATCATCATAAAACAAAACAATCAGGGAGCAATGGTTAAGTTTGACTTGAGTAAGATGGGGCGTAAGATTTAACTCTCAACAAATTGTAAAAGTAGTAGCATGGTTACCAGTTTTGGCTGTTTTAACAATCATTAGGTAAGCACAACGGCCTCCCTTTCAGGAGGAAACTTTGTAAAGTTAAGATCCATGCCTCCAACGCTTATCTTCTTGTTTGAATGTTACTTGTCGTTCAGTTGATTTAGTTAAGCGTTCAGTCCTCTGTGCATTTCGTTCATTTCCTTTACCTGGAGGGGAATTAGAGGCAAATCAATATTTGTGCTACTTCTCAACATTAAGACTCAAGTCAGTAGGACAGATTTTCAGTAGCAAATAGATTTGATGTAACAGTAACAGAATCAAGAATACCAAAACCACCAGCTCTTTTTTTTTAAAGAAAAAAAAGCACTATTTAAGGTGGGTGCATGTTTGAATTACTTTACAAAAGACTCCACACTAGGCGTGAAGCACCGTTTACTATTGCATTTGAAAGCAGCTCTTCAATACAAACTGCAAGCTCCATGCAAATTCCTCAGTAAAGGCCTTGATCACAGAACAAGACTATCAGTACGTATTTCCTGTGGATTGCACAGCCCCTTGCTATAGGTATGTAAAATAGTATTGGCCGCACCCCACCCCCAAGCCTGGGAAAAAGCAGCAGATCATCAGTTGCCACTGGAAGTAGCGCAGAACTACGTGTGAAAACTAGGTGCAGAATTTGAGTACTTTCAGTCTCCTTGAACACATCTGAAGCATCCAATGCAAGCTTTTAACCTACACCAAACTTGGGAGGTTCTAGATTCTGGTCAGCCTCCTTCCCGTATGTACATTACAAACAGAAATTAATTACCTCAGCTTTCACGTACTTCCCTTTTCTTCTTCTTGTGAGAACCTGTAAAAAAGACATTGGGGTTTTTTTAACCTTGATTTACGAGTAACTTCACCTGGTTTTGACTTTAAAACACAAAACTTGAAGGTGTCTGGCCCCCATCCTTCTGAAGTGAGGTACAAAAAAGGTCATCAGTCTTTCAAGTATTTTAAACCAGGCGGTACTTTCTTCATCTCAAATAGTTTCCATTCCCAGTACTTGTTTTCCACATTACACCCTCCAGTTGTAACCTTAAAACAGCGACAGTATGTCCATCATCAATTTCCCACCTCCCAGGTCTGAAGAAAGACGCCAATTTAGAGAGAAGATTGTTTCTATCAGAGTCCAATTACCCTGGTACATTGCTACTTCCCCAATCGAATTGTTACTTATCTGCTTGGCAGCTTTGTTAGAACTTACCAGAACAACAATTGCAGCAACTACGGCTATTACTATTACTACAATGACAGCAATAAGGCCAGGAGTCAGAGACTTCATGGAAAACTCTGGTGCTATTTCATCAACGTAGTAGACCACTGTCTTCTCAAGTTTCAGCGGTTCATTATCAATGCTGACATTAAGTTCATTATTATGAAAGATGGAGTCACCTTTTACCTAAAAACAACAGGAAAAGGGAGACTTGCTAGTTGACATTGTAGTAGGCACTGCAAGAATTCACCTTGCTTTAGCCAGCACACAGTCACGCTGCTGAATGCAGCACAATACACACAAGCAGCCTCTGGCAGGCTTGACCCATAGCACACTTACGTCTTTTTCGAAGTAGTAGGCCACATCAGCTATATCCACACCTCCAGAAGATTTAACTGAGGAATTTTGCTTCAAATCGATAGTAATGTATGGTTTTTCATACTGAAAAAAACCACAGTGCAGTATTAAGACGGAGTTTAAAGCCTACCAAATACATTGTAAAATATTATAATCCAGCTTGGGAACTCACATCCTGAATGAAGTTTGCGATACTTATCTCAAGCCAACTGTTTACAGTACAGTTTAAATTCCACTTTTTAGTGAAGTAAAGTAAGAATTCATCTACAGACTAAGGAGAGCAGTATAATTTCTCAGCATTCAGTTCAGATACAGCTATTTGGTAACAGCTTAATAAGTGTCACTACTTTAAGAGCTTCTAATAAGGCTCATGCTCTACTCTACTAGTCAAACAAGATTTCAAAGTTACAGCAAAATTATACTTGACTGAAAATTATGTGCCTCTTACCAAAACACTGCTTATATAGCGTTCATTCAGCAAATAACGATTGCTTATTGTATCCGTGAAGAACCTGTAAGGATATTAAAGACACAGGTGTTAAAACCAGTACTATTCTACATTTTCAGAAGCAGAGAAGACCAGTGTAATTAGGTTTTTTTCCTGCAGTCTCTCTGTGGCTAGTAGACCTCAGCTGGCAGCTAAACCCTCACCTAGTCTCTCACTCACTTTTCCCTGGCAGGATCAGGAAAAGAATCAGAAGGGTCATAACAAAGACAGTCTGCTTAAGTGAAGGGGTTGAGTGTGAGAAACACAGAACCTGAAGTGATACAAAAGCAATCACTCACCACTAGCAGATCAATGTCCAGCCAAACTCTGAGCAGTGGCTGATTGGGATAAAACTTTCCCCCAAGTTCATTGCTGAATGTGATATAATATGGGCTATTTCTTGAGTCAGTTCAGGTCAGCCCTGTCCCTTTCCTAACCTTTCCCACCCCCGGCCTACTCACTGGGGCAGCAGGGTGGGAGTCTGAGAAGGCCTTGATGATATAAGTGCTGTTCGGCAACATGTAAAACACTGGTGACTTATCAGCACTACTTTGGTCACCGGTCTAAAGCACAGCACTAAACTGCTACCTAGAAAATTAACCTACTCCAAACCCATTACACTCACTTTATTAAATTGTATTAGAGTTCAGTTACCTCTTAAGAAGGAAGATACACTTACTGAAAAGTAAACACACATTTACTGGAGTGTTAGACAAAAGTTTTATCAGTTTTAAGAGTTCTGAAGAGGAGCTGTAAGGCAGAAGTTTTTGCTTCAGAAAGGAGATCTAATACATACGCTACATCTAATAAATATACTACAAGCACATTTTTTGGGGGGAGGGGGTGTACATGATTTCTTACAGAGAGGTAGGATTTTGTTTTAGCCAAAATAGCTAAACTGTTGTTTTTCTGCTGCTTCTGTGTACTCCTTCTGCCATCTTTGTCAGTTCACATTCCAGGCAGTCTTACCTGTTACCTTCCGTTTCAATTATTGTATTGATTCGAGAAAAAAAAGTAGAAATCAATTTTAAATAGAAGTGAATTTCATTAGCAGCTAGTTTGTTTCCAATAAAAATTAAAGCAGTTCTATGAAGGATCTGTAGCTCACTTCTAAGATGTCTTACAATGCTTTTAAACAATTGTTTAGAAATACACTAGATACCCAGAAGGGCACACAGACATACCATGAAATGTTACAATCATCACTTACTTCCTCAAAGATTCGGCGTTTAGAGGAGCATTTCTCTCAGCGTGTTTCATTTCAATGATGATCCACCTAAAGTACAATGAATATTCTTAAAGCACATGCATATAAAACACATATCAAAAAATCTAACCTCAGGTTAGAAAACCAACCAGTGATATAAAACCGGAGCAAGCAAAGTCCCTTCTAAATCTTTTCAATATCTTCTTGCTCATGAAGAAAAAGTCCCCAGCAGTAACCAAGTGCCTATTGCTCCATCTTCATTCATCCCCAGCACATCATTCACACAAGGCAGAGCCGCATATAGGAATGTTCTCATGCTGCATCACACCCTGTTGAAAGACTTACGTCGTTCTGACTAATTGATTGCACTTCAGGTCTGCATCATGTTTGTCTGTTCTTCTAACACCAGCTGTATTCACACACCAACAGGTGGTTCCGTTGCACTGCTTCGCCTTGAAAGCGCCACTGTTTTCACACTCGGGATCATAAAGGCCATCAGTATCTTCAAACGCATCTTTCGGTTTCTCACGACGACCTGACTTGGAGCCCATCACTTCTGCTTTCATCAACAGGCATTTTGAAGTCACTAAAAATAACCAGAAAATCACGTTATTCAGCATCAGATGACGCATGTCCAAAACAGAGCCCTTAATCCGTAGAAACACAAGGTTACATCACCAGCAATAAGATTTGAAGCCATTACACAGAAGAGCAGGTGTAGAACACACAGGTGGTGCATAAAGTCCGCACAGCTGGGGTATGTCAACTTCTCGAGGCAACTCCAGCCTTAGGACTTACTGACAGCATTTTTTACAGCTAGAGACCCACTCACGGCTTAGCTAAACTCGAACCTAGAGTAAAGTCTTGAGACAAAACTCTTCCCGCTCCAGAGTTGTAGGAAATTGACGATGTGTACTCGCAAGGAAGCTAAATATTCATCTTTGAGAAAACGAATGTGAAAGAGGAGAGGAGAGCCTCCATCAATACAAGCGTACGAATTTCCATCAAAGTCAACGAGAGGAACCCTAAACGTTTATCTTCCGTCGCCAGTTGACCTGGAAGACCAGGAAGAAGCATTCCTTCCTTGCTACCATTATTTCCTGGGAACTCAAGGGTCATTTTCACCTATATCCTGGCACTCTGCAGGCACATTTCCATGCCCCCGCCTTCCCCCCCCCCCCGTGCCCTTTTACTCACGAGTGGCACAGTCCACGGTGACGCTGGAGCCGATGGCGTCGCACCAGCAGCGCCCGTTGTCCAGCCTGCAGTTGTTGACACGCTTGTTCTTCTCGCAAACACACGCTGGAAGAGAAGCGTGGCCGTAAGCGGGCACCGCCACCCGCGCTCCGCCGGCGAGAAGGCCGGACAAAGCCGCCCCCCACTGCCCGGGCGTGGCACATCCCCGATTCCCACCCGGCCACCCGCCCTCCCTTCCCGAGAGCGACGCGAGCGCTTCCCTGGGAGCGTCGGCGCTCCCCACCGGGGACAAAGGGGCGCGGGCCAGGCGCTCCTGCTCCCTCCGCATCTCCCCGCGCCCCCGGCGGAGGGGCATGGAGCAGTTTTGTGGCGCCACCGGAGCAGCCTTGGGGACATCAAGGGGCGGGAGGGGGGGTCCCGGGGCGGGGGAGCCCAGGCAGGCGCGGGGCGGATACAGGGATGCGGGTACTCACAGTCCTGGGCACAGGCGGTGGCACAGAAGAGCAGCACCAGAAGCGCAGCCCCGCAGAGCGGCTTCATGGCCGGGGAAAGTCCTCGGGGGCGCGGGCACACAGAGAGCGGTGCGTGCGCGGCGGCAGCAGGGAGCAATGTGAGCCGCCCGACAGGTTCCGCAGGTGGTGGTGGCTGCGCCGCGCCCTCTCGGCTCCGGTTACACCTGGGAGGGCTCGGCGGGAGGCGGGGGCA
>WEKX01018805.1:12263-41028 GCA_013390025.1 Pitta sordida
CCCGCGCCCGCCGCTGACCTTCAGAGCGCCGGGGCCGCCGGCCCTGAGGTCCCTGCCCCGGCCCCGTGGCCACCGGGGTCTTCCCTCGGGGGACAGGCGGGGGGCGTTTCCGATCCCCTCTCAGCGAGCCAAGAGCCAGCAGCGAATGCAAAGATTACTGCGAGCTTTGTTCGCGCCTGGGGGTGTCCTGTGAACTTGGCCGTGTTTGACATAAATCTCGATTATTCTTCAGTAAACTTAAAAACCAGAACGCTTATCTGCACAGAATGAACTATTTCGTAACAATCTTTCTCCTGGTTACTTTTCGGTTTCGTTGCTTTATAATACGCAGTGTTCTGAAGTATTGTTTCTTTAAAATATGCAGTAGATCTCTCTACCCTAGGGCTTTTCTGGAGAGTCACTCCTGTTACTGCAGTACCTGCATTTCCTTGTTCAGGAAAAAGTAGTCCAGAGTGCTTTGTCTCTGAGCAGCACAGCTTTGTGGGAACCTACAAAATGGGAAGTACAATGCCAGAGCCCTGCGAGCTTACTGAGGTGGAAAGCCGCGAAAGCCTGCTGCAGGCTTTAAAATGGCTTTCCAAAGTGTAAAAGCGAGGCCAAAATGGAAGACAAAAGATAGGTATGTTACACTGGAAATAGTTTCTGATGCTTGAGTTTATTAGTTCAGTTAGGAAATATGCATAGATCTTTCTGAAAGATATATTAGTACCCTAGAAAAACAAGTTATTTTAGTATAAGAAAACAATGACATCCCTCTAAGCCTGTTCCTGCATTTATGAGAAATTAACAAGTGTTTTCAAAGACTTGAATCTTCCCCTTACTAGTTCACTGTTCAATAAAAACACGCTGCTTTTGTACAGGCAGACCTCAGTTAATGAAACTGTTTGGAAACTTTTCAAGTTCTGAATTGAAGTTCAGGTGAGATATCTTTGTGGGTTTGTCTCTGTGTTTGCGTTGTTTCTGGTTTTGTATTTTGTCTCCAGTGCCGGGCTGCAATCTGGTAGGTGCTGTCCAAAGGACTGTAATTTGGGTTTGCTGCTGATACAGCCCAAATTAGTGTTTTGCAGCACTTATCTTGATTTTTCTTGTGGTTTTTGCAGGTTCTTATGTTCTTCTGATACACTTGTCAAAGATTCAAAATAAAAGCTTGATCCTAGCATAGTGAAAAGTTGGTAAAACATGTCTCAGATATGGACTTCTTGCATTGCTGCTGTCAAATGAGGGTGTTTTTCAGAAAGATGAGCAGGATCAATAGGTTCAGAAATTCCTGCCTAACTATAAAGCTAATTTTCCATGTAAATATACNATGGGGCCGTGCGGGGAGCCGGGGGACAGCTGCCCCCGCTGTCGAGGAGAAACTGTTAGTCATGGCAGGGAGCTCCCGGGTGTGTTTGTCTTGTGACACACGAGCAGCGGCAGAAGAGCCGGCGGCCCCCCCGGCTCNATAGATCTTTCTGAAAGATATATTAGTACCCTAGAAAAACAAGTTATTTTAGTATAAGAAAACAATGACATCCCTCTAAGCCTGTTCCTGCATTTATGAGAAATTAACAAGTGTTTTCAAAGACTTGAATCTTCCCCTTACTAGTTCACTGTTCAATAAAAACACGCTGCTTTTGTACAGGCAGACCTCAGTTAATGAAACTGTTTGGAAACTTTTCAAGTTCTGAATTGAAGTTCAGGTGAGATATCTTTGTGGGTTTGTCTCTGTGTTTGCGTTGTTTCTGGTTTTGTATTTTGTCTCCAGTGCCGGGCTGCAATCTGGTAGGTGCTGTCCAAAGGACTGTAATTTGGGTTTGCTGCTGATACAGCCCAAATTAGTGTTTTGCAGCACTTATCTTGATTTTTCTTGTGGTTTTTGCAGGTTCTTATGTTCTTCTGATACACTTGTCAAAGATTCAAAATAAAAGCTTGATCCTAGCATAGTGAAAAGTTGGTAAAACATGTCTCAGATATGGACTTCTTGCATTGCTGCTGTCAAATGAGGGTGTTTTTCAGAAAGATGAGCAGGATCAATAGGTTCAGAAATTCCTGCCTAACTATAAAGCTAATTTTCCATGTAAATATACCTGCTTATTCAAGATGAGAAGAGTTGTCTTGTTATCAAATTGCCATGCTGAACAACATAAGCCTTAATATTACACACTTTTGTCTTTTTATCTTCCAAATACTGAAATATAGAAGAACAGAACAGTCTGGGTACAGGCTAATCCTCTTTCTCTTCCTGGCCCTAGTTTTGTATAGGCAAGCCTATTTCTGTGCCCAGTTTTAAAAATTCATGCTGTACTCTGCGGTCTTGAAACCTTGGAGTGGCTGCTTCTACAACCACCTCCAGATACCAGACAGGCACCTTTTATGTCAGTATACACAAAACAGCCACAACCTTTAGTATCTAAGGGTTGAATGGTCTTAGGTGTTTTGTGTGGATTAAAGCCTCTTAGAGTGGGTTTTGAATTTTTATTGGGACTTACGAACTGTGAGTTATCATGTACAGAAAGTTGTATCAAAATGGTGGTGCAGATAGATGCATCATGTTGATTTTATAAGCTTCAGGTACAATTTGTCTCCAGTTTGCAGGAGCTAATAAAGAGCTCACTATGTGTGATTTCACCAGGTTTCCAAATCCAAAGAAATTATTGTTTTAATGTTGGTCAGTACTTTTGAAGGGGAGTTGCTCTAAATGATGTTTCTCTCCAGCAAGGCAGTGGATAAGGGACCATTCACAACAGTGTTGACTTTACCCTCTTTCCCAATTAAAGGAAGCGGCTGAGAGAACCTTCTCTGTGGAATCAAAGCCGGTGGAGTGGGCATGTGGCTAAACAGCTACAAGGACCAGAGTACTGCAGTATGTATAAACAGGATAATTTTATCAGCTATGGGAGATACCTACTCTTATCAAATAGCTGAATGCTGATTAGGTAGTGCAGAGTAGGGTAGTTGTGGTTTACTCTTCTTAAATCATAATTACAGCTCAGACAAATTACAATTTAAATGCTACGAGCACATTACTGACTGCCATATACCAAAAAGAAAAGGTTTTGATCACCAAGCTGTACATACGCCAAGTGTGTAAAACTATAGTAGGAAGACTCATGTGATCTGTGTTTTTCAGCTTTTGCTCTGTAATTTACATCTGCTTCAGGTCTGTTTGGAGAATAAAGTTATGTTCACTGAAGTCTATCCAGGAGCCACTGACACCAGTGTGACGTTTTCTGTTGTCTTTTTTGAACTGTGAATCAGATCTGAGGAGGGAAATCCAACTCTTTCTGAAGCCAATAAGCACTAGTGTGATACTGGGATCTGAGCTAGGTTTTTGCAAGGTCACTTCCAGGTCTTCACTAGAAATTGGGTAAATGGGCTTTGTGAAACATCCCAGGCATAAAAAAGGGACAAAATCTCCTTTCAGGGAAAGTCGAAAGGATGTGTGAGTCACTCCTGAAGTATCAGGAAACGATGCAAGGTGGGGCTGTGACATGCACTGTGGTCAGCAGATCAGAGTGATGAGTGGAGAGAGCATGATCAGTGCCACTGGGGTATTTGGCAATCTAGCTCTCACTAAGATTCTTCAGAGGCTGAAACCTGATTGGTTTTGGGTGTACCCTTCTGAAGATAAGCAAAGTCTCATCCCTGGAAAATAGGTCATGTATCATACCAAGTTGTAAAATATAATCTTACTAGTATTTTTCCTACAGAATTGATGAATTTTGAAAATTCATTATGTCTTTTAACTGATTAAGGCTGACAACCATAGAAACAACCAGAAACATTTAAGTTGAAAAGTGCCAACAGGTACGCATTTTGGACAGTAGACATTGCTATATACATCATGTATATTATAGGCTTGCTCAGGATCTTTTTATTGGGACAGCTTTGGAATGTTTGCCTTCAAATTTTTTTGGTAGACTGCAGTATCTACACAGGATGAAGTTGTGAAAGGACTATAGGAAGAGGATAGTGTTGAGAAAGTATACACAGTATCTTGTCCAGGACATGTTTCTGAAGATTCCCTGCTGTCACAAATCGATACATGCTGCTGCCTAAAGAATTGTAATAAAACTGGTACTTCTGTGTATTCTATTTTATCTGTAGGTTTGAAAAACACTACATAACAGGTAAGTGTTGTTACACTGATTTGAATAATGAGAACATTTAAAGTCCTGGAGAACTTAAATGTTTTGGCCATATGGAGCCACTAAGAAAATAAATGAGCAGTCATGTCTTTCTACTAGACTGAGTGTCTAACTACTTATAAACACTTAAAAAAAGCCAGTTTACACAGCTGGGGTTTTTTGACTTGACTTTTTTTTTTTCTTTAATAACAGCACAGTTTAAAAATATGTTTGTGTATTTTGACAAAATTGTCGAAATGCGCACTGGCGGTAGAAATTAGTTCAGAGGCAGTGACAACTCTAATAAAGCTGTCCTCGGCTTCAGAAGCTGGCAGCTTGTGTCTCTGTCAGGCTGGAGACATTTGACTGAAAGTAAGAGTAGGTACTAAGAGGTAAAGGGCTGTTGGTTCAGAGGTTCATAAAACTAGACAGGGTGTAGCCACAGGAAAGAAATGCTCATGCAATTAATATATGTTCTATTTGCGTCTTTGAGGATTATAGAAACCAACCTGTCTGATACGTTGTGGCATCCTCACCTCTCCACCAGGGTTTAGTCTTAACTCCAGAGGGTGGGGTTAGTAACAAGTGCACCACCCTCATCTTTACTTACCTGAAAATACATCTCTATGGCTCTAATACAAACGGCATTTTTTAGAATATCTGTTGTCAGCATTCAAATGAGCTGATTCAAATGAGCAGTATTAGATGTGAAACTTAATAAGTCTTCATCCAAACTCCTGCGTAGCAGCAAGGCCAGCCTTTAGATTTCATACTGTGCCCAAGCACTCAGAACACACGTTAGTCTAGTAGGGTTTGGACAGGGCTCAGAGGAAAACATGAGATCACAAGCTGTAGCAAAAGAAGCTCTGTTTACACTAAAATTGTTTCAATTCTGGCATCTAATACTTTTTTTCCCCTTTTAGCCATTCTCTGTGAAAGAAGATAGAGATGGAACTTTGTCAAAATACTTGTTAAAAACTGAGAGAGTCCCAAGAAGCTTTTAACATGTTTTGTCACATGACAACATCCCTGTGCTGTAGCCAGAACCAAAGACGCTGGTCATACAGACAGAGATTGTGCCATCTCTCCTCGTGGTAATACAGTATTACCAGAAGGCACATTGAGTATTTCTCTGACAACCTGAAGGTATATGCCATTGAATTTGCTTGTGCTGGACTTGTCTATGTGTACAGGTTGCTACAAGGCTAGCGAGGGAGTGGATTTATAGATTGTCAGGTAACCTACACTAGCAACCTATGGACAGAGCTGTACCTGGCAGTGAGAAGGAGCCATATACATATTCCTCAACAAAAACAGGGTCACAGCATGCACATAGGCAGTTTCCAGGGAGCAGCTAACATGCTGTAAATCCCCACCCACTCTTGCCTCACTCTAATTTGTGTGCATAGTCATACCCCAAGCAAAGGTGAATAAATACACCCATGAGCTGGGCAGAAAAATCTCATCCCACAAACACCATTTAGCATAGCACAGTGCACAGCAGAGAGCGGGGTTAACAAACCTGGGGTTACTGTTGGTGGGGGGGTTTCTTCCCCTTGTTGAAATGAATGGCTTTGGTATTGTGACTACTTTCACAGTTCATGAGTTTCCCTTTTTTTTTTTTTTCAGCTAGCAATAGGAGTTACCAAAGTTCATCTGTTTCTCTTTGCACTTTAATTTACAACCCTTGTACTAGTCATTTTATTGCTCTGAGTGAGAGAGCTTTTACAACTCGTGATTACTGAACTCAGAGGAGCAAAAAAGATTTTTGACCTATTGTGGAGTAATTATAGACCCCATTGCTTCTTGGGAGGGGCATTCAATGTTTAACAAATTGTGACAACTCTAATTTAACCGTGTGGAGCCCAGATTATTGGACGTGAATTTAAAAAAAACCAAGAATCCTGGACATTTTCAGGTTTTAATTTGTCTTTCAAGCTCTGTCTTCTTACTACTGCAGCTCCTTTCTTAGCAGTATGAGGGCGTTGGAGACAAACTATATATGAAAACTATTTCCTTCTACTTCGGAAATTGTAGCTACGCTGCTCTTGATTAATCCTTTCATGGAGTGAGTCTTCTGAATAATATGCCATGAAAATATGGCTCTTGACAATAAAAAAGTTGTCCTGTCTTAATTACTACCATTGTTTCATATTATAGGAGCTGTTGTAAAAAAGATTTGATTGTGTTTAATAGTATAAAACCAGAATGAAAAAAATGCCATGTTTGAAAGGCTTTGTGATCTGAATTATGTGATCAGTAAACTGTGCAATCAGAAAATACAAATTGAGAAGGATTTGATTAAATGTACATGCTTTGTCCAGTTATAAAAACATAAATGAGCTAGGTAAAAGTTTGAAGATTCTCCACTATTCTTCAGCCACTTGAACAGCAATTATTTAAGAAATGCTGAACTTGCCCTCAGGAAAAAAAAATTAGGGTGTTATTTTAAAATCACCAATGTTTTTCTACTTTTGACGTCCCTAGATAATAACATAAGATATACATATTTCCTGGATAATAGGTTGCTTAGACATTTTGTAGTTTAGTGTATTAATGTGTATATATACATTACATCAGTGATGCAAAGCATTTGTGTTATCTGCCAGATAAAATGGAATACTTTCAGCTAATGCCATTTTATGAAAGTTATTTCTTAAGTAAAGCTCTTTAAGTTTTTTTTGCCCAGATGCATCTTCATCAGGAGGATTTTCAAAGTCCAGGGTTTGCTGCTGGTTTGTGAGGGGAAAGAGGAGGAAAACAGAAGCTGAAGAGCTCCCAGTTTTCCGTATGAATGTAGGCAATCCAGTTGCTCTGTGTATGAGTAATACACCAGCAGTGCCCTGGGCATGGCCAACACACACCTGCTCCTGCACCTGCGCCTCAGGAAGCCTGGTGCTCTTGGCAGCTGGAACAAATGGCTCCAGGGTCAAAGAGCTATAGAGGAATCCTGTTTAAAGGGCTCTTTTGCACAATTCAGCATGAAGAAATGGCATGGGCACAACTGGGTGATAGATAACTGTAATTAAATAGTCACAGATCCAAAATATGATCTCCAATGGCTTAAAAAAGTTACAATACGGTGAATGACGTTAGAAGGTTCAAAAAACACTTAAAGTAGAACTGTACAGATCATCTTCTTTCCCTTTAATGTAAAATGTGCACTGGGTGTTTTTTGTTACTGATGTGGAGAGATACATCATTCATCACTTGTCCTTCTGTGGTATGATAGAGAATATGTAATGCAGTCTATCGCTTCTATTTATTTTGACAAAGCAATTTGAACTCTTTAGATAAGACTTCATTTCATTTCATTTTATTTGCAACCAGCAAACAAGTGCCAATCCTTAAAAGTAAATCTTAAGGGTTTTCCCTGTCTTCTTTGAATTAATTCAATTCATACAGAATATATTGGCCTGTTTACAGTAGGAATCAACAGCAAGTTCAAACTTATGTCCCAGGCACTTTATGTGGATTTTCTGCTGCAGACTACTTGGCTGTTTTGAAGTATGCGGGCGCAGCATGTTTAAACATGCACTGTGTTTGCTGGCAGCCTTCACCTTCTTTTACATCTTGCTGTATTAATCTAGTCAGTTCACCTCCTGTTCGCTGCTTAATTTCAATTTTTTTTTTCTTCTAGTTTCTGAATTTCTCAGTACCTGAGAATAACAGCACAATAGCTGTTCTGGGTCTAACATATTCTTCAATGCTGCTGTATGCTTAGAAGTTCTTCTTAAGTGAACAAAGTTGCCCATTCATCCATCAGTGACATACACTTCAGTGACACTGAACTATTTTTACTTCCAATGATATCGTACCACTTGTCAAAAGCAAGGATTTAGCTGTCAAGCACCTTTCCAGTATCTTTGCTCACTGTCTCCAGCAGCAAACTGGTAATCCATATTCACTTTGTTATGCTTAGTCCTAGCCCCGGCACTATGATGCCATAATAATTTGTTTCACACGACTCATCTAAATCCTTATTCTCTTTTCCTACGTAAAACCCCAGGTTTCTGGTGATAGATGTGGGTTCAGGTGGTTTACCTGCTCCCCTTTAATTGCTATGCCCTTTATTCTGAAAGAATTAGCCACCTGTCCAAAGTTTGCTTTTCGTTTCCATGTTTCAGTTTCGTTATCGTCCTTAGGAATGGAGCTCTCAGCCCATGTGCATTTCATCTAGAACATATTTGATTGAGAAGCCAGCAAGGTCAGCAGTCATCTCTACAGGGAAGAGAGAATTTTTTCTCCACTTCACACTCTGCAGGAAGTGGGAGAAGTCTGTAATTTAAAAATACTTATTTTATTGTGAACAATGATCTCTATTTAAAAGAACCAATAGTGGTTCTTCATGACTTTGCCTGAAAAGAAATAGTGTTTCTCCTATGATACTTGATCTTTCTTAAACAAAAAACCTCATTCACTGGAAAGGATATCAGGATATCACGGGTGAAAGGTATCTCAAAAATAATAAAATATGGGGGGAAAGTGTGTATATCCTACATATAATGTATTAAAATACTACTCTGTTTTTCTTCAGTGATGCTTCTTCACTTATCTGTAAACAACTCAAGTACAGGAAAATTTTAAGTCCTTTATTTATTGAAAGGAAGGAAACTGCTCTGCAGTTGCCTGTTTGGATAGCTGTGTCACTCTATCTCATAGAATTGAGTTCCAGTGTACATATGGAAATTTTTGAAATTCAGAAATAGTATTTTATTCAGAAAAAAGATTTGTGTCTTTCAAACCCTGGTCCTAACACGTAATTTTATTTATACATACATACACACACACATATATAGTATATAAATTATTTACAAATTTGTATATTAAATATAATTTCAAGCTATGATTCCATATAAAGATGAAGAATGGCTAAACTGATTTAATGTCCCAATACAGCAAGGAGTAGGCATGAGGTACAACATGAAACCCTGTGTATTATGCTGGACAAAATCTGCATTGTCTCAGTTTAAATTGCTGGTGGTGAAACAGCGCTCCCTGATGTCCAGAGAGCAACTTGGAAGTCCAAAAGCTACATATATTCTTCCTAGTACGTATTCTTGGACGAAATGTTCAACAGTCCTTTAAAAACTGTAGTTAAGAATAAGCAAAGTTGGTAACTAGTTAAGTCCGCTATATCATCCAGAGGATTTAGAATCAGGTAAAGTTCTATTTCCTTATTGTCACTGTCTTCAGGCATCAACTTTTCCACACTGATGTTTTTTTCATAATGTTTCCAAGTTGAAGGCTTGAGTGATCCCCGTCTCAAACACCCTACCTCAGGCTGAAGAGACATGCAAGGCAAGAAAAGTATAGTTCCAGATGTTCTCACAGCTCTTTATCAGAAATTCATTTTCCTCAGAGTCTGAGCCAAGGTGCTGCAGCTCATCTGAATCAGAGCAGGAAGGGAATAATACACTGGGGGAAAAGAGCAGCAATATCTGTTCAATAACTTGATTGAGACAGACTTCTGATTGAAAAGAAAAAAGTATCTCTTAATATTTTGTTGCAGAACCACCAGATCAAAAATTGTATTAGAAGGGGGAGACCTGCAGGTAAAACTGGATGTGGATATCACAGATTCACAGATTATTGTGAGTTGGAAGGGACCCACAAGGATCATCGAGTCCAACTCTTAAACCACACCACTGCCTACCTGGCGGGAATCGAACCCTGGTCTCCCGCATATCCATGGGTGGATAAAAATCTACATCCTAAACTACATTATAATCTACATCATAAGCTACTTTTTATTGATGTAAAGGTGTAAAGAATAAGGAAGCATGTGCTTTAAAATTATAATTGCAATTGTATTTTTCAGCAGGGAAAAATAAGAAGTTTGTTTCCTGGTCTGAATGGTTTAGATGGTCACATACATGGAAGTTTCTGTAACCTGCCCTTCCTCTGTTTTTCAGTTATCAAATGAACAGTAATTAATTGGTAAGTGCTTTGAATTCCTTAGATGAAAGGTATTGTACAAAAAGAAAGAACAATTTAATGAAGGGTAACTCAACATGAACAAGTGTACGTGAAGAGAGAACCTCAAAGAACCAAACTTTNCCTCTGAGCTCGCCCCTCCAACCAGTTTGTGACCCAGCATAAAATGTTCCTTTCCAGCCCAAGTTTCACAAGTTTCTCCTGTTCCCGAAGCTCTTCCTCCCAACACCTCATCTAAGCCTACTGTCTTTCGCCTTGAACCCATTTGCCCTCGTTCTGCCACTACATGGTCCTGTAAAAAGTCCCTCTACGCCTCTGTCGGAGGCTCCCCTCAGGCACTGGAAGGAAAGGAGGGGCGAGGTTCCCACAAAGCCATTGGGCACCCGAGAGACCAAACACAGCGGGGACAAGGGCCGCCATTTCCCCGCCCCCGCCCCGCTCCCATTGGCTGCCGCGCCCCGCGCCGCCACACAGGGGGCGGGAGGAAAGAGCGTCCCGCCCTCCGATTGGCCGAGTCGGCAGCCTCGCGCGCGCCGATTGGCTGCGACAGTCGCCGGTGGTGGGGGGCGGCGGCGGCGGCGTGAGGGGCGGTTCTGAGGGAGTCCGGGAAGGGAGAGGAAGGGAAAGGAAAAGGGCAGGTTACGGGTTTGCCCGCGGGGAGATACAATTACAGTCACGCCTGAGGGGCTTTTGGTGTTTATGTGGTAAACTGAGAGCTGAGGCGTCAGGTAGGCTGCTGTGAGCCTGCTGAGTACGTAAATACGTTTAATCCCGCCAAAAAGTGCCTTTCCTCAGTCTCCATTTGGTATCCCCTTGAATTTTGCAGTTACAAACACCTCGGGTATGTTCCCTTCGTTGTGCTCTCAGGGTACGTCCAACTTGAAGGATAAATTTAATTCCCAAAAGCCATAGGCAAATGCCATAGGAATTAGGGGCTGAAGACTTGATTTTATTGTTACGTGGCTTCCTCAAGGTTCTGCTGCTTTAATTCTATAAATGCTCGCCTAAAAAGACACAATCACAAATTGGAGGGCAAGAACACAGAATTTTTGGTAAATCTAAGTAAGTGTGTGGTGCTGTGAGGATCTGACAAACATCGACTTTTCCTGAAAAGGCTCTTTGTCCGTTTTTCAAAATGACGACTGGGAAGATTGAAAGCTCCTTCGACTGAAAGAAAAAATAATTTATTTTTATCAAATCAGAAGTAAATGGAAGGGCTCTACATAATTGGCTTAGGCCACAAGACTTAGATAATACAGTACTGATAAAATTATTTTCCATCACCTGACATAGAAGCCCTGCTGAAATGCTTCATGTGAACAAAAGAATTGTAGAGTACCAGTGCTCACAGCGACCACTTGTGTAGTTAATTTCTTTTTCTTTTTTAACAGGAACCTTTACTTACTGAAATGAAACACAATCTGGTGTGTCAGACACCTCCCACTGTCACTGTTCATGTAAAATCGAGTGCATCCAGGTCACACCAGCAAAAAACAATTAATAGGCTAAAGCGACCTGCTTTTAAAGACCATCAAGAAAATTGTGGAAAAGGGCTTCCTAGTCAGAAATACAGATGTCCAAAGGGACCATGCCTAGTTATTCAGCGTCAGGAAATGACAGCTTTCTTTAAATTATTTGGTAGGTTAATAATGACAGATAAAAATGTATTGACTGAACCGAATGTTTTTTAAGCTCAGTAATTTTGAGAATGCTTTTTATATCAAAGCTAATGGCAATTCTTTATCTAAACCTACTTGGTTGTTGTCTTTCGGTGTATAAATAGTTTATGCTTAAGTTAAAAATACAAGAAGGGCTATCAAACTCATAAAAAGTTCAGATGAAACCAAGATGGTATGCTACTTCCTTTTATAACTCCCCTTCCTTCCTATTTTCTCTTATATTTCAATGAATACATGTAAAACAATGTGCGTATTTTTTTACACAAGGCTCAAAATAAGGCTGGACTTCTAGTCTCATAAACACGTTATTTATTGTAGGAATAAACATTGTTTATTCTTGGGGGGAGAAGTGGAATGGGAAGACAATCTTAGGAGTTGGAGCATCTCTGAGTCTCTTTCATATAAAGCTTTGTATTTATTTAATTTAGCAAAGACATTGAGTAATAGTGGAAGATTACACCTGGTTTTTATTTGACCATTAAATACAGAAGTGAGTCAGAGAGTTCGAGTAATTACAGTTCATGTCCACGGACAGTGATGCACTGACCCCAGATAAGCAAGTATTGCCCCATAAATGCTGCCACTTAATGCAGGAAGAACTTACCCAAAGAGAAAAAATACCGGTGATCTTTCACCTTCACTTGCTGTTGCTGAAATGGATGAAATGCAGTCACTAGCTTTTCCACCTTGCTTTTCTGCTGGTTTGTCTTTTGTCCCTTAAGTATTTCCCCCCCCAGATCTCCTCCTCCCCTCAGTTTCTCTGCTTAGGTTTCTCTCCTTTGGTTTAATGCAAGGATCGTCTGTTATTCATTCAGAAATACTATCTATCATAAACAGTTCTGCTGTTTGAAATGCTACAGCTTTCTCTTGTTGCAGATGATGATCTGATCCAAGACTTCCTTTGGATGGACTGTTGCTGTAAAATTGCAGACAAGGTAAGTATCTTTCCTTCAAACTTAACAGAACACACATTGAGTAGGAAATATGCCCTTTAATGTCTTGATAATTTAACACAAATACAGAGCATAATTTTCTTCTAATGAGTTCATATGGAAGTTTCGAGAAACTCAATTCATGCTTTCCTCATTGATAAAAATGATGAAGATATCTTGCTGCAAGATGTGCTAATCAATTCAGGAAATAACACATTGAACTAACACATTGATGCTTCATTTTACATTTCAAAACAGTATCTCTTGGCAATGACTTTCGTTTATTTCAAGAGGGCAAACTTCACAACAAGTGAGCACACCAGGATCAATTTCTTTGTTGCTCTGTAAGTACCTTTATGTTATCTGGCTTTATTAGGATAAACTTTGCCTTAGTTTATTTCTTTATGACAATGGTCATTATGGTATGTGATGACACTTCTTTGATGTGCAGTTGTTTGGGTTCTACATGAAGTATAGAAATATAACCAACCTGATCGAGGGAGTGGCAGGGGGAAGTAGATGGTCTTCAAGGTCCCTTCCAACCCAAACCACTCTCTGGTTCTGTGATTTACATACTACACATAAACCGTGCAAATTCAACATTCTTCCTCCAATGGAACAAGCTCAAGTAGCAGAGAGGGGATTTTGTGTTGGTGTAGTGACGCCTACGTGATCCCTCCGTATCTGGCTCTACCTGCAGAGCAATTCTGTTAACGGTGGTCAGGTCTCCTGTCTCCACAACAGTGCTTCCCACACGCTCTGATCTGCACTCTAGTGCAGGGACAAAGATGGCTTTTCCTTCTACTGTCAGTGGGGTTCTGGATAACATCCCCAGAGCATGGAGGAGGGAGCCCTGTGACTCCCCCGAAGGGACAAAAGCCAGGCCAGAATAGCGAAAGGGAAAAAGGGTCCGGTGAGACTGGGACTAGAGGGAATATTGGGTTCAGGAGCAAATGAGAAAATCAGAGAGACTAAAAGTCCTGATTTTTCAGGTATGATATACAGGACCTTAGCATCAGGTGGATCCAGAGGACATAAATATTTTCTTGTTGTCTGAGAAGATGTTCCAGAACCAAAAGTAGCAGATAGTGAAGGGAGAAACATGGACCTTAAAAATTAATTTAAGGTTTTCATTTATATCTGAAGGTAGACCTGTATTTATTTGCTTGCTGCTAATTAAATATGAGCAACATAACTGTCCAGGAATAGCTAAAGTCCATAAAGTAGAAAACGTAAACTTCAAGATTTCATATGGCAGTTTTAAGCTCTCTTCAGAGAACCAGTCAGAAACTGTTTGTTTTAGTTTAGATCTGTTTTCTGCCAGTTTGGGGAAAGACAAGGTATGGTAGTTCTTGCATGTCTATTAACTTAGGAAACTCTAGGGTAAAGGAACTTTTTAAAGAGCTTGTTTTTATTTACCCAATGCATATGGAACTGATTAAGAAAATACTGTATTCCAGAGAGAAGACTGTACTTTGTTAGTGTTTTTTCCTCACAATACTAGAAAAATGTCTTTTAATGTTAGAAATCATACTAATATACTGATTTAAGACTGAATAGTATTTACAAACACAAACATATATATGTTTGAAGGTATCTGGCAAATACTGTTGAAGAAGACAATGAAGAATTAAAGTATGACATTTTCCCATGGGCTTTGGGAAAAGCCTGGAGAAAGCTCTTCCCTGATTTCTTAAAGTTAAGAGATCAACTATGGAGTAGGATTGACTACAGAGCTATTGTAAGCAGACGCTGCTGTGAAGAGGTAGGGAGGGGATTTAACAGTGTGGATGCTGAAATTCCAACAGTTAACACCAGCTAGTGATCCAGTTGAACACAATGTCTTCCCTAAAGGGCATAGAGAATCCATGGGAATGAAAAGATGCAGCTAAAATGTAATGATTCATTTACCCACCATGATTATTTTCCTTCTGGATTTAAAATACATTATTTGAAATTAGGTTTTTAAGGTCAGCTTCAATATTTTATATTGCTCTACCGTTAAAAGCTTCTGTTGGCTAGAATCAGATTTATACAAACGGTTTTTATTTAAAATCTACCTTTGTTTGCTTCACTTCATCCACTTTAGAAATAATTTTGTGTGTGTGTTTGCTTTACAATTATTAAGTTTGTACACAAGTAAAACCTTCAAATAAAAATCCCAGCATCTCAGGTGAAATTTTAATGCCTTCAAAATTAATGATGCCACTTCAACTGTCTTTTCAAGGTAAGAGTTTTTCTCTGCATTTATGAGAAACTCAGAAGGACACAATTGTAACATTCTTTGCTATTAATGCAGTGTTACAACCTACAATGTTCAAACATATGAGGAAGGAAAAAATACATTCCTCACTCTTCAGGTGGAATGTGCATCTGGACAAGCCCTTGTCATGTTCTCAGTACATATGTTCGCTTACAGCTGGTAGAAAAGAAAATCTCACAAGCCCCGTCTCTGGGGATGGGATTAGAAGCTCATGGGAGAAGTACAAGGAATAAAGTGAGTGCAGAATGCTTTTCCCAGCACACCCTCCCACATCATTAGTTCAGTGATGTGAACAGGAAGATCCATCTAGTTGTTGTTTAGCAGCTACCCAAAGACGCCCTCTCCTGTCCCACGCACAGAGCATGAGCTGGTGTTTGTGACAATTCATACGAACACAAGTGGCTGTTAACTGTTGTGTTTCCACATCTCATCAGTACCTGCGTTACTTACTCCTGCCTAAGGTACCAAACTTTCTAGTAGGTCAGAAGCAGACAGATAAGAGATTATACTCATTTTGGCTGTGTAGCATCAATTCCCTGCCACACATGAATTGGAGCCCTTGTTTTCAGCTCTGTTTTCCCATTGGTTTTACATTTTCTGATCCCATGGCTTTTCTGACAGGTGATGGCTATTGCTCCAACACATTACATCTGGCAGCGAGAGCGTTCCGTGCACCACAGCGGAGCAGTGAGGAATTATGATGATGGAACCCAGCTGCCCCGGGGCCCCAGTGCTACTCCCACAGACTGCTTGCTTTGTGGTAAGAAAGGAAGATTTGTCCGACTGGGATTATCATCTTCCTCCTCATCTACTGACACTTTGGAGATGATAGAATTACATTCTTCCCAGAATTCAAAGGACACACTTCCAAATGAAAAAATGCTTGTTGACTCTCCGCGCTATGCCCAAGGTACGGTTTAACACTGCTAATAATCTTCATTTAGATTAGGCAACTGAGGCTGTATTTTCCTTTCAGAGTCCTGCAGAGTCCTTACCTATTAGCAATGCAGTTACCTTGGCAGAACTGTGTTTTTACTGCCATAGATCCACCTGCAGTTTTACAACTTGTATCTTGACTTCCTGGAAGCACCAACTGCTTTACATTGAGTCTCTTCAAATTATCTCCATCTACTACAGTAGATTCTGCATTGCACTCCACTCTATTTAGACATTTATTGCTATTCTTGCATTATGAATGAAACTGAATTCTATTTTAAATTCTTGGGGATTGGGTGAAAGAAACAATAAAAATACTGTTGTGCGTCATGCGAGTTAAAAGAGTGTGTTACGTGAGTTAAAAGTGCTCTGCTCAGAACGCTGTTTTTAGAAAAGACAGTCTGCTCCCTCGTAGTCATCAGTTTGGACATTGGTTAAATCACAATTCACATTCCTTAAAGTTTATCTCCATTGTTGACAGTTTAGACAAGGCATCATTTTCAGACCGGGGTATGAGTAAAAAAACAGGACAAAAGTTTGTGAAAATTGTTTATGTATTTGAGCCTCTGCACATTAATCTCATCAAAGTAGCATCCTCAGCCTTTGCGTGAGAAGACTCCAATACACAAAGCAGTTATGGGGAAAAATCTTAATTAAATTTATTATTAAAAGTGGAACACACTTGAGATGTAAACTTCTTGGGACAGCTGTACAAGGCCTCAGCTCTGCAAAGACACTTTCACGTACTCAACCACTGCAGAGTTCCTAGGATACTGATTTAATACAGGGTTCGTTATTTACAGCTCTGTATTTCTTATTTCCATATGTTCTCACTAATATCCAAATTTTCACTGTTGTAGTAAGATTGTGTTATTGCTTTTGACAGCTTTAGTACAACCCTGATTCCCAAGGGATCCCTCAACTTTGAGAAGTCTGGCATTTGAATCTTTCCTTACAGACAGAACAAGTCAGGTGTCTACAACACATCATTTTAATGTGTTAGACCGCACCAGCTCGTGTGCTGGTGTGCGACTCTAGAAGACTTAAGTCTGCTTTTACTTGAGAGATCTTCCTTTTAATATCTGACAACAGTCAGAAAAAATTGTTTACTTTGATTGAAAGCATCTGATATAAACTAAAGTTCACAACTAACCTTTCAGCATGAGGCTACAAGTGAACCAAAGCTGTACATGTCTCCCTTGAAATGAGCACAGCTTTGTCAAGCAACCAAATTCAGTGAGTATCAGTATCTCTTAAAGTTGTGCTTTAAGAACGTTCTTCTTAAAGAAACGGGTAGTCACCAGTTAGGAGCCAACCAAGTATTCATTTCAAAGAACAGAGTTTGATTCCTTATTTTCTTATTAAATTTTTTTCTCCTTATTTCTGGTAGACTCTCAGAGCCTGTCCTGCAAGAGGCGACCATGTAGCACCTTGAAACAAGATAAATCCATGGATTGGTTTACAAGCAATGAAGAATGAAATAGACACAAGGAGACTGTTCTGCAAATCACAGTATCTATCTCTGATGCATCACAACACCAGACCTGATGATTCTGTTAAAACGTTTCCCTTTATGTAGTAGGTGGGCTTTCAAACTTCCTATGTAGTAGAAATCAAAGCAGTCATTACTTAAAAGTTACACAACTTGCAAAAAGCGGCAGCTACCTTGTAACAGTTTATTTCATTCTGATACAATATTCAAATCGGCAGCTAATGCAGCAGCAGCATCAAGAAAGCAGTGGCCGAAACTTTCTCAGCTTGGTAAGGAAGGCTAATTAAAAAACAAAACAAGATACTACTTCAGTATTTCAGTACACAACTGTTATTTTATTATTGAAGGTTTTATTAGTTCATGAACCGGTAACATGCCAAATACTAGTACAAAACCCCTCCACCCAAACCAACCACTAAACATTTAAGACAAAAAGCATTTTCCACGTGTCTCACCTGAATGACTTTCCTGAGAGTAGGATGGTCTAGCGATGTAAGGAACTGAGCAGGACGTGTCAGCATCACCAGAAAGTGACTCTGTGAGAAATACATTTACTTTTTGACTTCTTTCCCCCAAGTTTAAGAGATATATGCAGACTAGAGCTGCCAATGTGAATGGACGATTTGTCCTTGACGTGTTTCCTTTCTTTTTTTTTTTTTTTACTTGTTATGGTGCTTTGTTGTCACCTATCAGTACATTCAGAGCTCTGCTCCAGTGTGGACTTTGAAAATCTATACTGTATATATACTGCATCTGTTCCTGTATGTATATGTATATGTGTGTGAAGCTTCATTTTTGGACAGTTCAATTTTAAAAGCAGAGCACACTAGCACTGTTTCTTCTATGGAATCCTTGTGCCCATCAGGGTCCTCTAAAGCAGCCTTAGGACAAGTATAAAAAGAACTGAATGCTACTGGAAAACAAAAATTTGAAAAGAGTAGTAGAAGGGCAATCATTCTTTATTGCAGATTGCAATTTCTTTTCTATTTAGTCTAGATCTTTAGTAAGATATTTAGATTTAAATAATAATTAATACAGTCTCTTGCAAACCTGGGAAGGTCTAGGCTGTCCAAATCCTTGTCTATTTTCAGCTGACCTAAGAAGAATTACTGCCTCTTCCTATACTGGGTTATGCAAGTGCAGTAACAGGGAATCTCACCAGCAGTAACATTCTTACCATTTAATTCACTTTCTTTAAGAAACATTTGATCCTGAAAGTGCATTTCCTCATATTCCTTTTGAGGTGGTCCTTCAATATTTTCTTTTGTTTCCTCCACCACTTGGCTTGATTTGTCATTCTTGATTTTGGCAGGGAGCACTAACCAGTTTCTGTGAGTGACCTCAATGATCCTCTCACACAAGAAAGGAAGTTTGCAGGTCCGTATTCTGTCTAGAAGGTCAATAACCTGTGTGATGCTTTTGAAGAAATCCAAAGGATAAAGTAGTATTTAGAAAACTCAGATCACACAGTCTCCATTCTACTGACTTAGTCACATGCTTTACCTTTGAAGTTACACGAGTCCTTCAATGTTAGGGTAAAGGCGTAGCAACCTGACCACTGAATTAGAGAACAGTACAGTTACTCTGAGAAAGTCAAAGTGCAAACTTCCACCGGTCAGAACGAGAACATTCCCAATGTAGAGGCCAAAGGACTTGGCCAAGTGCAATTTATACTGAGTGCAACTCCCTGAAGAAGTTACATGGCATGGAAACAACTCCAACTTTGTTAAACATTTCATTAATGCTGGATGTGGAGTTTAAAAGAAGTTTGTGTTTGTGACAATGCCAGGTGATGAGCGAATAAAGGCAAATACTTACTTTGCTAAATACACAGCACACACCCCACCCTGTTTCAGGCTCGGATGGACAACAGGTAGAGCAGACTGAGGGTTAAGCATATCCAGAACTATCTGCAAGAGAAAGATATATTAATGTTTACTGGGTAAACATATGTATATCTATCAATGTAACATACAACAACACTTAAAAATGTTTATGGAAAATAGATTCACCCAACAGCAAAAAGTAATCATGCCTCAAACCTTGAGGTAACACTTCTACAAAACCAAGTCCTCACTACTTCCAAGTCAGCTTCTATTAAAACAACAAGTAGCATTTCACCAAAAAAGCAGGCCTGTAGGAAGTTAAACCTCTTTCTAATTAAATTCCGTAAGACTGATATAAATAAAAACTTTTAGAAGACTACATTTACTAATATATGGATGCCTATTTCTCAAATGTAAGAAAAAGGAATGTTCAAATGCATCTTCACATGAGAAGAGCACACTATGGTCTCAACATCTGACTTGATATTTGGCAATTTATCCATCTTCAGCTACAAAGCTACTAAAACTGTGAAACAATGGGATAGGCAGTATCTGATCCTTCCTGTCAATTGTGACTTTTACTACATATATAGCATAAAAATACCGTTTTCAAAAACTGGGTATTTCTTTGTTCAAACCATTTAACAAAATGTCATTTGTTTAAAGCACTTAGTAAGTAAGCAGTTTGTAAGTAGTTTGTGTGCTTTACAGGGAAGAGTGGTTACCATACAGCTGTTTTCCCCAGCATGTCTCCCTTTAGAAAATCTGGATACAGAAAAGCAGGAGAGCAAGCAATAGCGTTCTTGAACTTAGCTGACAGCAATGTAACTAAAAGCCTATTTAGAATGTACAAAGTGGTTATAAATGTATCTTTTTAATAAGGTTATGTATTCTCTTGAAATTTAATGTTTTAAATATATGTATCTTAGTTATAAAAATACCAGTTTCTCACAAATACAAGAAAGTAACTTGGTCTTTGCTTACACCATAGTAGTAATTAATTGTACTACACTGGACCCCCACCAGTACACGGTTTTGCTCTTTGAAGGTTCACCCCATAGCGGTTTTTTTATCTGTGATAATTCCCTTCTGGGCATGTGCAGTGTGACCTGCGAAGGGCTACTACGTAAATAAGCTAATGAATATTCAATGAAGCTATGCCCATTAAACCACCCACCTCAGCCCCAGAGCAGCTCCATTCGATCCATTCCATGTCACACATGTACTGACTCCCGCCACCTGTCAGCTCCCTGGGTGCCTGGTGCTGCCACTGGCTGCGGCAGCTGCTGCTCCGCCTGCACAGGCCGGGCCCGGTGGGGCTGCAGTGCTGCAGTGTTCACTCGCAGGACTGGCTAGACAAGTGGCTGTTGCCATGACAATGCTACTGAGATGGTGGTGTGTGGAGGTGATGCCTCNTGACAGCAATGTAACTAAAAGCCTATTTAGAATGTACAAAGTGGTTATAAATGTATCTTTTTAATAAGGTTATGTATTCTCTTGAAATTTAATGTTTTAAATATATGTATCTTAGTTATAAAAATACCAGTTTCTCACAAATACAAGAAAGTAACTTGGTCTTTGCTTACACCATAGTAGCAATTAATTGTACTACACTGGACCCCCACCAGTACACGGTTTTGCTCTTTGAAGGTTCACCCCATAGCGGTTTTTTTATCTGTGATAATTCCCTTCTGGGCATGTGCAGTGTGACCTGCGAAGGGCTACTACGTAAATAAGCTAATGAATATTCAATGAAGCTATGCCCATTAAACCACCCACCTCAGCCCCAGAGCAGCTCCATTCGATCCATTCCATGTCACACATGTACTGACTCCCGCCACCTGTCAGCTCCCTGGGTGCCTGGTGCTGCCACTGGCTGCGGCAGCTGCTGCTCCGCCTGCACAGGCCGGGCCCGGTGGGGCTGCAGTGCTGCAGTGTTCACTCGCAGGACTGGCTAGACAAGTGGCTGTTGCCATGACAATGCTACTGAGATGGTGGTGTGTGGAGGTGATGCCTCTTGACAGAGCGCTGCTAGAGCATTCCACTCCCAGCGCTGGCCGTGCACCAAGCCCCTGCCCATCACCCCTGTGGGCAGCACCAAGCTGCCCCCACAAGCACTGTTTTTTTTGGCTATATGTGCACTGTGCTATGAGTGCAAGAAGTGCTTCTTTGGTGGTGCCAGGACGAGACAGTTTGTGTATTCTGGCGGTGGTGTCACCCGAGGGGTGGCCTTGACCCCTCCATGTCCTTACCCTGGGAAAAGTAGTCCCTCTCGCATAAACAGGGACGTGACCAGATCCCTCTGCGTGTCACCGCACAGCATCCCCCGCTGCCATGGCAACAGGAGTCTGTGCGGCATATCTATGCAATACCCTCGGTTCGGCTGGGCTCGAGCCAGGGGGGACAGCACGGCTAGATTGATCGCACCAGGTCCTGATGGCTTGAGAGTGTGTATGGTTGTGTTTGTCCCAGAGCCACTGTTTCAAAAGCCAGGCAAATGGAGGGGGTGGCAGAGGCTGCCCAGTTCACCCCCCACCCCCTGCCCAGCACCATGCCCAGAACATGGCTTCGTCAATCAGGGCAGCCCCTCAGAGCAGCAGCCTTGCTGCCACCACCCGTGCTGTGGTGCACAGGAACAATGCACTGAGAAGTGGGGACAGTGCCTGAGCCACTGGCGGAGCGGGAACCAGCTCACACGGGGGCCCAGCCAAGCTGTGCGGAGTGGCAGCGGGGCTGTCCCTGGGAGCCACGGCCCTGCAGCTGCAGACAGGGAGAACCAGGTCCTGGCGGGACCTGCACCAGCAGCCACCTCTCAGGGGGCCACAGGGAAGGGCCAGAAGACACTCCTTGCGCTCTCCTGACACGTCACAGGCTGCGGAGCAGTCCCAGGAATGCCCTGCAGCTGCCCTGGAGCTGAGGTGGGCAGAGCATATGGGGCAGCTTAATTAAATATTCATTAGCTTGTTACCTTCGCGGAGTGAGGGCTTCATGGAAGGGGAAGGAGACCCACGGCAGTGGGAAAGCCAGGGGAAGGCTGTAGTTCTGCAGTACAGCTTTATCACTGTTTCATATGGGAACCTGGAACCGGAAACTTGAAAATACTTGCAAATCTGACAACAAACTACAATGTTTCTTTCACTGATGAAGACCTGATTGTTTTTTCTCATGTTAAACTAGATATGGGAATTCAATTCTTAGTGTGAGGACTAGAGGTTTTAATTCATGTAGGAAGAATACACGTCAAATGGAATTTTTTTGGACTCACTGCGTCAAGCGTTACAGATTTCATATCTGCAGCAGCTGTTGAAATGTCTTTAAGAATGAAATCCACGTTATCTGGCCACTCGTCCCTGTGTCCTATTTCCCACGCAGTGCGCCACTGCCTGTAATTCTTCTTAGCTAAATTATGATGATCATCTCGGATTTCATAACTTATAACACGTCCCTTGGGCCCAACTGAAAACAAACAAAAGATATGAGACTTGAAAAAATAGTGGAGACTATAACAAAAGTACACATTTATATCTCAAGCTCACTTTGGGAGGTAATCACACATGAAACAATCAATTACAATCTATTTTATCTTTACATTTAAAACAAACATTGGCAGAAAAAGTGCCGTGTTAGTTCTTTTACAGACAGAAGTCCATCAATCCACAGATGAAATAAAGCAATTATAGTAGTACAGACTGTTCCCAAGATGTCCTTCCGAAGTCACTTGGGGTGGGTCTCTGGCATCCAGCCAGGGTCAAACCACAACACTCCTACAGCAGAAGATGAGTTTACACCTGTGGCGAGTGGTCACAGCTCACAGATGCTCTGAAGCTGCCACACAGCCACTGCTTCTGTTGTTAATAAGACTGGAAACTGAGAGTTTTACATTTTTTTGACAATCTTCGTTCCATGCATAGTTCATTTATCTATTTTTCCTCAGGTTTGGGGAAAGGCTAAAAAAACTGCCAGACCTGCTCAGATCTTGGTCCCACAGAAAAGTTTTCAAGCGTACTCTTTGATCTACACAGGCTTGTGTAATTTTCCTGTTATCATTTGTAACAGCAATAAATTATTCTATTACTCAAGTCTAACTTTACTTTCCTGAAATTTACCATGTACAGCAGAGCAGTGTGCCCATGGTCTGTGTGGCACTGTGTGGGGGTTGATTTGAATATTCANGCACAGGAACAATGCACTGAGAAGTGGGGACAGTGCCTGAGCCACTGGCGGAGCGGGAACCAGCTCACACGGGGGCCCAGCCAAGCTGTGCGGAGTGGCAGCGGGGCTGTCCCTGGGAGCCACGGCCCTGCAGCTGCAGACAGGGAGAACCAGGTCCTGGCGGGACCTGCACCAGCAGCCACCTCTCAGGGGGCCACAGGGAAGGGCCAGAAGACACTCCTTGCGCTCTCCTGACACGTCACAGGCTGCGGAGCAGTCCCAGGAATGCCCTGCAGCTGCCCTGGAGCTGAGGTGGGCAGAGCATATGGGGCAGCTTAATTAAATATTCATTAGCTTGTTACCTTCGCGGAGTGAGGGCTTCATGGAAGGGGAAGGAGACCCACGGCAGTGGGAAAGCCAGGGGAAGGCTGTAGTTCTGCAGTACAGCTTTATCACTGTTTCATATGGGAACCTGGAACCGGAAACTTGAAAATACTTGCAAATCTGACAACAAACTACAATGTTTCTTTCACTGATGAAGACCTGATTGTTTTTTCTCATGTTAAACTAGATATGGGAATTCAATTCTTAGTGTGAGGACTAGAGGTTTTAATTCATGTAGGAAGAATACACGTCAAATGGAATTTTTTTGGACTCACTGCGTCAAGCGTTACAGATTTCATATCTGCAGCAGCTGTTGAAATGTCTTTAAGAATGAAATCCACGTTATCTGGCCACTCGTCCCTGTGTCCTATTTCCCACGCAGTGCGCCACTGCCTGTAATTCTTCTTAGCTAAATTATGATGATCATCTCGGATTTCATAACTTATAACACGTCCCTTGGGCCCAACTGAAAACAAACAAAAGATATGAGACTTGAAAAAATAGTGGAGACTATAACAAAAGTACACATTTATATCTCAAGCTCACTTTGGGAGGTAATCACACATGAAACAATCAATTACAATCTATTTTATCTTTACATTTAAAACAAACATTGGCAGAAAAAGTGCCATGTTAGTTCTTTTACAGACAGAAGTCCATCAATCCACAGATGAAATAAAGCAATTATAGTAGTACAGACTGTTCCCAAGATGTCCTTCCGAAGTCACTTGGGGTGGGTCTCTGGCATCCAGCCAGGGTCAAACCACAACACTCCTACAGCAGAAGATGAGTTTACACCTGTGGCGAGTGGTCACAGCTCACAGATGCTCTGAAGCTGCCACACAGCCACTGCTTCTGTTGTTAATAAGACTGGAAACTGAGAGTTTTACATTTTTTTGACAATCTTCGTTCCATGCATAGTTCATTTATCTATTTTTCCTCAGGTTTGGGGAAAGGCTAAAAAAACTGCCAGACCTGCTCAGATCTTGGTCCCACAGAAAAGTTTTCAAGCGTACTCTTTGATCTACACAGGCTTGTGTAATTTTCCTGTTATCATTTGTAACAGCAATAAATTATTCTATTACTCAAGTCTAACTTTACTTTCCTGAAATTTACCATGTACAGCAGAGCAGTGTGCCCATGGTCTGTGTGGCACTGTGTGGGGGTTGATTTGAATATTCACGACTGTCTAATTGAATATTCATGCATGTCAGGTCACGCATGTGCAGTTGCAAAAAGGGGCCTCCTTCATCACTGAAAAATCATGCCACTAAGATGTGAAGCCACAATGTGGGGAGCGTGAAGTGGAAGAGGGCTGCCTGTATTCAACAACCCTCCACCTGTAGCCTATTCCACCTTTTGCTTCTCTCCCTCCTTGCTACTTTGGAATGGGCGCAGGACCTTCAGCATCCAGCAGCTCCGTTCTGTGCCTCTCTAAGCCACTTGAAATTGAAGTCATCAGCTCCTTCCCTCACATAAGTGATCCCATTGCAAATCCATTCTGGTAACAGAATAAAAGGGGTGGATTTCCCAACAGCTGGTCTCTGATGCAGCTCACCCTCAACCAAAGGCCAGAGCCAACACGTAAGGAAGGAGGGTTATAGCAGATTGCCTTGGGACACCTTAGGCAGCACCAACTCTTTATTACTCCAGATTAGCAGTTTAGAAATTTCAGAAGAATAAAATTGTTCACATTGGGGCTCAGCCTTACCCCTGCTCATTTAAAATAATTTCTACATTTGGAAACGCATTTAAGGATCACAGTCATGGCAAATGCCAGAGTTTTAACTTGGTTCTGTTCCATGTCAGTAATTTCTGGGAATGATTAAAGAAAGGATGTGAAAGAAAAAATGAGTAACATGAAGAGGTGAGATTAATGAAATCTGTTAAATCAATGAGAATTTTGGATATGAAATACTTCCATAGACCTCAGTAATGTGTCCACTAGATTTAAATTCCAGCATTAAGTTGGTATGGGAGTTTCTTTCCCTTTAACATCCACCGGTCCCGTGAGAGAGTGGCAGCGCTGCCTGTACGGCCCCAGGGGGTGGGGGAACAGAAGCCCCCTCCCAGCACACAGCTTGTCTCACTTTCGTGAGGCAGTTTCCCGGTTCAGGGACGGGCACACAGTGCCGCCATTGCAAGCCCCCTCCCCGCAGGGCGGGGTGAGTCCTGCACCGCCCCTCGGCAGAGCAGAGTCAATGTGTCGGGCGGCTCGACTCGCAAACGGCTGAATCATAATTGCGAAAAATTTGCTTCGCAAACGGGCGGGGTCGTAATGGAGAAGTCGCGATGCAGTGGGGATTCACTGTATTTAATTCTGGGTCAGCACCAAATGGTGTTCGGCTGTGACTGAAAGTGTATTTGGTGCTGATTTAAAGTCAATAGATTTGAAAATAGCAGTACACGCTCATACCTTTTCCCCTGCTCCTCAAGATAGAGCTGATCTAGTGCACAACTGCTTTCTTCCCATGGATAGGGTAAACACCCTATTAATGCCAAGGACTTGGCTGACCAGGCACATTTCCAGCTAAATTCAAGCTATTATTAAGAAACTGCTGGACAAGACTGAGAAAGGAGAGGATTAATAGGCAAGTTCAGATGTGCTGGTATGAAATGGTCACAGTATGAATGGCCACTGAATACCAAAGGCAGACAAATCAGTTGTATTTTCTGAAAACCAACTTCTGCCCTAGTCAACAGCAGCTATTACATCTCTTTCTTCAGATTTCAGGTCTTTCTTTGGGGCAAGATGCAAAAAGCTATCAACTCTTACTTTCCTTACCTCTAAATAGACAGCAAAGTGCTGACATTCATCTTGTGTTTTGCCAGCTTTTAGCTTCATGAGCAGTAATGTTTGGTTTGGGGGTAATCCCATCATGGCTTCAAAATCCCACCATGGAACTAAAAGAACCCAAATTAATTTATTGTAGAAAAATGATTGGAAGGAACCCAGGAATAGCAGCGAAGACAGAAAGAGAAAGAGGGAGCAGAGATGCAACTGCTGATCTGGAAACCTGAGCCCAGCCTGTACCAAGGGCAACTGCAGGTGACCAGTCAGCCAGTGTTTAATGGCTGAACATTGAAAGAAGCAGCTTCCACTGAGCTACTGTGCCAGGTGGAGGCTACTGCAGATGAACAAACTGCTATAATACGGCTTTTTAACTAACATTGGCATATAGTAAAAAAAGAAATCTCAGTTTCATAGCTCAGGTATTCTGTTACTGTGAGTGCCCTCACACGCTGACTTTGAACACAAGACTCTAAAAGATGCAACTTGTGCTTTTCTGGTCTATCAGTTCAAGGTGATCCACGACGAGGTTCTCATCTTTAGGCTCCTAAGTATTTTAATGTTGCAAACAATGTTGGGGGTTTGTTTCCTTTCCTTAAGGAATTTGTTCCTTCAGGAGCCCATGAAATAACAGATTATCCTGAAGGGTGATCCTCTAACAGGGTACCTACAGATGAGATGAAGTTTGAGGGTGAAGTTTTACCCTCACTCTCAGGGCTGAGTGCAAGGGCTGTCTCTACCTTTCCGAGCACTGAGACCGTGTTTGAACCAGGCTGGCTGCAACATGAACAAAAAACAGTGTGCACAAACCCAGCATTTTCACTGGTACCCATTAGTCATGTGGCTCCTTCAGGTGAGGAAAAAAGAAACAGAAAAAAGCAAAGTGTTGGAAAGAGAGACAGACTAATATTATTACAGAATCACTGAATTTATAAGGTTGGAAAAGACCATCAAGTCCAACCTATTACCTAACACATCATCCCATTCTCTAGATCATGTCACTATGTATGTACATCATCCAATCTTTTCTTAAACACCTCCAGGGACTGCGATTCCACCGCCTTCTTGCGCAGTCCATTCCACAGAGAAATCCCTCTTTCTGTGAAAAAGTTCTTCCTAAAATCCAGTCTTAACTTCCCCATGCACAGCTTAAGACTCTGTCCTCTTGTTCTGTCACTGGCAGCCTGAGAGAAGAGACCTAATCCCACGTGACTACAACCTCCCTTCAGGCAGTTGTAGAGAGCNCTGTCAGATCAGTATTTGCCCCCAGCTTGGTATCATCTGCAAACTTGCTAATGGTGGACTCCATTCCCTCATCCATATCATCAATAAAGATGTTGAACAGTGCTGGGCCAAGCACTGAACCCTGTGGGACTCCACTAGTGACTGGCTGCCAGCTGGATGAGTTTGTCCAAGGCCAACAATAATGACAGATAAAACTCAGCTTTTGCCAGGGCCTTCGGTAACCATTTGCACTACAGTCCTCTAAGCACAGTGAAAATGGTTTGTATTTCCTGCCCTGCCTCTAATGTAATTCCTCCAAGTCACCAAACTATGTATGAACACGTGAACTGCAGCAAAACTTTTAAGAACCGAGTAATAGTACTAGGAGAACTGTAAGTATCTGGTCAAATGAAAGGCAAGGTGTGATAAGGAATTAAACAAATCCTCCCTTTTGCAAAGCCAAGGTCTCACCTGCTCTCGACAGAAATAAGCTCATCGCTCCAGACCCACTGCCAGTTTCCAACACGGTGTCTCCTGGGTGGACATCCAGCATCATCAACATAGCGCTCATATCCTGCGGGCGAGAAAAACACGGCACACTACCAGCCCCGAGAAACCAACAGGCGACGTCGGTCCAGCGACCCTCCCCGGTCACCGCCGGTACCTTGGGGTAGGCGATGGTGGGTCCCCGGGGCATGAGCAGCACGTACTCCTCCAGCGAGGGGCGCCTCAGCAGCAGCCGCGCCCCGCCCGCCGTGCTCAGCACCTGCCCGGGCAGCTGCCCGATGATGTCGCGGTGGTGCAGGACACCGCGGGGGCTGCTCAGCACCGCGCCCGCCGCCAGCCGGCACAGCACCTTCAGCGTCGCGTTGCGCTTCCTCCGCACCTCCGCCAGCGCCAGCTCCCCGGCGCCCAAAGGGACGGGGCCCGCAGCAGCCGCCTCACCGGGAGAGGATGCGGCCACCATCTCCTCCTCCTTCTCCTCGGGGGGAGCCTGAGAAGGCAGCGCGGGCGGCAGCAGCCGCCTCACCCGCTCCAGC
>WEKX01018805.1:41220-53567 GCA_013390025.1 Pitta sordida
CGTCCCCCCCCACAGCCCTGCCCGGGGATCGGCCGCGTGTGCCGCGCCCCGGCATCGGGGGGGTTGGGGCGGATCGCTTCTCCCCCCGATCCCCCCCTCAGGGTTGCGCTGCGTAAGGTAAATTTCACGTGTTGGCGGGGGAAGCGGCTCTGGAGGCTTTACTTACGTGTTTCTTTAAAGCAAATAACAGAGGCGCTGATTGTGTGAATTTATTTGTCTTTTGTGTAACGCGCATGAAAGAAGCTTTTCTTGAAGGAGCGAGGTATGTTACTTTATGGCGTGTCTGGCCTTAGTCGAAAAGGTGATGCTGCGGAGCTGATGGGCTGCTCTGCACCCGCCTGGCTCACGCTCCAGGGAAGGGACTGTCTCCCCACATTTCCTGGGTGCTCACGTACGAGCTGCTGCGCTGTGGTGGAGCTCCCTGGTTTCATTCACAGAACACCTCACGGGGCTTGGATGTTCTCTGCCTCCATCAAGTTTTAGTTCACTTCAGGTGAACACTGAACCTGAATTTATCTGGAATATGTACTAAGGTGCCTTTTTATCCTGTTTGTGTTAAAATGATTTTTTTTTTTTTTTTTTTTTTGCGTACTGTTTCCTGAGGGGGGGAAAAATATATCCCTTGGAAAAGGTGTGTGAAATCCACTTCCTTTATCATGAGAAGTAGGGAGGGCTTTTTAAAGTGTGTTTTGGTATATCAGCAATTCAGTGTGTTTGAAATACTGTTAAGGTTATTTAAAAATCTGTAACACGGAGATTACTAACCCAAAAGAAGACAATGTTTCCTCAGACTCAGTTTCCTCAGTTGAGCAACTTAGTCCTGAACTTCGAGAGCTCTCAAGGCATGTGGAGAATGTGGCAAAAAGGATTAGTTTTAGATTGGCCTGAGCCAGTTTGTTTGTCCAGGAGGATACATCCATGAGTTGCAGAGCTGGAACTGGCATGTCAAAATGGAGTTAATCTATCCTGCGTGGAGTAAAACTTAAGCTGACATGCTGCACTCCTGTGGTGCCGTAAGTCAGGCACAGGAGGCTTCGGAGTGACTTCTAAAATGGTCTGTGGGGTTTTTTTTAAAGCCCTTTTCTAGAGATCAGCTCCTAAAACCCACAGGTCTTTGGATTTAATCTGTTCTAGGGTTCTATGAAAATGGACCTAATCAGACATCACTTGGCCACCTCTCAGTGCTTCTAAATATTCCAGTGGTTTGAATGCTGTCCCCTGCTTCAAAGTTGGCATGTTTTCAAGTGGGGCTGGAAAATACAGTGTTTCTTGAAACAATGGTGCCATAAACCTTTGTAAGTCATTAGTTCGTCCTTAGAGTGGGCTGAAGAGCTACAGCTATGATGGTTCTGACAAACTTTTTTATTAAATGTGTGTTTTCTGACATTATTTAGTCTTTTGTTTGTTTTTTGTTCCTAGAGATTTGACATCTGTCTAGGTTGTATTAGTATCTGGTGTTCAGTGGTAAAACTGTGCCAGTAGGTAGCTGTAAATGGTGTTTGGCCAAATTACAGGTAAGCTTAGTATGTTTTGGGCTGCTGCCACATTAACGAAGGCCATGTGTTTCAGGGGAATGCATATTAGAAATGGAGTTTTGAACTTCAGGCTCTGCAATTGGAAATGCAGGAGTGGGTTGTTGGGATACTCCCTGCCCACCTCATCTCCTGCTCCATGGGGTGCCGTGTGTAGGAGTGGACCTCCAGCATTCAAAATACCTTCTTCCACTTTCTTCCTGATAAGCTGCGACTGCTCTGTCATCATCAAATGTCAAGACCTTTAGAATTCTCCCCATGTCACTGATTTAAGTGCTTCATTTCACGTGTGAGCAGCAGAGATTGGATTTCTGTTCAAAAAGAAAAGTTTGTGGTTTGCCAAGTCAAGTAGGGAACATTATGGAAAAATATGTGCAGTTCCATTTCAAATATCTTTTTAACTATCTCTGCTAATTAAAACACTCTGCTTTTTCCGGCAAAGTTGAAGGATTTCTAAATAAGCTTGAGTTTCCATAAATCTGAAAAAGAAATCATATTACAAGGAAACTGATACTTAGTACAGTTCTGGTCCTCTATACTGTCCTGTCCATGAGGACACACTGTGATCCACAAGTGAATCCCACATGGATGTTTAGTACAGTTGACAGTCTGTGTCTAATGCAGGATAGAGAAGTTTGATTTTTTGCCTTTTTTTTTTTTTTTTTACTTCTTGGAGACTTTTTTCAAATCATTTCAAACATTAACAGGTGTCTGAATTTTCCACTGCCATTTCTTCACGCAGAAATTTCTGACACAGTGCTCCACTCATTGTTGATAAAAGGTGGCCAGTAAAGAAATGTATGTGAAAAAAAGTTGGAACAACCTTCACTGCCTCTTGCTTTCTTCTTGGCACTGAAAATAACTGTACACTTTAGTGGGAATTCTGTTGTACCTGTGGGTTGTTCCAAGGGAAATTGGTCATAACAAACTGAAATGGAAGGTGAACAAATTTTAGTTAAAAGAGAAGTAAGTCTGTTCTTAATTGTGATTTTGCTATGCAGTAGTGTTGTGTGTGGTAATTAGTAAAACTACATAAAGAGTTCAAAACGCACCAAAAGACACGTAAGTCACGCTTTTACCTCCGCTCTGCTGCCATTGTTTCCCATGTCAGACAGCAATTTCAAAATTGTCATTGCTGCCAACAATGCTCTAGTTTAGTCTTATCTCATATTGTGTTAAAACCTGCTTGGTTTTGTTTTGTGACTGTGATGGTTTGTCAGCATTTGTTTTTGTAATATTTATGAAGACTTTTCTTTCCAAGGAAAGCCGAAGCCTAAACAAATGCTTGCAGAAACTCCAATGTAATTTTTCTCAAGAGCCTGCTTTTGATGTAAAAATTACCTGAATAGCATTTTGGTATTTCTTGGCCTAAACAAAAACTTTTCCTTGCAGGTGTTGCCTGTGTTAAATACAGAGGAAAAGAAAGTTCTGCTTCAAAGAACCAAAGTATTTCTCCTGCACTGCTGAACTTGTAGTGGTAGTTGAAGACTGAAACCACCACTTGGTTGTGGTGAAAACTCCCAGATCTTGATTGTCATTCTATCTCTGGACCTGAGTGGAAGTTATTTACGTTCACTGTGTGATGCCTGTTGTAAGGCAGATGAGCTGCGCCACATGAAACTTGCACAGAGCTGGGTGTTCACATTTTGTCAGTCTCCTTTGGCTTCTGGCTACGTGTCAGTGCAAATAGATTTGTTACGTAGAGGAAGCATTAGTTTTGCATAATATTTAAATTGGAGAGAATGCTTTGCTGTGATGTAACAAATATCAGGAGACTTACTAAGGTCTAATTTAAAAACTCATCAGTAGCATTTGGGATGTTTTTTTCCGTTTTGAAGTCCTTGAACAGTGTTTTTCTTTTTTTCATTCATGTGTGTGTGATTAGTTATGGGGATTAACCTAGCTGAGCATAAATGCAGTGGCTACTTCTGCGCTCTTTATTTCAGTTTCACAGGATCCAGTTTTATTTCTTCCCTTCCCAGTGATGTGCTGCATTCACACGTATTTGGTTAAGAGAGATGAAGTGAAATCCCTCCTTGAAGTGGCTGATAGCACTTGCAGAGCAGGATTGAAGATTTAAGAATCGTAGGAAGACCTCTGGTACTGACAACAGGACTTGGGCAGAGCATTTATCTTTGAGTACTGGTTGTTTCCCTCTGTGGAGTGGGGGTAGCACTTTCTTTTTAAGAAGCATTGTGAATATTTTAAGATTTGCAAGACTCTTTTGGATAGTGTCTTAGCAGAGCTTATGATGGCTGACTGGGTCTCAAACTTAAAAAAGATTTTTTTGCCCCCTCTGCTTTAACACTGAGATTAGTCAGCAAGACTAATTAATTTTACGGTGTCTCTTTTTTTGTGTTTTCCAGGATGGCCCCCAGAGGAAAAAACGGAAGTCTGAAGTTGCAGAAGTGGACAAGCAGTTAGATATCTTGGCTATTGGTACAGCAGCTGGTAGCATTTTGTTATACAGCACAGTAAAAGGAGAATTACAGAGCAAGCTAGTAAGTAACACACTCTTCATCACATGCTACCAAATGCTGATGTTTTCGGTCAGTTTAGACTGAAAAATCTAGCTGGCCTTTCCTTGGAGTGAAGTTCATGCTGTTAGGCTTGTTTGGTTATGTGTATGAAAATAGTAGGCAGGGCAATTTTTTTGCTAATTCTGAAGTGCTGGAAAAGTCATAGAATGTACTGAGTTGGAAGGAACCCGTAAGGATGATCAAGCCCAGCTCCTCTCCTGTGGTGTCCCACTCTGCAAGGAAAGGGAATATGCTTCTGGTTGAAAAGGAACGACAAAAGTCGGGGTCCACAAAAACTTAGAAGTTTTACGTATTAGTTAATTACAGCGATCCTCTGATTAATCACATTCCATATCTTTGAGGGATCCGACTAATCGCGGTTGATTTTTCTGTGACTTGTGTGACCTCACACATACGCAGAACGTACCAAGAACTCCATCAACTTGTGAATATATAATGAGCTTATGAATATATAATTGGTCCTGCCCGCCATCACTGCCCACCAGACTTGCTGTACATCCTTCATTTTCACCATCTGGGGGGAAGGGGAACTGCTGCCATCTCTGTGAAGCTGGGAGTGCTGCCCTGCAGCTGGCATAGAGGCACTGGGGCTGTGCCAGCACTTCTGCGTACTGGGGGATGGCGGGGGATGGTTGCTGCCATCAGTGACGACCCCGGGGTGGCAGTGGACAGGAGGTTTAATCCCCAGGCAGGCAGGAGCGGAGCCACTGACTCGGCACTGTGCCTCAGCTCTGTCTGCATGGCTGTGGCATGGGCAACATAGCCCAGTGTGTCCCGATTCCAGTGACGCGGGCTCCTGACGTCAGGGTACAACTCCTAGTGCTGACACCGTAACACCCCCTTGCTGCTCAAAGTAGAAAGTTTCTTCTGGGCAGCAGGAGAGTATGTACATGAACTGTGGGTTTTTTGTAGATGTTTATTGCCGTNGTTTTTTGTAGTTGTTTATTGCCGTGACAGAAACACAGAAACAGTTAATACCGGACAGGCTGGGGGGGATTTCTTCTAGGATGTGTGGGGCAGAGGAGGTTACGGAGGGAGGGGAGGAGAGAGGAGAGGAAAAAGCTGTGGATGCTCCCGGTGCGGGGTGCCTCTGTGCTCCAGTGCTGCGCTGGCTCCTCTCACCCATCCATCCCCGCTGCACACATCTCTGAGGAGCGGCAGCAGGAGCAGATCAGAGAGCCACCAGCTCTTTCCCCCTGTGCAGCTGCTGCTGGCCTGTGCTCCTGCAGACAGCCCCGGTGGGAGGCAGGGAGGTGGACCCTGGCTGCTGCTGCCCACCAGGGACGGGGCAGGCAATGGTAAGCCAGGGAGAAGCAGCGATGGTCAGCTTCCCTCAGCCCACAGTGTTGGTCTGGCTGCATGCAGCTCTCGGACTCCCCCAGGGTCCTGCTGGAGCAGGACCTACATCAGCAACCAGAAACCCCAATAAAACCCAGCACAGGCATGGCAGGGAAAGGACAACAGCGGGAGCCTCTGCACCTGCTTGGATCTGCCGGAGGGAGGTGGGCACTGACTTCAAGGCACCCAGCTGCACTGGCTGCTGCAGAGGTTCTGTACTTGGAAACGCAGGTCCCTCCCAGGAGCCAGGATTCCGTCACCATGAAACAGCAAAAGGTGTTTCCTCCGCTTTAATGAGATGCTACAGAGTGAGTCGCCCTCTCAGGACTGTCCTCCAGACTTTCTTAGTGGAGGGGGTGTGGCTGCAGGTGTGGCCTTATTGAATATTCATAGGTCTGCTATCTTCACGGATCCTGGACTCGTGGGACCTGTGCAGACCTGATTCCCTGTGAGTTCCAGACTGTGACTGTATTTACTTGGCACAGAAATTGGTACAAATTAGTTCTTTATCTTCTAATATAAACCCCCAGCAGTGCATTTTGAATAAGGGGTAGTGTAAAAGAGAAGAGGGAGAGAGAAAGAAAGGAATAAAAAAGATCACCAGTCCTGGCTCCAATGTTGGTCCAGATGTTGGCAATGTCCTGGGGGTGCCACTTGGGCTTTGTGGGGGTACCCTTTTATAAAAAAGTTTTTCCCACCCTGGATGAAAGTTTCTCACTTTTTACACAAATTAGTTGCCATGAGTCTTGTAGACCTTTCTGGAAAAGGGTTAGAGGGCTTTAGGGGTCTTTGGTGGTCTTGATCCTCCACTACTGGATGGGCCTTTGGTCAACGGTCCATGCCTGATTTTTGACCTCATTTCCACACTTTCTCTGTGCTGCTTTGTGCTTATCTCCAGGAGCCAGAACAAGGAGATTTCTCCTGGAAAAGTTCTGCCCTGCTTTTGCATGGCCCCCTTCTCCAGCCACATCCTGTTCTTTCTCAGTGTGTTCTTACCAACAGTCCTTGATTGGCTCCACAGCTGTCCAGCTCCCAGTATTTGAGACATACCCATTAGCCCCTTATCTTCTAGGCTTTTACATGTCCCTGCACAGGACAGCGCCAAGAATCATACCATGTGCTTGAAAGGATTGTCCAAATGTTTCTTGGACTTTGGCAGGGTTGGTGCTGTGACCACTTCCTTGGGGAGCTGGTTCCAGTGCCCAGCCACCCTCTGGATGAGGAACCTGATACCCAACCTAGCCCTCCCCGGCACAGCATCATGCCCTTCCCTCGGATCTTACCACTGATCACCCCAGAGGAGAGATCAGTGTCTGCCCCTCCGCTTCCCGTCGTGAGGAAGCTGTAAGTCACAATGAGGTCTTCCCTGAGTCTTCTCCAGGCTCAGTCAGCCAAGTCAAAATGCTTATGTGTATGTATCAAATTATGAAGCATCTAAAATTTATAAACTGTGTGTCAGTCTTCAAAACCACGCACTCTTCAAGTTGCCAATGATTGAATTTAGTTCTTGGAAGAGCACAGTAGTCAAGATACTTCAGAGAGTTGACCCTCTTTTACCTTTTGTAGGATGGTGGTCACGACAATAAAGTAAACTGTGTGAGATGGCATCAAGACAACTGCTGCTTGTATAGCTGTTCAGAGGACAAACACATTGTGGAATGGAACACACAGACCTGCAAAGTAAAGTGGTGAGTGATGCCAGTTTTCAGTTGAATTTGCTTGCACTTGTTTTTTTTTTTTTATTTTTTCTGTATTTTCTCCCTTGCAGGTTTTTGGTGAGGCCCTTTTGGAAATTCTACTATCCAGGCTTCATGCCCAGTATACAGAATTGACTATTGGCTATTACTTTTCTGAGGTTGGAAGTGCATTTATTATGGGATGAAAATGTAATTGTCACAGTTGGATTTCTTCCTCTGTGTATTGGAAAGACTAGATGAAACTGCTGAGAGGAATTTGGTTCCCTCCATGCTAACTTTCAGTGGGACTGAAAGACTAGAAGTCTCACTAACTGATGAAAAATTTAAATTCTGTCAGAAGACCTTGGAAATATGGAGGAGCAGATACTGGAAGACCTCATCCCAATTAAACCTGTTGCATGCACCTGGCTTTGCTTAAAGGGCCTTGCTGTGATGATGACCCACTTGGTTTCGCTCACTACTGATGTGCAGTGGGGACAGTTCCACTTGGCTGTCTGAGCAGGCTGCTGCTGTTGAGCAAAACAGAGCTTAATGCAGAGTAACAAGATGTCTGGTGTAGGCATTTATGTTCTTTCGTAATACAGTCAAAATGTTCTTAAACGTTAAGGAAGACACCAGGATTTCTGTTACTTATCCTGGTTATCTTTCCTCAGTAAAAGCCTGAGCGTCGTGGCCCATTGATCCTTCTCTTGATGTTTTTTCTTTTTCATAACATTTCCCACTGTTGCACTATTAGTACAGCTCTCTTGGTTTTAAGGTTGGCATGAGTACTGCAGGCAGCCCATTGTCAGTAGCCTTTTTGATTTCCCTAAGAAAGACATGCATCTTTAGGATTAAACACCCACTTCTCTCATCTCTCCCTCTTCCATTATGTACTCTAGTTCCTAAGCTGCCTTCATGGCCTTCCACTGAATTTATTCCACTATGTCAGCGGCTTTTTTGGACTTTCTCAGACTGGACATAGTGATTGGATGCAGTTTCAAAGGAGTTGCACAGAGCAAAGTAATCACTTTCCGTGCCCTTTGGATGGCACTGTGGCTGATCTGTATCAGTGTGTAGCTGGCCTTATTGCTACAAGGACTACTGGCTTGCTGTGTTCAGCCTGACTGTGAGGAACGCAGACCTCTTTTCTGAGTAGCAGCTGTGCCCTCCAGCATATCAGCTGTTCTCCCTAATTTGGCACAGTCGGCCCCCTTGCACTTCGTGCCCCCCATATTGCAGCTTCAGATCTTGGCAGCATGATTTTTTAGTGATGAAGGAGACCCCTTTTCGCAACTGCGCATGCGTGACCTGGCGGCAGCAGCGGTAGGGCCGCTCCCCGGAGCTGCCGCCGTGTAGGTACGAAGCTGTGTCCCTGACCAAGTCGAAAAGGGGTTTTTCCCAGCGTGGGGTGGCTGCGGGTGCCTGGAAGGGCCGACACAAACACTGATACACAGCAACACAGTGCTGAAACAGTGCCAGGGCGGAGGGTGTGGGGCAGATTTGCATGTTAATGAGCTGCCATTCAATGCAGAAGTGGGGCTTCACAGAACCTGTAAGACCGCGGGTCCGCGATATAGGAGACCAGACTGTATTTAATGTGAACTTGTTACGTGTGGAGTCTGTCATGTTTTGAGATCATTAATGAAGTCCTGGGCAATTACAGAGGATATTGAGCAGTATTGAGATGTCCTTAGTGACACAAGTAACTGGCTAGCAGCTGGTCTTCATATCAATGATCACAACTGTTTGGACTCAATGATGCACCCAGATCTTGCCCTCCTTAGGGCTAATCCATTCAAACTTTATATCTCCATTTGGATTCAGGGATAGGAGGTGAAATGTTGTCAGAAGCATTGCTGGAGTCAAGTTAAACTGCATATGTGTCTTTTCATCGACCAAGACAGTTGACTCATTCAGACGGCAGTCAGGTTGGTTATGATCAAGTAAATTGCCTGGTGGATGAGAGGAAGGCTGTGGATGTGGTGTACCTGGACTTCAGTAAAGCATTTGACACAGTCTCCCACGATATAATCCTGGGGAAAATGGCAGCAAAGGGTTTTGATTGGAATATTCTCTGCTGGGTTAGGAACTGGTTGGATGGTCGAGCCCAGAGAGTGGTAGTAAATGATGTCACATCTAGTTGGTGACTAGTTACTAGTGGTGTCCCCCAAGGGTTGGTGTTGGGTCCAGTCCTGTTAAACATCTTCATTGATGATATTGATGACGGGATTTAGTCCATCGTGAGCAAATTTGCGGATGACACCAAGCTCAGAGCCTGTATTGATCTGTTAGAGCGTAGGAAGGCCCTGCAGAGAGACCTGGACAGACTTGAGAGATGGGCAGATTCCAATAGAATGAAATTTAATAAGTCTAAATGTCAGGTTCTGCATTTTGGTCATAATAACCCCAAGCAGAACTATAGGCTGGGAACGGAATGCTTGGAGAGTGGTGAGGTGGAAAGAGATTTGGGGGTATTAGTGGACAGCAAACTCAACATGAGCCAGCAGTGTGCCCAGGCAGCCAAAAGGGCCAACAGCATCCTGGCCTGCATCAAGAATGGAGTGGTTAGTAGGTCAAGGGAGGTTATCCTTCCCCTGTACTCAGCACTGGTAAGACCGCACCTCGAGTATTGTATTCAGTTCTGGGCCCCTCAGTTCAAGAAAGATGTTGAGGTGCTGGAACAAGTTCAGAGAAGGGCATCTAGGATGGTGAAGGGGCTGGAAGATAAGCCCTACAAGGAGAGGCTGAAGGAGATGGGTCTGTTTAGCCTGGAAAAGAGGAGGCTCAGGGGTGACCTTATTGCTGTCTATAACTACCTGAGAGGAGGTTGTAGCCAGGCAGTGATTGGTCTTTTCTCCTTGGTCTCTGGGGACAGGACGAGAGGTCTTGAGCTTCAGCAGGGGAAGTTTAGACTTGATATTAGGAAAAGCTTTTTACTGAAAGAGTGATCTGGATTTGGAATGGGGTGCCCACAGAAGTGGTCTTTGAGGTCCTTTCCAGCCTTAACTATACTGTGAATACTGTGGATACAATTTGCCATTTGCAAATCTGTGGTGGATGTGTTCAGGCATTTTTTTGATCTTTCAGTGCCTGGAAATGGCTTCCAGGTGGATTTGTTGTATAACCTTCCCTATTGTTTCTCAGATTCCCCTTCTCTGGATGTATTTTACCTCCTCTTTTTTTTTCCCCAAGCCATCAGAAATTTCTCATGAGCCTATATGACTACTCCAAATGGTAGTGTCGTCTTGCAGTAATACTAATCTTAGCAGTTTTAGATGCATCCCATTCAATCTCAAGGAGTTGGATGTGTAGAATTTGCTGTTGTGATCTCATATTTGATGTACCCTTAAAATGGGCACTAGCTCAAGAACCTGGGAGGCCTGCGAGACATTACACTTCAGTACTTGGGTTCCTACACCACTCAGCATCAGTTCTACACTTCACTTAGTCATCATCTTACTGCTGCTGATGTGCTGTATGTAGGTGTCCTTTTCTTGGTCTTCATAAACCCTGCAGGTTTGAACACTAGCTAAGCTTTGGCTTACTCTGTTGCTACATGCCTGGACAGTATTTCTATATTGTTCTGTGTAATCTATCTCCACTTTCACATTCTCCCTCTTTTTATTTCTTTTGCGTTGTGTCAGGAGTTACTGACTTGGCCAAACCAGCCTTCTGCAATAGCTGGTGACTTTGTGTTCATCGAAGGGACCCTTCTTTTGCTTTGAGGAGCTTATCCTGTAAGAAGAACCTGCTTTCCTGGGCCCCTTCTCCCTTGAGGGCAGCCACCAGTGGGATCCTACCAATCAGTTCTCTGCATAAGTTGCAGTCTGCTCTTTTGAAGTGCAGCATTGTAATTCTGCTGTTTATATTGCTCTTGTTTTTTCAGGGTCTTGAATTCCATTGTCTTGTGGTTTCTGTAGCTGGAGGTTGTAGGGCTTTTTCCCCCCTCTTGAGTGGCTTATCCAGTAAGTCACCTTTCATGGTATGGTTGTAAAGCACTTGCATCAAGAAAAGGTTTTCAGCACTCCCCAATGCTCTTGAACTGTGTGTGCATTGCTGTACTGCCCTTAGAGCAGTGCTGGGGTGGTTAAAGCCCCTTAAAAGAACCAGAGCCTGGGATTAGGAAGATTTATCCATTTAATTTTTAACCAGACAATCTGTAACAGATACACAGCACTGCACACTGGTTGGTCTCCTATCATACCTGCAAGTTCTGCAGTGGTCATTTGTCTGTTTCAGAGGAATACTGTGCATTCATGCTACCCATTTATGTGGAGAAACTCATCTTTTGGCCTTCCTGGCATGCCGTTGCTGAAGTGGCTTCCTAAAGGTCCTTGCCTTGCAAGGCATCCCACTGCTCCGTGAGCCCAGTGCGACCAAAACTCTGAAGTTGCCCATGCAGATCTAATTTGCCCTGTAACCCAATAGTGTGTGTGTTCACATACAAGTACTTGAGATGGATTCTAGGCTTGCTACTTTCTCAGGAAATGTGTGTATTTTTGCTGTCATGCTTCTTCTTGGGTGTTGTCACTTTGCCCCTGTCCCATACCATGACATGACCATGGAGGGGGGGTCTGTGGTTATGGAATCTAGTGGGACCTATTATCCTTGGGTAGAGAAATTTTCAACTTTTTATTTATTTATGTTCTTGCAGAGTTATGGACTGCTAGACAGGGAACTGGAACCACGTGGCTTTTGAGTTGTCTTTCTTAACTACTGTGGGAGTTCTTTGTAGGGCCACTTCAGGGGTCTGTGCTGCACACGTGAAACCTCTGGCAGAGGGACAAGCTGTTGGGGAAAAGAGACCTTGTGAAGAGGCAAGGCAAGGTATTGTAGAGAGGTAGTGTGAAGCATTCTGGATGACTTGTTTTTCTGTAGCTTTTTCATGTCTTAAATACTTTGATTACTGCCAGAGGCATTCTGGGCATCTCCTTGTACAGCTTCTTGTTTTATGTCATCCTGTATATAAAGTGTATCCGAAGTGAAAACCAGCAGATATTCGCTCTGCCTTATATTCTTCAGTCAAGTTTAGACTTGTCTATTTAGTACATTTAAAAATTCTCTTTTGGTGTACATTATTAAATGGTTTGAAATTCTTCGTCTTGCTCTTTCCTTTGGAAGAGAATACAAAATTATGCCATACTCTATGTAAGGTGCCATATTGTCTGTCAGGTTTGTGGGCAGTAAAACTTTCAGCTTCTGTCAAAAGTGATACAGTGAAATGAACCATTTCTGAGCCCCCTCTGACTCAGGAGACA
>WEKX01018805.1:54003-72646 GCA_013390025.1 Pitta sordida
CAGCCCAAACCCCACGCCACTGCTCTCCGATCCCGATGCGCGTGCTCACAGCGTCACAGCATGGCATCTCAGCCCACCGGGGCTGCAGTGGGGCAAGGGCTGCCACAGAGCCGGGGCTGCCGCTGGTCCAGGGTTGCTGTGGGGCTGGGGCTGTCGCGGGGCCGGGGCTGCCGGCCCACCGGGGCTGCTGCGAGCCGCTAAACGCCAGGCTTAGCCGGAGAAACTGCGTGCCGCCCTCCCTGCGTACCCTCCCCGGGGGGCAGGCCCGTCCCACCTCACAGGGAGAGCCAGCACCACCCCTCGGCAAAGCAGAAGCATTGAGCCTGCGTGCGCTGGGGACCCTCGCAGACCCTGGAAGTCGGACTGTGAAAAAATTGCTTCACAAATGGGTGGGGTCGTAAAGGAGAAGTCACGATGCAGTGGGGATTCACTGTACCATCTTTATTTCACCCCTCCCCCTTTACTTTTTTTCATCTTTGGACACTACTTTGAATCATGGACCATTAAGATGAAATATATTATTTTTAGTGACATTGACACACTTGAGAGGAGGGCCAAGAACTGAATGGGCTTTGAAACTCTGAGTTTTAGTGTTGAGAAGGCCTTTCTGAGTGGGTTGGTGTAAGCTTTTTGGATTATGTACATAGTGAAATCTTGAAATTAGTATGGCTCTTCTTGGCTTATTTTCAGTAGTAGAAAACTTTGAGAGAAGAATTTAGAACAGAAGCAGCAAATATGAAAAAGGTAGTCAACAGTTCAGTATTAAATAGCTTTATATTATTGAGTTGTTGCAGTTTTTTGTAAACTATTTTGAAGGCAAAATACAGAAGCAGAATAGCTTTGACCTCAGCTTTGACTACTGAAATCATTATTTTTTTAATTTTGCCTTAAATTTTCCTTCATGGTGATTGTGCATTTTGAGATTATCCTAATGAGTATTGCTTTTTCTATTTCTCTATCTTTCTTGTACAAAAATACTTCCATCCAAATTCTAGTAAGTGGAAAGGCGACAGTAGCAGTGTCACCTGTCTATGCATCAGTCCAGATGGAAAAATGCTGCTGTCAGCTGGTAGAACTATAAAACTGTGGGACTTGGAGACCAAAGAAGTCTACAGAGTAAGTACCTCTGTTAAACTAGATGCAAAAAAATACCCTTCTTGATGGGTGATGTTACATATCGAGTGTTCCCTGATCAGGCATCTGAAAATTTCACTGGGGGTGAGAAGACAATCAGCAGTTTTGGCATTGCTGGAAGCTTTTTCTGTGATAATACCCTAAACTGTGGTTTTAAGTTGCTTAGAGCTGAATGAAGATAAATTCCTGTTTCTGGGCATGCTAGCAGCACCCTTTCTCAAGCCTGTAGGAGAACGATGGATGCTGCTGTGTTTTACTGTCTGAAGCCTTTCTGACTGAGAGCTTAGTTCACCACTGCATCACTTACTGTTGGCATGAGTTTGCATGTGAGCTCCCTGGCTTGTAACACAAGTCCCTCCGTGAAACCTTCAGGTTTCTTTGCAAAACTTCATGTAACTGGTGGCATTATCAGTTTTGCTGTTTAATCGGCTGGAAGGTGTAGGAGCAAACTGCTTGTTCCCTGAGCAGGGCACAGGCATGAGCAAGTAGCCATGCTTTAGCTGATCTGTGGATGCAGCCATGTTCTCTTGCCTGCCAGCAGATAGGACACAGTTGGTCTCTGAATCTCCTGGTACTTGCTGTCAGGTGGGTGTGTACACCTGTGCTATTGCTGTGGTCTTAGCTGGCAACTACAATGTGTGTCTGCATCCTATGATGACCAAACCCACTATTTGCAGAAGTGGATTGGAGAACCAATTTGGGGAGGAGGCTGGAGGTGGTGTGGTGCACAGACTTAGCAAGTCAGCACATCTGTGCATCTATCCGTAAAGTGGAGAATGAAACTATGAATCTAGTGCCATTGTAGAAGTGTTAAACTGGNNNNAGCTTATGGTAAGATTGTTTAATGGGGGGGGGGGGGGTGGAGAGGAGTGCTTTGTGACAGTAACAGTAGTACAGGTGGATATGATTTTGTTTTGCATGGATTTGTCTTTGACTCACCATTTAAATGCTAATAAATATCTGGTGACACATACAGAAATGCAAGGAAGCTGATCACTAGTTAAAAAACCACTGAATTATCCTTGTTGACTTAGTAACATGTGAATCTTTCCTAATGTTCTTTGTTAACTGATGTTTTGATTTTTGCTGTAAGGCTGCTTATGACAATTATTAAAAGATCCTGTTTTTTCTCTTAGCATTTCACGGGCCATGCTACATCAGTGTCATCATTAATGTTTACCACAGTGAAACCTATGAATGAAAGTAAACCCTTTGATGGGATTACGGGACTTTATTTCTTGTCTGGAGCTATACACGACCGATTACTGAGTGTATGGTATGTAAGCTGCTCTTAACTTGTGACTTTGATTGTAATCAGTATTGAGCATAGACTCACCAAGTGTGTTCTGAACTCTGATTAAACAGAAGGTGAAGCAGAAAAGCGGCACTCTGGAAAAATGCAGTGATGATCTCTTAAATGGTGGTTTCGACTCACTGATTGTTGAGTGAAGACGTGATTTTCCTTGGCTGTGTCTGAGCATGCTTCCAGTTGCCATTTCTGTCGCTAGTGTGCGCTAGAACACACTGTGTAATGAACTTCCTTACTCTTTACGCTTACTGTAAGGTTTGTGTGAGATTTTCCTGCTCAGTTTCACCTGGGAGTTACTTTGCACTCGGAAGGTAGAACGTTTTCTAAGTTGAAAGCTGAAATTGTCAGCATGATGCTTTTGTATGTGGTAGATTCTACTGCGGATGCTGGTGATTTATATATATTTATCTATATTATATGTATGTATTATATATGCAGAGGGTGCTGTTCATGCTGTGGTAAATAATGTGTACTGTTCATGTCTTCCAGGCAGATCAGATCGGATAGGAAAGAGAAGAATGCTGTGATGTCTTTTGCAGTAACAGATGAACCAATTTTTGTTGACCTGACTGTATCAGAAGTCAAAGAAGAGGTAGGAGCAATATATACCACGTGTGTTCCGCAATTTTTCAGTTATCACACTGGTTTCCTTTTAAGGGTGTAAAGAAAGAAGCTTGGTTTGTATTTGGGTTCGGGGATGCAGAGATGAGATCTGAATGTCAATTCACATGTATAAAGGTATTTATTACAGGTGCATTTATAAAGCTGATAGTTTGATATACAGTCGACCCTTGAGCACTGCGGTACCGCGGGTCTTGTGTCCCGCCCCTGTCCGTGTTGATAGACAGCTCATTAATACGCAGATTTTCCCACTCGTCGCCTCGGCTGCGGGATGTTCCCGAAAGCTTCTTGCGTGATGTGAGCGGTCAGGGGAGCGAAGGGGATCCCCTCTGCCCCGTCCCTGCCCAGGGAATCCCTGGAGGGGTCCCTGTGCCCATTCCAGCACCGCGGGCGTCCCGGCCTTCTGCTGCGGGCAGAGAAGCTACGGCGGGGCCGTACTTCTGACCGCTCACTGCCGTGTTGCCTCCCCGGCACAGGTGCCCGCGGGGCTGCCCAGGGAACGCAGCTATGAGGGGCAGCCGAGAGCTCCGGGCGGCTGGGGCCGGGAGTCTGGGCGGCAGCGCAGGGGGCGGGGATCCAGTAGAGGCAGCTGTTTTTTGAAGCTGCGAGTGACCATGAAAATCTGCTGCTGTGCAGGACCTGCTCAGCCGCCGAATGCAGGGCGGGAGGGAGAGGGCCGCCGGTATCTCCAGGACTCCCGGCCAGTGAGCTCACAAGCAGGGAGGCTGCCGGTCAGCTCCTGTTCACTTTTCATATGTAAAGACTTGCTTTTGTGTTTATTTGTAATGCCTCTTTCTGACAACCCAGCTATCTAATAACATTAAGGGAATTTTTTCTACTCAAGCAGCAAAACTTTAGCAAGTTTCACTGAGTTTCTCTGAGCTGCAGCTTCTTTTGTAATGCAGGAATGCTTTGCTTCTAATGAGGATCTGTTATCTTCTCATTTGAAATGCGAGACTGGGTATCCATAGTAATGAAGTCTAACTTCCAAGAGAGTTAAGATTTCTGCCTTGGTCTGTGACTCCACAACAGCAAAAATAGGAACTAGCCAGTACTTAACCAGTAACCTTTTTTGAGCACACCTGGCCAGGGTCCCAGGCTCTGGCAGAGGCTGGCTCATTGGGACCGGCCCCGGGGCCCTGGGGGGAGGTGAGGGTGCTGGGAGCCAGCTCACGCCCAACGGGCGGCTCACTAGTATTGCCACAGCAATGCTAACCCTGGCCCTTCCTTGGCCAGCCCTGCCCCAAGCGCTGTTCCACCGAGCTCGGCCATGGCACAGGGGGTGGCTCCTCCCTGCCCCCTTGCCACCCGCAGCTTTCTCTCCTTCCCTCTCCTCCTCCTCTCTCTGCACCTCCCCTGCTCCCCGGCCCGTATTCTGGAGAAGAGCCCCCTGCCTTGTCCAGTGTGCCATAAGCAGCCTGCACCGCTGGTGCCAGTACACTGGGCTATGTCACTGATGTCTTCTTAATTCTTTTTCCCCCACGAATGCAACAGCACCTAGATAGGGCTTTTCCTCTCTTTTGATTTTGACCCATGAAACGGTGCCACCCCCCCGGGCTCGGCGGAGGCAGCGGGCGTGCGTATGCCATCTCTGTGGTGTACAGGCGACCGGCAAAGGGCTGTGTACTTTTTTCAAAATCAGCGTGCTAATGGCACGGTGCCAGCTGCTGTCCAGGCCCCACCGGGGCTGTTGGGTCCACCCCCCGGCAAGCTGGGGAGAACGGCGTGGGTGGCACAGGCAGGGCAGCATTCTGCAGCACATCCACACGGGATGGGGAGAGAACACAGATGGAAGGTTGCAGAAAAGCACAAACTGCCCTGCACATGAACTCGCCGCGGCAGCCACGTGTGCTGCCGGGGTGGGGAGAACAGTGCACCAGCACAACGGGACGATGCTAATTTGCATCTTCATGACTGTCTACTTTGAATATTCATGCCTATCAGTTCGCGCAGGCCCAGTCACGGATGCCCTGCAAAACAGACCTCCCCAAATACGGAAAAATCAGACCATGATGAGGTGAATCCGCAAAGGAACTGCGAGGTAGAGGAGGTTGACTGTAATCCTTATCAAAACTACTAAGTGCTAATGAAGTGGATTTTTTTCAGGAATTGTGATGGCAGAAATTTCAGTTGTTTCCTAGTTAGGACAAGTTAGTATTCAAAATAATTGTTAGGACTTTGCAGCAAAAAACCACAGGGTCCTTTCTAAAAATCGTTTGGGCATGGTTTTGGTTTTTTTTTCTGGTTTCAAGTGGTTTTGGCAATGTACCGTGAAGTTGTTAGGTTATGGCAAATGTGTGCATGTGGAACATGTTAGCAAACTGTTTCAGTAATTATTTAAGACATTTTTCTCCTGCTGTCTTTAGATTCAGTTTCTCAAAACAGTATTTTGTGCTGTATTTTTCTATAGTTTCCAGTATTTCCCTCTTTCTGCACGTATTGCAGAGTATTCTGTAATGTACCTCTGTAATTTAATTGCTCAGAGGACTCATTTCTTTTCTCTTAAGTGTATTTACAGTGCCTTTGTAGTCCTGTGCCTCTAGATGTGTCTGCTACTGTATAAGCTGTTCAAATTGGAATATATTAGTGGTGGTACAGTACAGTACAGTTATGAGTTAGGTTTTAACTTCCTAATAGTTGTACTAAATACTCCTGTGTTTTTAAGTCTTTAATCTTCATTACAGGTTTAATTTAATATGTTTAGGTACTGAAAAAAGTCAAACCATAGCTGTGCAACTGTCTCTTGATGTCCATACTTCCAGGATGTTTGTCTTTTGATCTAATTAAACTCTTTTATTGTGTCTTCTTTCAGCCTGTGAAGTTAGCAGTTGTGTGCAGAGATGGGCAGTTGCATTTATTTGAACATATCTTAAATGGGTAAGTTAGTATTCGTCTTGAGGGTGTCTTTGGGAAAAGTCTGGAATTACTGAAAGGCAAAGTTCAGTTTTGTTGTGCTCCTGCCTTTAAGTTCTTGTATCTACTTGCAAACCAGGCTTCATCTGGTTCTTTGTCTTGGGTTACTGGACACATTTTTGTAGAACTCACTTGCTGGTGACTGAGCAGCTTTTCAGTTCTGAGTGTAGCTTTAGGCCAGATTTTGTGTCTGTGTGTCATCTTAGCCATCTGATAAAACCTGTAAAATGGCTGAGTTTGCTGAGGACCTGTTAATAATGAAAGGTGTTCAGATGTGCAAGATAATGAAGTGTTCAGACTAAACCTCTTGGAATTTTTAAATTTCTTTTTCTTTCCCCCCTAGTTATTGCAAAAAACCCTTAACATCAAACTGTACTATCCAGATAGCAACGCCTGGAAATGATGGAGACTCCACACCCAAACCGGTCCCTATTCTAGCAGCTGCATTTTGCACAGACAAACAGTCTCTGCTGCTGGTGTATGGAAACACCTCACAACCCATCATAGAGAAAGTGGTATGTAAAACTTACTAGAGAGGGTTTGGATTCTCTAATATGGACTGCATAATGCTCTCAGTTGGAAAAATTTTTATTATTTTTACTTTTTTGAAATTGTGTAACAGTACAAAATATGTACCTTGCCCTTTTTTGGGTACCCATGACTGTTCCCAGAGCTGTTTCAAAAGGTGATTTGTGTTAGTATTCCATTATTTCAATTGGAGTGTGGCTTGACATCGTCAGCTGTTCCTGAGTTAGGCCATTGAAACTGCTTTTAATACTGTTTCAGTTTACCTGTGTGAACTTCAGAGAGCACAGGGATCTGGGAACAAAAGGCAAAAATGCCGCTGTTCTAGAGCTAAAGTTAATTCTAATTTATATCTCTGTAATGCCTCATCTTTAAGTAGCATAAGGAATTGCAGGTGTGAATGTCGAATATATTAACTTGTTTTGTTCCTGTCATTCTAGTCTTTGAACACCAGTGAATCCCACATATGTTTGGTAAGGGACATCCAGAAAGTGTTGTCACTTAAAACAGATGCTGCTCTAACAAAGGTGAGCTTTGCATGAAGTGTGGTTTATATTGTTTGTCTTGTTTGACTTTGGAAATGGTAGAATCCATTGCTCACTTAAAATGAGATTGGATTTCTGGATGGACCTTTTCAGAGCTGCAGTGGGAGCTACAGATGTCCATAGTACTCAGGCAGGTGTGGATAGAGAACTATGTGGTTGCTGTGTGTCCCGTCATGTGGGAGGGCACATGGTGACTGCTGTTCTCACCAGGTCTGTTTGAGACACAGGACTGAATTGGTGGGGTTTTACTGCTTGAGATTGGTCCTTCTCTTAGAGCCTCTTCGACCCTGGCTTGGGGTGAAGGTGGGATGATCTTGTTTTAGAGTGAATAAAATGTAATGGAACCTTACAGGGCATGTCCTTTTGGCTCTTTCTTGATGTGGCCTTCTTGTATTCCCACTCACAACGACCTGGGAATGTGAGCTTGGCACTACATGGCAGCAGTGTCCACTGAGGCTGCTTGCCACTGTTTTCTCTTGTGTCAGGATTCTCTGGCTGTTTAGAGGCAGGCTGTGAAGTTCTTAATTGCTGTACATATTAAAGGCCTTGAAGGTGTGAAATGCTTGGAGTCTCAGTGAAGGAAGCAGACAGTGCTGTTTTTCTGACTCTGAAGTTACCTGCTCAATTTAGTGCTTGATCAGCCAGGTGGGGTTTTGTGCTGATTTCTATGTCCTGGAGGTGGTGGGTAGCAGAGCTGAATTGCAGTGAGAGGTGTAGGGACTCCCTACCATGCAGTGATGACACCCATCTCGGTTTCGCTTTTTGCTGAATTCCAGTGAAGACACATTTCTCTTGGCTGTCTGAGCATGTTTTGTGGGGAGGTCAGTGGTGAGTGTGGTAAGCAAAAGGGGGGGGGTTTAGTACCGTTGCTGTTCAGGGTTAACATTCTTGAGCAAGATAATAATTTGTTTTGACTTCCATTTGTGGCATGTGGAAGTTTTTTTCTCGCTGTAGTAGATTATTTGTATTGCTTCAGTGAGCACCCCGCAGGGCTTCCACAAATACAGAAGTTTGTGCAGACACTTCAGAAAAAGGCCTGGACAGAAGTGCTGTGGTTAAAAAGTGTTCTGGAAGTACCATATGCCTTTATATCCTCTCTGGGTCAGGTTATTAAAAACATTGCATCTCCTTTGGGTTTATTGAAGCTGATACCTGTGTTTGGTATAACCTAAGGTCGCTCTGTTTGTCACCATGTCTAATTCAGACAGCTGAGTTCTGTATCTGAGCAATCACTACAGGAAAATAGTTGGGATTGAAGTGAATAGTATCTACCTTTTACATTGTGGTGCTTTTTGTGGTCAGTTACTGCCTTCCAGTGGACCCTGAATTGATCTGCATGTGGCTTATGGAGCTGACTATTAGTACATGTTTGGTAGCAAACATCCAAATGTTTGTTGTTGGATACAAAAGCTTATTTCTATGGATGTTATGGCAAAAGCTTCTAAGAAAAATGATTCACTGGTGATTTAAAAAAAACCCATTGCTTTAGTTAATGATGAAAATAAGCTGACTGTTACTTCAGGTTATTCATGGATCCTAAAAATGTTGGGTTTTTCTAATACATATGTCAAGAATACGGGCTGCATCAGACTGGTTTTACCATGTATGTGAGTCTCAGAATAAAATCAATATTGTGAATTGGAAGAAACCCCACGGTATTAGCAATTCATACAAATGTGCTTATCTCTGTATACTAGGTAAAGACGCCTGTTGTGAACTCAGACACCAAGGTTCTGGTGCCTGGCATTCCAGGACATAGTACAGCTGTCAAAATTCCAGCCTCGGGAAAGGAGAAAAAGAAAAACAAAAGGAAACCAGGAGAGACAGAGGTAAAGGGCTTTGTCTTTTAAACACAGCAGTAATGGAGAAATGAGAATCATCAATCATCACTATATCTTCTTGTGGTGAACTTGAATTTGCTTTGTTTGGCATGGAAGAAAGCCAAACTTTTTTTTTTTCCATATTTTTGTATGAAAGAGACTTCTCTCTGCTTGAAACATTTCCTTCAATCAAGGCCTGTGTGCCTTGCCTGTAATTTTGCCAGGTTGTTGCAGAACTTTGTCGCATGGTTGTTTGTCTCTGCCAAGGTGTATTAGTGTATTTCAGTCAAAACCTCATCTTTTTTCTTTTCTCATGCTATTCTCAATCAGTACATTTAAAAGAATATGAAGAATTTGTGTTATTTTCCAGCAGAATTAGAGGGAGAGCTGTGAGTTGAATCCTTTGCTTTCAGCTGATACTTCTGAGCAGCTGCACTGAAGTAGCACTGCCCTTTATTTCCTGTGTGCAGGAGAGCATTGAGGAGCGCCTTGGGGCACTGGATATTGATGTGAGCAAAGTGAAAACTCCAGATGGCCTTCCACAAACAGACAGTTTTGCTGTGCTGCTGGTTCAGGGCTTGGAAAGCAACGATGCAGAAATCTTAAATGTAAGTGTGTGCTGTTTAATCTATTCACTGGGGCTTGTGACCCTTTAAGCCTTCCTGAAAGCCATGGAGGCTGAACTGGCAAGAACCTGTTGTTTCTCCCAGCAACTTTTTGCTGATTTGCCACTCAGGGCAGTGATATTATGAATTATAGTAGCCGTATTGTATTTTTGTTGACTTGCTTTCGTAGTCAGTCAGTGAGCTTGGAGGCACTTTGTTTATGATAAATTTGTTATGTCGCAGTTCAGATGTTTTGCAAGTGGTGCTACCAGTGCAGCCAATCTTCCCTTTAGCTTGAGCTGGAGTGTAATCTGTGCTTAGTCTCCTGAGTTTTCAAGCAGATAGTGTTTGAAGAATGCATTGATGACAACAGCTTCACTTCAGAAGCTTATTGTTGTGCTTGGACTGGGAGGAAATAAAAATACTGGGGCATGGGAATGCTAAGATTTTGACTCTGAATTGAAATTTCTTGTCACAGATGGTGGTGAAAGGCACTTATTTACAGAAGTCAAACAGAAAATAGCAAGGGAAAGTTTAGTGTACCTGTGATGTGTCATTTCTAGGAGCAGGTGAGCTAAGGCAATGCCAGATTGTTTTAGAGGGATTAATTGAGTGTCTTATTTTGTTAATTGTGGCTGACTTGGAAAATGGAACTCATTTTCATAGGATAACTTTTGCTCATTATCCTTTTCTTAGCATTCAAAGATAGAGGTAGAAAAAGACATTTAAAGCCAGGAGTTTGTGATTTTGCTGATCGTTCATAACACATGAAACACACATGTTAAAACTAAATGATTCCCTGATCATATTTTTTCGTTTTAACAGAAAGTGCTTAATACAAGAAAGGAAAATATAGTAAAGAACACAGTAGCCAGAATGCCTGTACATGCTGTCATTCCACTGCTGCATGAGGTAGGAGAGACTGCCCTTGTGCTGTCATACCAGCTGCATGTGGTTTGCATTCTAACTGGGGAAAATCCAGGATATGTCTCTTATTTTTAGTAATTAAATTGGTTTGGTACTTCTAATGGGTCAGAAATGTTTCTTACTTTATCTGTGATACACTCCATGTCTTCTCTGGCTTTAGCTTAAACCAAAGGACCAAGTGCTGCTGTCAAGGCTAGGAAGAGCATTAGATCATGTATTAGTATTCTGAATGATTTTGTGGGAAAAAGAAATGGAAGAAATTAAGCAAAAGTATGTTTAGTACATGGCAAACAATTGCCATTGCATCTTCAGCTACAAGCATGGACAATAATTTGAAGTATGAAAATAGCAGTGCTAGCTGGAGCAAGCTGTATGAGCATAAATATGTTACTCATATGAGAGAAAGAAAAGTAGAATGCATACTTAGAACAGTGAGTTTAGAAAACTCTTGGAAAATAAGGGGCAATTTCTTTCCTCTTTGAAGATGGTTGGAAGCCCAGTTGCTATATTTAAGCTCTGCAACTTCACTTTGTAGTAATTTTAAAACGTATGCGGCTTCTGAACTGTTTATTCAGTGATAATAAATCTGTGTTTGGACAGGAATATTTTAATGATTAGCCTTTATTAGAACTAACCTAAACTCCTTTTTTAAACTGAAGGTCAATTAGTTGCTCCTGTTATGTGAATGACATTCTGTAACATAAGTTAATCATTAGATTTCTTTTGTATTTTAATGTGCTGGTCACAAAGTCATAAGTAAATTTAAATTTTGTTTTATGGTACTGATCTTAACTGAATAAAGCGGATAGTCCTGTGCTGAATGTTTAGTCTTGAGGCATCTCCTTGGGCTTATATTAATGAGATGCAGCATTTCTTCCCTGGGACCTTTGTCAGGGAATCTTAAGTGCAAGTGTTTGACTGTATTATCTCAGTGGATCTTCCTGTATCTGCCTTTTCCAGAGTTTGAGATTTGTTCTGGGAAATAGCCTTTACCTGATGCTCCTTTCACTTGTTTCCCCAAATTGTCCACATTGTAACAACTGCTCTACTAATCAGATACACAGAGACACATAAAAAAGGAGGTTTCCTTCTACTTATTCCTGCCAGCTTTAAGTTTCACTGGATATATTTCCTGTTAAGAGTTACAGCGTTCTTGCAATAATGAAACTCAACTTCTGCAAGTTACCAGCCTGTGTGCAGGATGGTAGAGCCAGCAGTGTAATTTTCTGGAGGCTGGCAGTGGTTAATCCTAGCAAACTTCAAATGCCTGGAGAAACTTCTGCCCCAGTGTTGGGGCTGTCACACGGATGTGATGTTGCTTTTTAAAAACTCATGTTTGTTACTTATTGCTGACTATTTTTTGTCCTTTTAGCTTACAAAGAGATTGCAGGGCAACCCATACAGGTAAGAGACAACTTCAGTTTAATTCACCTGAAACTTTTTGTGTATGTGTGTGTGTTAGGGTGTGATTGATTTCCATAGTAACTGTTAGTAAACTGCAACTCTCACCTGATTGGAAGTGCAAAGAGAGAGCTTTTATTAAGACAGGACTTTGTCAGGATGGCCAAAGTGAAATTACAAAGGGAAAAGGATACCTGGAATAAGTGCGTAACCCCGTGAATGCAACTGAAGTCCTAAGTACTGACAGTGTGGACCTGATCAATATGTAAAGTAAAATAGCTATCACTTGTGTGGCTTGTTCAGTTTAATTATCAGGTGTATTTAGACACCTCCTGGTGTTGTGTTTAATAGTAAAACCAGCTCTTCCCCTATCTTGTGTTCCCATAAGACAGCTCTGGTGAGACTAGCTGTACTAGGGGAGGGTTGGTTTTGGTTTGGTTTTTTTTTTCCTAAATGTGAATTTCTTATGATAGGTGGAGAAAAAATAGCATACTTTGATCTTTTATTCACTGAGACCTTCCATAAAAAGATGTCTGAAGCACAGAGCCCTGAGCATGTCTAATTTAGTCCCTCACTGAAATATCTGTTATTTTCCTAACAAATAACTTGCATATCTGATATGAATAGCCAAACTGTTACATGTCCATCTAATGAAAGAGGAACACTTTATATAGAACTATTTAGCATCTAGAACGTGCAGTGGGTGTCTCTCAGGCACTATCTCTTTGATACAATTTGTTTCCCTTTTCCAGTGCCTCACTAATGGTTCGATGGCTGAAGTCTGTTTTTACCCTACATGCATCTTACCTTTCCACAGTAAGTATTTTGCATTAATTTAACTACAACTAGATTTAAATGATTGAACAAACACACAGTCTTTTTTCAGGAATCTGTCTGCTGCTCTGCACATACGGCAGTGTCCAAATCAGTGTACAGAGGGCTATACTTCTGCCACTTTTGCCAAGCTACTGCACAATGCTGATAAGTTGTTTGTAATGCTCATGTTGAGACTATCTTGGGCATGGCTGGATTTATAGGGTAAAGGTGCGCCAGAGCTGGCAGGGTAATAAGTACTGTCATAGCTTCTGGATTGAAGTCCAGCCTTGTCCTACAAGTGATGGATACAGCACTCTTGCTGGGTTAAGAAAAAGGCTTTTTGGTGCTGTCAGTTCTTTCTCCCATTTATTATGGGATTGCTGAACACCAGAACTTGCACACATTGCCAAGGATGCATTGTTACACTGGTATATGTTCAGTTCTCATTTGTACAACTTTCTGAATAGTGCTTTGACACCTGTGCATGGTGGTGACTGTAGAAAGGAAAAGTAGTGTAAGTGATTGCCACTTCTTGAAAGTAGGTGATGTTTCTAAACATGACCAGGCTGCTGTTCGGGCTGCAGGTGGTTTCTGTGAACCCTAAGCTCTCCTTCCTATCTCGAATAATGGGAACAAGGATCGCTTGCCCTAAACACACAAAGGTAGTTTAAAAAATACATTTGGGATGTGTTGATTAACAGCTTAATTTTGCTTTTTTTTGTCTGTCTCTTCTCCCAAGTTGCCAGACCTTATTCCTCAGCTGGGAATGTTATACCAGTTAATGGAGAGCAGAGTAAAAACTTTGCAAAAGCTTTCCCGTCTGCATGGAAGACTCTTCATTCTTGTCACCCAGGTGAGCTTCAACTAAATAACATGGGATGTGCAGGAATATTGTTTGCAGCCTTCACCTCCTGCTGTGGTTGTGTCTGATGGGAGCTGTCACTGGGAACTGTACAGCAATGCTGCTGATGCCCAGTCACTACACTTGAGTCTGTGCGCCCTGGAAGTGTTACATGTTATGTCCTGCCTAATGTGTCTACTGACCTATAGAGTTTCAAAGGGGAATAAGTAGGAGGACTGGGCCACTTCAGAGCAGATGCCTCTCAAATTCTGCTTGTTACTTGTACTTGTCAGTTAAACTACTACTGTAAATGAATTAATGTGTGTTACTCTTGATGTCGACTTCATTGAAACTGTTATGAGTTTTGTTGCCTTGTAAGATTGAATCACAGAATCACAGAATATTATGAGTTGGTAGGGACCCACAAGGATCATCTAGTCCAACTCACCATCTAACATCCGTACAGAGACCGAAAGCACATCCCAGAGAAATACATATATGATTTCACCTAATGCTAATCTGCACATTCCGTCCAGGTTGCAGCATCAGAAGCAGTTCAGGAGGTACCCGAGGTTAATCAGACTGCAAAGCTGGTCTATGAGGATGGTAAGTATTAGATGTTAAGTGCAGCTCAGCTCCTGAATTCACATGACAGCCAGCACTTGGTGTCTGTTCATTATGTTCCTGTGCTTATCTACCAGTGTACAGTCTGCAAATAAGAGCAGTTTTGTGGAATGTCCATGGCAGTAAAATCTGTGGTTAATGATGGGGAGATCTTGCAGATAGTTGCTCCTTCCTTCCCCTTCTTTTATTTCCTTTTATTCCCTTCCATTCCTGCTTCACAAATTAATAATTCAGTGAATTGGAAGTTCACTCTGCTCCTTTAACATACCTGGCAACCTCAAATTTTTGCTGTTACCTGCCCTTCTGCTAAGGTAGATACTCAAGGTAGATATTCAAGGCACTTCTACATTTGAATCAGCGAGACATCAACGTGGTGATGTCCGTGTGTGTGCATGTACACTTTCAGTTTGGGGTTTTCCCCTACTACATCTTCACACTGTATATTCATAACGGAAGTTACTTGTTCCTAATAGATGTTGACTTCCTCATCTTGAGATAGAATTAATTTTGGAATTGAAATAGCACAGTTTGAAGACTTGGCAGCATGTGGGGTTGGGCCTTATTTGCACAATGACATTTCAAAGCCTGTTCTCCAGACTGATTGTTTTGTCTTTGCAGAATCCTCAGAGGAGGAAGGCTCAGATGATGAGATGATTGCAGATAAAGACTCTGATGTAAGTGGAATTGGACTAGATCTTCTTCCATTTGCTTGTCACAGAAATGTTGTGACTTACAAAGGTTCAAACATTTGTTTTATTTTTTTTCCCCAGGAAAACTGGGATGAAGATGAAGAAAAAGAGGAGCAATCTGATGAACAAGACATGACAGTTGAAAAGGAAATCAATGGTGATTCTGATTTGGAACCAGAAAACGAAAGTGAAGAAGAATAACAGCACTGAAGAATAATTTTATCAGTTTGAACAAATGGGCCACCAACCTCTTAATTCTGGATCATGTTGTCGAAAGATGCTGTATTTGCATAGCAGGAGTGCAGTCATGCACAGCCTGTGTGCAGAGGCACATGTGGGGCACTGTGCGTTTCTGAATCCAGAATGTTTAACCGTGCCAGCCTTCTCTCGCCCTATTTCCCTGCGCTTACTTATAGAAACATTGAGACTTATAGAAAACCTCATGGTCAGATTATGCCTGTCATGTGGACATGCATTTGTATCTCAAGTGAAATAAATTCTGCCACAGCTGTTTGTGTGGTAAACTTGGTTCAGCTTTACGTTGAATTTGTTTCTAATGCTCAAGGATCAAAGACAACTGGTCTATACCTTCTTTCCATGCTTCAGTTAGCAATAGCAAGTGGGCATCCTGATAATTTTTTTTTTTAAAAGGAAACAAAAAAGGAAAAGATATTTTTGTAATATTTAAATTCTATACTGAAGTTATTTTCTTTCCCCCTTTCATTGGTCTAGCTATGCCTTGGCAATATCTAAATGCCAGCCTGACTTAAAAATGGATTTTTTTTTTAAACAAATTTGAATGCAACACTTTTATATGTACAAATCAATGACTTTTCGTGTGTTGTAAAAGGACATTAGAACTATCACTGGCTCCTAATTTTTTTTAATGGAGGCTGTATATAAGTTTAATGCTAACCCCAAGGGCAGGACCGTGTTGAGTTGAGTGGGGAGAGGAGTGACACAGGGAAATGAGAAGGTGAATCCTTGTGAATATGTAGCGCACAGCTATACCTTTATTATGGATTTTTAATCTCTCAGTGGCAGAACAAGGACAGCTATTTGCTCAGCTAATGGAAGCTGAAGTGTGCAAACGCATTTTTAAGAGCAAAACAAGGTAAAGGTTTGAGCCATTCACCACTATAATGTACAATAATATATTTGTCTATAAATGGAGCTGTTGCAACTAAATACCACCCTCTTTGTAAAGTGAATAAATATACATCTCTTTTATCAAATACCTGTCCTGTGGTGTTTGTTGAGAGAAACCTTAGGTAGCTACGAGTGGTGGTTAGAGATGAAATGTGCTTATATAATGCAGATTTCTAGTGGAGGAGGAAGCCAGCCTAAAATGTAATGATGTTCTGCAAAACATCTGTTGTTACTGATTTCTTGTCTCCTTGTCTCCCTACCTCTTAGTCCTAACTGTTGGTTTGTCTGTTGCTTGGATTGCATTGGGGTTGCAGCATTGTCTGGAAGTGCAGGTGATTATATCATGGACAAAGGTGGAAGAGATGCTCTTGGTTTCGGAGAGTTGGTCGTAGATGGGCAGCCCGGGGAAGGCTTTCAGTCTTTGGAGGGCTTTAAGTGACAGTAAATTATCATCTTAATACTAGAAAAAGCTGGGCTTTATTTTTTTCAATTATGAGATGCTGTGAAAAGAAGTGCCAACACTTTTGCAATGTCTATACTAAAAGGCACCAGATTAGACTGATACGTTGGTTTTTAACTAGTCCTCCTGTTACTGTGTGCGGGTAGTCTTTGGATCAGGCAAAAGAAGAGTGTGAATGAAGATGTGTTGTTTCTCAGTGTGTGCTGGTCTGCTGAGCTTTTGAGATGAGGAGTAACAAGGAACCAGTTTGTGTTTTGCTCCTGCAAGGTCCTACATATGTCTGCATCCCAGCTTTTCCAGAAGTCAAAGCAGAAGCCCTGGCTGGGTTGAAAGAGCAGCTGGAGTATCTTGTTTCCACTGGTGGTATGGGGAGTGATGGCATGGGAAACTTGCCACCATTCCCCATTGTACCTGCAAGGTACGATGCTTGTGTCCATTATTCTTGTGTACCAGGAACCTGTTCCAGGAGTGGAGCTGTGGGAGAACCTGGCAGCAGGAAGTGCAGGGGGATCTCAAGAAAATTTTGTTCATTCTTTGTTCTTGTGGACATGGAGATTCTGTAAATCTGTTTCTGTTACAGACATTTGGTGACAGTGTGAGTTCTGGTCTCCTACTTCAGTGTTAGGACAACCGGGTCACGCTGTCCTCAGCCCTCTGCCTGTGTCACCTTTGAGCAATGACTCTTGTGTGAAACTGTGGGCTTGGCAGCAATTGGGCTCTTTGGTCAAAAATTACCCTCACTATAGAGCTGATAACTGACAATTCTGTGTACTTCCTCATCCTTACAACTTTATCTACAAGGCCAGTGTCTCAGTGAGTTGATGACTGAGTGTTTTCATCTTCCAAAGATGCAGTGTTGTCTGGAGAATAAGTCTGGAAACAGGGTAGGTCCTCCTGTCACTAATCCTGGTAGTTTTGGAGCAATGCAGAGAGCAAGGAGGGGAGACCAGCAGCTCATTTGGAGGTTGAATGAGAATTCCTGTGAAGAGTCCAAGGGTAGACCTCTGCAGTTAAGCAGCCAACAAATCAATGGAGTGCAAACTCTTAAGGTGTGCTTTTGGTTTTATGTATTTGCCCAACTAGTATCATAACCCATTTATAGGTGTGTATTTATGTCTATCCAGGCACCACTGCAGTGCCTAAGGAATTTTTGTTTTCTTGTGGTGGCTTTACTAGGTTATAGAAGTCAATAAACTGATAAGTAGCAATACCACAGATGGCCAACAGATGCCAGACCAGCTCCACAAAATTCCTTGCATTACAGGGTAGCAAGAGCAACCTGTGACTTGGGCCTTTGAGGATGGTGTAATTGCACTGTTGCTAAATGCATCCTACTGTAGGGTGCTGTGGCTCACATTCTTGTTATGGTCCTAATTCCAAAGGAACTTAGGACTACGCCAGGACTTGGGGCAAGAAGTTTTTGCTAACTATTTCAGTGTTTTTCAGAAGTTTGGTAGAATTAAAGCTATCTGTGTGGGATGTGCACCTGTATCTCTTAAAGGTTGTGCTGTGTAAGGACTTGGAGTTACAGATGTTTTGCTTTTGGTTCTCCCTCCTTGCAATGGGAAGTGATTTAATTGCTTGGGAAAAAAAAAAAAAACCAACACACTTCTAGGTTCATCCTTTAAATTACTTTTGCTAGTGGGTTCTCTGTCCCAAAATAAGTATCTCAATGATACTTGGTTAACTAGAAACAAAGAAAAGCAAAACATGCTTTTAGAGAGGAAGAGGATGACATGGAAATGGAGAAAAGAAGGAAAGATTTAGTATGCACAACTAGTTCTTGGAGAATTCCTGATCACTGGCAACATCAGCATGTAGACATTTGAGAAATGAACATGAAAATTGTGGAGATGGGGTACAGCTTGATAGCCAAGTTCTAGTTTGGGCTGTCTTGTGATGTACTGTATTCACCCTTCTTTGTGTGGAAGCAAACTGTTGGGGGATAAGGAAAACTCTGTGCAGTCTTGTCCTTTGCCCCTTTAACTGCTGCCTAAATTAACATCAAGGTTCACAGAAACCGATCTGTGCCCTTTGGGATGTTGTTTCCTCGCTTCCTGGAGGGAGAGGCTTGTGGCAGACTTGTTTTCTTGCAGGTGTCCCCAAGCTTACAGTTGACACACCTTGATGAACCAGACAGGAGACTCTCCACTTTCTTTTGTAGGAAGGAGAGATATTTTGCGAGTTAATTTATGGCAGATGTCTTCAAACTTCAGTTGTGCTTTAACAGATTCATGGATTCACAGATTTAGTAAGGTTGGAAA
>WEKX01018807.1:3001-22244 GCA_013390025.1 Pitta sordida
GAGTGGCCTGTTAGCCTGTGAGGGAACCAGGTTTATGTTCACTACTCTGGGGTGTGGGTTCGGTCTCTGTATGGGCGTTAGCTGGTGAGTTGGACTAGATGATCCTTGTGGGTCCCTTCCAACTCATAGTATTCTGTGATTCTGTGGTCCTGTGAATAAGAATTCACCACAAAATCTTGCTGATGCACATCAGCTTTCACTTAACCGTGTTAAAGCGTCACATAAATTTTACCATTATTTACACAATTTGCTGTTATTGATTTGCATAATTACATTAGAACTTGAAAAGTGATCTGCATTTCAAATTTATTGTGTTGGGCTTGTTTTAATAATAGACTAGAAAGTAGTTCTCTCTATTCCTCTTCTTCCAATTCATCATAGAATTTACATATAAGGCCAGAAATGTTCTTTTTTCTCCCCAATTCCTTTTGTAGGATGATTCGCTGGAAAGATCTCTGCCTTTACCCTTAGCAGAAAGGCTCATGCAGAGCAGTGTTGAAGACTGAATGGTAAATGTTCACAGCGAATCTCTTTGGCAGACTCACTTCATAGTTGTCTAAGGTTTTAAATGCTTTGTTGATAGCAAATTTGAGACTATTGTATGACCATATCAGAAAGGAGAGTCTCATAGAAGGTATAAGACTGAAGATACATATGCATTGTATATACCATTTACACATGGTGAACCCGTAACTCACAAAAGCAGAACATTTTAGTCACAATGGAACCCAAACAGGAAACTTAAGCAAAACATTGTTTTGGCTCAGTTATGTATAATTTTGCATGAACTACATGAGTTTATTCAGGCAGAAGAGCCTTTACAGCTCTCAACAGATGTGACAGGAAGAACTGAATATACAGTGGTGACCAATACACATAAATATTTTAAAGAGTTTGCACACAGTTGTATCTGAGATGCAGGTTTCAGAAAATGCATGAATACTGGCATACAAACTTGTCTCCTATTAAATGGAAACTCCTAACTTAATATTGACTTTATAATGACAAGTAGCAAGATAGAAAACAAGAGTATTGACAAAAGAGCTTTTATTTTCCCCTAATGTCATCTGGTCATGTCACTCATCACAGTTAAATCCAATCTCTAATTGCAACAAGCATTATGAACAGCATTCAAGAATTTATTACATGGTGCTATGCCAAGCCTGCATTTGAGTACATCTTTCAATATTTCTATGTCTACAATTTTTCCCTGTCTAAAATCCTCTTCATCTCAAAAGGATTGGACTTGTTGGAAAAAAATACCTGTGCATTTTTAATGCATATTATAAAAAACGTAAGTATAAACATTTTCCTGTCTGCATGTATACCCTCATCTTCATTCTGTTATGTTTTATAATTTCCTCTGTGGAAAGGATTGAAGTTTGAAAATGCACGAGTCTTGCACCTGTTGCTCCATTTACACATGTGGAAGATGACTGCAAAATTCAATCAAAACACAATATTGTCATTACGAGAATGTCTCACAGACACATTGCATGAACAGAGGCAAGTGAAGGAAATGACAGTAAATGAACCACTGTCTTCTGTTTTGCATCATTCACATATTGGACACTATAAGTCATTACGAACTCATCAAGGCTGCCATGTCTATGAAAGCCTCTGCCAAATCTGCAGCTCTTTTACACAACCAGACGCTTAGAAAGCAACAGAAATATAAATGAGAGTCAGCCCATATTTTAGTGCTAAATAATAGGGTTGGATGCAATATTGCATATCCGAGACCAGTAGAGACACAGAATGTCTACCAGTTACATGAATTGTAGCTCTATTATGGTTATATGTCAGAAATATTGTTCTGAAACATGAAAACACAGGCTACCAGATGCTGAAGTGCACGTGACTTTTTAATGCGTTTTTTTAATGCTGGTAAACAAAAAATTGATGAAGCAAATGTTTATATCTTCAATGACTGGTATCAGTCTAGTTTAGAAAATTCAGTTCTACATCTTTTTCCTCCATTTGCTCACATTTTTCTACCTAGATAAAATCCATTTTATTGATCTTTGCTCAGGAGGTAGAAGATAATAATTTCAGTTTCAAAGCCCATATACAACATTTACATACCCAAAACACTTGGAAGAAATTCATTTTAGACCAAAATGATCTCTGATTTCCAATTCTTTTAGCTTAGTTTCTGGGTTAATCATTCAAAATGTTCAAGAACCGCAACATATAGTGAAATCATTTATCAAAACTAAAAAGAAATTTTAAATGCTTCTTAGGTGGTGGGGATCTCAACAGAAACCTTTGCTTCATGGGTACAGGGGTGTTTAGGAGAGCAATTGGATACAGAAAATGAATATCACAGGTTACGAAGTATCAAGAATATATAATATCTGTGAATGCACAGGAAACCTAAAACATTTAACTTAAATATGTTAGAAATATGAGCATTTACAAAAAGTCTTTTACGGCACATAAAAAGTTACAACACAAAGTGATTGCTCTATTTTGTATATACATATTGCCTTTAGTGAGGTTTTTGCTGCCTGTCCTCAACCTCATAGAGTCAGAATGTGGCAATTCTGCTAAGGGGATAAAAGCATCCATCTGAAAAATTATATGCATATGAAAATTTACAAAGTCCTTCTAAAGAACATGGTCCGTCTTTTCCTCTTGCAAAGTACAGGCATTAAATAATTTCATCTTCTTAATATTGTCTTTACAATGAATAATCTATAGTGTTCTTGATTTGTCCAACATAGTCTCTTAAACCTCCATTCTGCAATGTCAATTCAATATATCAATATTAGAAAAATTACAAAAAAAGGTTGAAATGACAATATCAGAATCTTCTACAGTTCTTGACAGTACCTATATTTTCCTCTTCGGAAAAAGAAATTTTCTAGGCACCATACAAAACACATATACAACGTCCACACAGATAATATAAGGTCCATATGGACAGCGACTGCAGATTGTTTTCCTTAAGTCATTATTTCTTATTTTAATTTTCCTTACACAGACAATATTTCCATAATAATGGGGTGGGGAGGGGAAGAGAAAGAGAAAATATTTCACTAGGGTTTCATTATGTTACCAACTAATAATAAATAACTGATTGCTGACAGATTTGGGTGAGTGTATTTTGCAGTTCACAGGTTCACAGGTTATTCCGAGTTGGAAGGGACCCACAAGGATCATCTAGTTCAAATCCCAAGCAAATGCCCTCCCAGGGGTCAAACCCACAACCCTGGAGCCACGGGCACCACGGTCCACTCATCCAAGCCTCCCATTATCTAGACCATGTCAATGAGTTCCTCATCCAGTCTTTTCTTAAACACCTCCAGGGATGGTGAGTCCACCACCTCCCTGGGCAGACCATTCCAATGAGAAATCATTCTCTCTGTAAAAAACCTATTCCTAACATCCAGTCTAAACCTCCCCTGGCGTAGCTTCATGTCATGTTCTCTCATTCTAGTGCTGGCAGCCTGAGAGAAGAGATTCACACCCACCCAACTGCGACCTCCCTTCAGGTAACTGTAAACAGCAATGAGGTCACCTCTGAGCCTCCTCTTCTCCAGGCTGAACAACCCCAGCTCCTGCAGTCGCTCCCCATAGGGCTTGTTCTCCAGTCCTTTCACCATCCTTGTTGCCCTGCTCTGGACCCCTTCGAGTAGTTCAACATGCTTCTTAAACTGGAAAGACCAGAACTGCACACAGTACTCAAGATGTGGTCTGACCAGCGCCGAGTATAAGGGAAGAACAACATCCCTAGTCCTACTGACCACACTGTTCCTGATACAGGCCAGGGTGCCATTGGTCCTCTTAGCCACCTGGGCACACTGTTGACTCATATTAAGTTTCGTGTCAATCATCACTCCTANCTCGTGGTTATTTTGCGGGTGATATATAATAACACACTTCCGCATTCCTGCTAAATATCTTCTTAAATTTACCCTATATATGTGAAACAAGAACACAACCACTACTCTCAGGAATATTTTTGAGTAATCTGTTTCTCCCATTAGGTTGTATCTTGGTATGAATTTTTAAGGGGTTCCTTGTAATTTTAAACCCTTAAAAAGGATGCTTATATTGCAAAAAGTTAATATTTTCATAAATCTTTCTCATAAATATTCATTTCCTTGCTTGCAACTCAGAGTTTCTGGGATCTTTTGAAATTATTTCTTCCTGATGTCTTCTGTGATCTTGCAAGCTGTTAACAGGCTAACTGTGGGCAGAAAAAAAATCATCTTTGTCTGTACAGGGTAAATTCTCCATTGTCTTACCTGGCACTGTTCCATTCAACAACTCCTTTGGCAGACGCAGTGCTCTGCCTTTTTACACAAGAGCTCAACCTATATTTCAACTGCCCTTTCACTCATCCTAGATACATCCATTTTATTTTCTTGGTATTTTTTATGTATAATTTCTTAATACTTGGAGAAATAGGCAGTAACTGAATGAAGCAATGACGATTTCAAGCATGCATCCTGAGTGAGTGCATTCACATGAACACTTCCACAAAAATTTAAAAAGTCTCATGTACATTTGCACTTAAAGTTGCTCTACAGGCTGTTGAGATGCTGAAATATCTTAAACAAACAAAAAAACCTGAATGAACTCATAACATCTGAGACCTCCCTTCCTTTCAACTCACTTCTGGTCTGCTGATGATGGTTAGTCTTCACTTTGTTCTTCCTATGTTAAACCTTTTGAGTCATTATACCTACAAACAAGCTACTTCCCTGACTTTTTACTACTTTATTATTGGCATTATATTTTCATTTTCCATAAAAAAACCACTATGCATCTTCTTTAACTGCATTTAATGCCGATCACTTCCCCTAGGCACACAAGCTGCCACTGCTGGTGCTCCCCTGAGCCCTTTCCTGTGGCAATGCTTTACCTTTTTCAGAAAGGTACCGGTGACAAACAGGCAGAATTCCTTAACATTATTTCTCTTTCCTTTAAAAACCCTTCAGTTTTCTTTGTCAACAGCTCCTGCACTTCAGATACCTCAACCCTCCTCCCATTCTTGCTGTAGGTTGCAGTATTTCTCCAGTGACCTCTTTTCCTTGTTACCCTAGGGATGGTTGCCCAGGCTTTTCCAAACAGGGGTGTAATCATGTTCAGCTGGTTTTCTATTTCCTTTGTTTAATACATGTTCTCTTTCAAGTTAAAAATTATCCATGAAAAGTAAACCACCTCAGGCCTGACATACTCAACCAATATATGCAGCATACAAAGATGTTAAAATGGCAAAAAGGCACTGTCATACAGGTTTGAAGAGGTATGAGCAGGCACAGAAGCAAAAGGAGTAAGTTTCATTGGTGAGTGCTTAGTCCCTCTGCAGTCCAGCAGATACTGGGGTCAGCAGCACAATGCTGTCATGTGATGATAGGGAGAAGTGCTAGCAGATGGCCCTAAGTCCACAGTAGTTCCAAAGCAAGAGAGAAGTGGTGAGGAGCAGGGAAGAAAGAGTCCTACATGAAGTCCTACAGTCCATATGGCATATATGGCATGCACGTGGTGAACAAGGTAGGAAACTACAGCTGACAGCATTCAACACAGACTGCAGAATAGTAGTGTCCCTCGTCTGGCCCCTTCTCACGACCTCCTTTCAACACACATATGCCACATTTCCCTTTGGAAAAGAGCTGCAATCCAGTGTTTTATTGCTTAGAAAGGATGAGCAGTAGGCTAGGACATTCTTGCTTTATCCTATTTTACCATCTTTTCTGCTTTTACTTTGAAATTGATAGGTGCTTCCCTCTACTGCTATGCTAGATCAAATACAATCCCCATTTTTCATTTTTTCTGCCATTCTCATCTGAGCCTTTCTACTGCCTTTCCCCTGCTCAGATTTTTACAGCAGGTTGCTCATAGCAGATTGCTCACAGCTCTGTCCAGTTAGATTTTGTATACTTCCCAAGATGGAGACTCCACAGCCTTTCTGGGCAACTTAGTGTCCATCCTCACAGTATTTAAAAAAAAAAGTTTAAGTGGAATTTCTTGTACTATGGTTTGTGCACATTGTCTCTTGTCCTTCTACTGGGAACCATGAAGAAAAAGCTGCCCCGAACTTTACATCCTCAACAAGTTCTTTGTTATTTGTAAGTACAAAACACAGAGGAATGTTAGAAAGCTATCTTTAATGCACTTCTGAAACCTCCTGGATCACTGGATCATTTGTGCCCTTCTCTCTTGTCCCTCCAGCAGAAATTGTGGTGGCTAGATTTCTCCTGTGAGCACCAAATCCTGTGAATGTGAGGCTTCTTCAACATCTGGGATGTGCGTTCGGTCTCTGTACGGGTATTAGATGGTGAGTTGGACTAGATGATCCTTGTGGGTCCCTTCCAACTCATAATATTCTGTGAATTTGTGAATCTGTGAATCTACTTCTTCCTTAAAGGTGATGTATAGCAGACACTTTCTGCAACATTGCCCACTTATCTCTGCCCTCTAATCCTAACGCATAAACTCTTGACTAGTTCATGACCCATCCCATGGCAAAGCCCATGCATTCCCACTGCTGTCTCACATGAGGGGTAAACTTCCCGTCCTCTCTTTCCCAGCCTGTCCTTACAACCAACCAGTATCCAGCCATGGCACTACTCCCTTACCTCAGCCCTTAGCTTGAGCAGAACAGATAGCAGAAGAAGCCAGAAAGAGTCCAATTCATTTACACTCCCTTAAATTCTGCTGCTTAAGTTAGGTAATTCCACTGGTCTAGCTTTTTGCCAAACATGTCTCCATATGTAAGTACGTTTATGTGTTCCTGAGAAAGGCCAAAGGGAGAAGTGGTTCTCCAGAGCAGAAAGACAAAGATAATGTAATATGATGCATATGTATATTTATAATCATGCGGAAATGAAAGCATTGTCCATGGATAGAAACATCTGCTGCCAAAAAATTCACACCGGAGAGTGAACTATGGAGAAATGCATGTTCCAAACTGCTGTAGGAGAAGACAGGAAACACAAGACGCGGAGGATACAAAGGAGAGGGAATACAAGTGGAACCAAGGGCAGATAGATGCAGGCATGAGAAGAGAAATGCTAAGCCATATTTCTAGCTCACTGAGAAAGACAGTGTATCTGTCAGCAGTTTACAAGTGGGATTTAGAATGAGCTCTTTTTACCACAAAATTGTTAAATATGCTCATTTTACCCCACCTGTTTAAATACCTTCAGTAATGAAGCAGATGTGGTGCATGCTCTGCAGGCCAGGCAAATTGTTCACATCATGTTTTGCATAAGAATACAGTTTGATCGTCAGTGATTTCTTATGCAAATGTAAAATGATACAAAATACAATGGCTATTTTGTTGGGAGGCTGTAGTAAGTCTAGCAGTTTCATCACAACCTGACACTCTTTTGAAAAATTGCGACCACACAATCTCAAAACATGAATCACAAAACAGGTGGATTTCTCACCGGCAAAAGCTTCAGTGTTGGTTTCTGCGATATGAACCATAGAATGGTTTGGGTTGGAAGTGGCCTTAAAGAACATCTCATCCAACCTCTCCTGCAATGGACAGAGAGATCTTCTACTAGAGCAGGTTGCTCAGGGCCCCATACAACCTGGTCTTGAACATTTCCAGAGACGGGGCATCCACAATTTCTCTGGGCGAACCAGCAAGGACTTTTCAGGGGGAAAAACCAGGGTGACCAGGAGCAGTTTACATACTGAGTGCACTTCTTACAGAAAGCCTATATGTAGAGTCATTTTTACCGTAACGTTTAGGGGTGCATAGTAATAATGAGTTAAAGAAGGTCATCTGGGCCACATCATCCTCTTTTTTTTCATGGTCAAAGAATAGAATGCCTGAAATTACAACTGCATTGTTCCATTTAGTGGACACATAAGTAGTTGACCCATACAATGAGTTACTCATGGCTTTATTTTTGGACCTCTATTTCAGGTAGTCCTACAACTATCTGCTTGGGCAAGACAATGCATGGCTAGGGAAGTCAGATCTTCAAAAATAGTATGCATTCTGCATTTTTAGTGGGAGAGCACGCTGGGAGCACTCACACTGTCATAGTCTGTATAATCCTGCCTCTCTTACTGCTCCAGTTATCATCTTCAAGACTTCTGTCAGCTTCTAAAATGGACCCAAAAAAATATAAGATCAAATCCTGTCTAAGAGCAACTCATAAGTGGCAGACAACAGTTAAAGCACCCTTTAAATTATCAGTGCACAGAAGAATACTTTATTAACTCCTCTGCAAATCTCTTTTTTTCTGGTCTCCTTTCCCTCTAAATAGGTCTTTAGCTCAATGATTACTTCTGGATGACTGTTATCTTCAGATTTTCACTCCCTACCTTTGGGTCACTAGAGAGATCATGTTTGGGTTAGGATGACCAAAATGTCCTTACTAGTGGCACTTCCATAACTTGTGAAATCGATGGCATTTCTGGCTTCTTTAAAAATATTTTCCTAGAAAAATAGATTGCCTTTTTAACCAGATCTGGAAAGGAGTAATACATGCTGTATGCCTTCCCATACCATCTGTGCAAACTTATCACAACATATAGCAGTTTTCACATCTGTACTTCCAATTATCCTTTTCAAAACAAATACATTTTCAGTTAATTCTAAACCTTTGTTTTCTCCAGTCAGAATTCTTTCTTTGGTAAGGCAAGGAAGTACATGCCTAACCAAAACATGTAAGCAGTTCCACTGCTTTTCAATGATCTTTACACATGTGGAAGCTTGTGTCTTGGTAACTAGAACGCAAAGGCCAAATTCTCTGCTAGTGTCGTCCTCTAAGAACCATGGACCTCAATTCAGTTCCACTGATTTATATGCCCAAACTGTATAATCAAATTTAGCCAACTGGAAAGTGGAATATAAAAGCATTATTATGCTGTCAGGCTTTACACTACAAAGCCTTGTAGCAAGCATTTGTTTGGAAAAATAACAAGCCTTGAAGATATTGGCTAGATTTCCTTAACAAGTCATCTTATTAATGTCAGTCCTCTGTTTGGAGAACACTGTGTTAGTCCTGGAAGTTTAAACAGTAGAAAAATTATATTAAATTTTTCATTTGTAAAGGTATTTTGAATGAAAATTAAGCTCGCAATCACAAGAACAGCAAATAGGTGCATGGTTCCCTCCTGTACTTCACTGTTCCTACAAAGCCTCAGGATCAAGGATGTGAAACTGCAATTCCTGATTAGTTATCCAAACAAATATTACTACTGTGGCAAGGTAATGGTTTCAAGGAACATCATTTAGAAGTCCAAAACAACAACTTCCTGTAAAGATGGAAAGCTGAAGTTGCTCTCTGGATTGCTTTCTGGTAGTTTCATTCAGACGAGTGTTCTGTTTATTTTCTTTGGCTTCTTTTCTTGCTTGTTTGTTTCCTCTTGTATAACTTTTGTCCACCAAAGCTTCAGACTGACTAAGGCTCTGCACTGCCTACAGGAAGGTGGAAGGGCAATGTGCTGCAATGTTTGGGCTATGTATGTATAGAACAGTATTTTTCTTGCAGTTCCCTGCAGGTTAGGTACAAGCATATATGTCTTATCTTTTTCATAAAACCATTCAACCCTCACACATTTTCCTATATCACAGGTGACTCCAATGTTTAATATAACTCTAAGGTAAAGAGTAGCATAGCTAGTTAAACAGAGATGAGTACCACTCCAAAACAAAATCTGTTTGTATTTATACTTGAAAACAGGAGGTGTATCCTGTAGCAGATATTCCAGTCTGCCTGGAAAGCGTATATATGTGCTATTAAGGGAGGCTTACAAAGGCTTTGACGATTCCTATGGTAACCCAGTAGAAAGGCTGTTTCCATGGGGACTAGCCAAGCCTATATAAACCTTCTGTCTTCATTAGAGTATCTCTGAGACTGAATGCTTTAACAGTTACTGTTCTGGAATAGCTGACAAAAATCTCTGCTTTGGGGAAAGAATTAATTTCCTTTCCTTTCCTTCCCTATAAACTCAACAAGTTTTGAGCTATGTAAGTAGAAATAAAGCTTCTTTTCTTCCATATGTTCTACACAAAATGTTTATACATTCACAACTCAAAAATGCCTGAAGGAAGAAACTTCAAACTTCATCTCAGTAATTCCTGAGTCATCATTATTTTTCCCACCTCCTTCCTATATATTAGTGAGACTGATTTCTCTTTTTCCTTCCCTTTTCCTTTGATATAAGAGCCCTTTTAAACACCCTTCCCCACATATCCTTGGGATATTATTCTGCATGTAAAGACATGTTGCCTAAGCTATAATATGCCGACCTCAGAATAAATAAATCAAAGAAACAAACTATCTTAAATCTGTGAATAATTCTTAAAGAGTTTAACAATGTGCCCAAAATTGCTTTTGTCTCCAGTTGTCATGCCACATATGCCAATGCAGCATGAGTTCTTGACTGGAGTCTTTGTATCTGCTTAAAATAAACAAAAATTATTTCTCTCTACCTTAAAAAACCAAATGTCCAGGTGCCCTTTATGATAATACTCCTAAAATTAATTTAAATAGCTGTGGTTCCCTTGAAGTCCAAAACGAACCTAATTTCTCCTCTATTTAATAACAGAAAGTTCTCTTTAGTATAGGAATTTGGCATTTTTCAGAAAAGCAAAACAGAACAAAAACCAGGACTTGGTTGTAGAATAACCTTGTTCTATGCTTGCAGATTTAAAAACAGGAAAGAATATCAGAGCACCTCTCCACTTCGGAAGGTTAATGACAAAGGTGATGATTGATGCACCCAGCCAGGACCACTGTATCTCTACTCACTTTGTGACCTGTTGCCAAGAAGCACCCTCCAGTGCGGGATGTTTAGAGAACTCAAAGTTTTCATATATCCATCTGCGGGGCCAAGTCTTGCTTAGCCTCAGCAGTTGTGCAGGCTTAGGTTCTTCAAATAAAGTCCTGCTTGCACTAATCTGTCACTTATGCAGCCCATGTGACAAAGCCAAAAAGTACCATTACACTTCACAGCTTTGTTTTCTGTAAAGATGCTTTGCTTTCCTCCTTGAAGTCGAGAAGATGATGGAGAGAGGAATTAAAAATTGTTCTGTCATCTCTCATATTTATACCTCTTTTCTATGGACTAGCATGCTCAGAAGGGCAACACACACACACCACCTGAAAAACACATATCTTGTCATTTGATCTGAACTGCTTATTTTTCAGTGTGTGTTTAAACACATTGCCAAAGACAGTATCTGAATGATACACCTGATTTCAAGTAGCACTTGATTACAGATTACAGGGTGTAAATGCACCTTCTGTCGTGGTATAATCTGCCACAGTCCCTGGATCAGTCAGACCACTTTGGTTCATAATGATTTATTTCTTTAGGTTAATACTGAGGTCCAAACTCATCATCAGCTACTCAGACTGAGAGCAGAGGTTCAGGTACTCACTTCAAGTCAGTGTAGCAAACAGGAGACAAAGAAGGCTTACCTTGTTAATAAGTTTCTGGTTTCAGGCAGGCAGGCAGTGCTTTTTTGAAAACTAATGGTACCTGATTAGTAAAAATTAGATTAAGAAGAGAAAAAGAGAGAATAACATGTAATGTACACAGTAATGTTAGTTTATGCATCAGTCCATGTGAGAAAGCAAGTTTTCAGGCTAGACAGGTTTTTAGAACTGCCATGAGATCAAAATCCCATTTGCAGTGAGTACCCTACTTACTGAACCACTTTAGGCACAATAGATATATATTCCATCCTTTATGTTTACATTTTATTGCAGTTGTGCACACACTCACGGCAACTGCATATGCCAGCTGGACACACAAATGGTTACACTGTTCTGAAAAATCTGGGTCTTAACATGTTATGAAACAAGACAGTAGACCAAGCAGTATTCTGTGAACCCACAGTGCACTGCTGGGCAAGCAGTCTCTGGATTGCATTGGAGCATTGTCTATCCCTATCTCCCTGTCACCATACTCTACAACTTCACAGGCATTCGGAGTAAAATGAAACGATACCCAAAAAGCATTGTAACAGAACTCCTGTGAATCTGAACAATTAAAGCAATTATTTTGAGGATGAGCTCTACTAAGGAGATGCCACATTTTACAAAGCTCTTAAAATTCCATTGTTTGCATGATGGCACAGTGGTTTTTGTTTTGGACAAAGACTATGCATTGAATACTGCAAGGTGAATGACATGGGCATTACTGCTCAAATTCTCATTGTATTTGAGAATCTATGTACACTTAATTTAAAGCGTATTTTTAGCTTTTCAGCTCATCTTCTCTACTTAGGTTTCTACTGAGAACCAAAGTCATGATATTCCTGCTAACTCAAACAGTAACATTTAGACACTGACAATACTACCAGCACCCCTTTAAGCAGAGCCCAGTGAATGCCCTGGACTCAGTAGTGCATGTGCCAGCTGGACAGAATAAGGTCATTTCTCTCCCTTACCTCTCTTTCACAACAAGTAATTGCTCAAAGGAGCAAGCCTCATTCAATGTTCTTCTAGTCAAGAAATCGTTGCCAATTATTGCAGCTGTGAATGATCCCTGACCAGACTGGAGAAGGCTCCTGAAGCCAGTCCCACAGCCATACAGTGCATAGATGTTATAATACAAATGGCCTAACAGTGTCATAAAGGGAGGCGACTGGGTGATGAGTTATACGCTTATTCCTTCTGCGTGGTGAGACTTACAGCTAGAGATGATTCAGTTAGGGAGTATGTCAGCAGAGAGTTTTTAATCTTGTTAAAGAAAGCAGTCTTCCTTCCTATTGGATATCTACTGGCAGTCTCTAGAGAGATGACTTCTTCCCAGTGCTGCACAGGATCCCACTGCTTGCTGTGCTGGGAGGAATGTGTCAGAACTAATCTTACAATAACAAGTTGCACTAACTGCTGACATGAATCTTGGCACTGACGTAAGCCTGGGTTTTTTAATTAGTATTTATGAAAAATGAAATTATACCATTCTTAAAAAAAAATGGTAACATTCTGTTATCATAATCTGTTATCATAAACCGGTACATATAAAGATTTCAATGAAACTAAGATTATTTAGGGAGGGAAGCAGTTATCTACAGTTTAATTAAGCAGAGGAGGGATTTGAGGAGTACAGCAATATAAAGAAGCAAATATATAGGCTTTGACTTCATGGTCTTTATTTCCTATTTATCTTTTCATTAAAAAAGAATAGATTTTAAGATAAAAACTCAGCTCATTATTATGAATGCATTCTGAAAAACAGGTGGCCACCACCAATCTTGTAAATTGTGACATTCCAACAGTGGTGTATTCATTGACCACATTAGCAAAATAAGGATCAGTATTTAGTGTCTCCTGAATTAAAATAGAAACATTTTAATGATTCATAGACCACTACTGAAAATGCAGAACTTCATTTTTATAGGCAGCAAAAACTAATAAAAATACATCCAATTAGTCTTTGGTAGATCTCTTTAAATTATTAATAAGTGCTAAATTCTTATAGATTGATAATAACATGCATACACACAGACACAGTATATTCTTCCATCTTCAGAGAAAAAGTCCATTAAGGAATTNTGTGCTCTCGGTCTCCTTACGGGTGTTAGACGGTGAGTTGGACTAGATGATCCTTGTGGGTCCCTTCCAACTCATAACATTCTGTGATTCTGTGATTCTGTGAATTGTCATTAAGAAACCCTTGGGGACATTTTCAGGTGTTTTTCTACTGTGATAGCATTAACTCATGATAAATTCTGCTCATAGCATCAAAAATGTTTAATTTCTCATGGTCAGATTGCTTTCGTCCATTGACAATCTGATAGGAAGTGGTTTGAATAAAGGGGTCCTCAGTAGCATTCATTCACTGCTGCATTTTTCAAGGAGATTTGCGCATATCTGTAGGGAATGACCAAGGATATAGGACTACTCACAAGGGTGGGAAAATATTTGAGCAGGAATATTTAGGTTGGTGGTATTCCATGTTAGCTATTCTATGAATTTACATTGGGACTGAAGCGCACATCTCACAAATGTTGGATTTGCTTTTCTGTTAACCCCCTTTCCCTCACACTGTTTATGTACAAGAGAGGGCTGCTGGAGGCCTTGCAGAAGGAAGTCGGATATTATCAAAGTAAGTGACTTCCTTTCCATGCCTCTCATTTTTCTTCACAGCAGTTAACCTGTCTTTTTTTGGGAGACTGCCCTCATGTCTTCACTGCCTGGGTCGGTCTCAGTTCTTTACATTCAAGTTTCTGCGTGATTTGTGAAAAATCTGTCCCTCTCGTTACTGTACTCCTTCCTTGTAGTCACTGTTCTCCACACATTTGGTGCCATTTAATCATATGTTGAATTTTGTCTTCAGGTAAAGACTTTATATTCAGTAAGAGATTGGTTTTGCTTTAATATGTGTCCACAGGAAACGGTATATACACGACACTGCTTTGATCTTCTTTTATCCTAACAACATATCACAGTGTAACGATCATAGAACCATAGAGTATTTTTGAGTTGAAAGGGATCTTTAAAAGCCATTTAGTCCAACCCCCTTGACATGGGCATGGACACATTCCACTATACCAGGTTGCTCATATTCCCATCCAACCTGGCCTCAGACATCATGTCTTACTTTCCTCTGAAAGCCCTCCTGCCTTCCAAAGTCTCTTTTATCTCATTATCATGTACTGGATTTCTCAGTTAAAGTCATTATTTGCTCTCCAGCTTCCCTAGGTGGGCTGGGAACCACAATGCTCTCATGATTCATCTATTGTCCCTCTTTTATTCAAGATCCTTCCCTTTCATATGATGCCTCAGACTTACATCCATACTGTCCACCTCATACACTTAGCCTCTTCATGCTGGTCCCTGGCCTACTCAACCAGTCAGGCACAAGCCATTTCCATTTCTATCAGACTTCAAAATGTCTCAGAGTCATATACTGACATAGGCACACGCATACATATCCATGTCTTAGACATGACAAAAAAGTGAAGACTTCTGAGAGCACAATACTACACAGAGTTGAATATGGCCTCTTTATCTCTTTATTGAGATCTTCTTGCACCTGAGGTGATGTTCAGGTATGAAAAACAGTCCTTTAGCCAGAGACAGAACATCAGAGGGCCTACAACAAGACAATGATGTGACACTCTTCTCTACCCCTATTGTTAGACTGATACCAAGAGACGCAGAGCCAACACTGAACATATCCCATCCAGATTTTTATCATCAAAAGGTAGAAAATGTTTAAGATGAATTGACAGAGGAAAAGTCTAGTTCTCACTGATCATTGAAATAAACTATTGAGTGCTGCAGTACCAGCAGGCCCAGAAGCAAAACTGCCTGTTACATGTGTATCTGCCTTGCACTACCTCTTGAACCTCTGTCTCACCTCTGATTCACAGAAGGTAAAAATCTATCAGAACCCTGGAATTGAAATAATTTTCTGGCATCTTGGGGGTTTAGCTGCAATATCTGCAGAAAAGTCTATACAGAGACAAGGCAATAGATCAGTGCCCTCTAACTGTGGGGTTAGGAGCCTATTTCACATGTCTGACAGCCTTCCACACCAAGACTGAGAGTATCAAGAGCATCTCAAAGTCCTCCTGGGTTGGTACAGCTTTCTGCCACCCCCAAACAGGCGGGTGGTTGTCAGGCACAATCTGGCCTGGACTGTTTTTCATTGTATAAAGTTGCTATGGTATCACCAATTAAAAATTCTAAAAAATAATCCGCATCTGTACAGCATGCTAAAATAACCTACCAAATGACACGTCCTTTCGTAGAAAGCGAGTCTACTAATTGCTGAGGGGCAGATTCCTCCACCCTTCCTCTCACTGAACAGTGCCTTCAAGCTGCAAATACTCCCACTGCTTTCAGCATTTGCCAAGCCTAAGTTTTCCACAGAAACCATGAGTCAGGCTCAAAAAATCAGGAGACAGGCTTAAAAAATCAAGAGATTTAACTACAGCAGGTACAGCTTTCACGGTGGATTTGGCAGAGCAGCCATTCAGCATAAGAGTCAACCTCATAGCTAAAAGCAGGTGATCAGCAGCTTCAGCAGTGATCCCAGGCATATCTGAAAAGATGTGGTCTAACACTTCAAAGCTTTATATAAGTGTCTAGCAGAGGGAAACTGAGTTCCTAGTTTCCCTAATAATTTTCTTCCCCTCCTGCCCATTTTTATCTTTCCCCTTCTTTCCCCTTTAGTATTTTTTCCCTTTTTCTGTTCCTCCACCTTATTTCCAAACGTGTTTCAGTTTATCTACTGAATTGCAGGAAGAAGATAAAAATCAAATTAGAGGCAAGTGTCCCCACCTCTCATGTGGGAGACTGGGGTTCAATTCCCTGCCGGGGAGGCAGTGGTGCTGTTTAAGAGTTGGAGTCGATGATCCCTATGGGTCTCTTCCAAATCAGAATATTCTGTGATTCTGTGATTCAGATAGCAAGACTTTTCTGGTATCCAGGGTCTCACAAAGCCGTGGATGACTGAGCTAGCCTGTGAAGGTAGCACCAAGCCCCCTGGGAGAGAAGGATTTGCTGACTGGAAGGCAGAGCCTGGCATACATCAGTGACCTGGAGGATCTGAGCAAGGGGAGAGTGTCTGGCTTTACAAAGCTTTGGTTTCGGCTCACTGACCCATTGGCTTAATATCAAGAGCTTAAGATCAAACAACTCAAAAAATAAACTTCGGACAACAGTATGTGAGATCACGAATTTAGGACCTGTTTTGCCTTTTCCGTCTCACACGCTCCTCCTTCATGGTTAAGGACTCAAGCTCATGATTTGGGACTGTGCACAGATGCTGGGGCCCTGGGCACACCAAGAGACCATACTTTCCCTGACTGACCTCCACTGGCCTTTACCTCATGGCTGAGGGGCTGCATGTACTTTTTTCTGCAGCCCAAGCTGTGTCACTTGGTTGTCCTCAGCTGCCCTGGCATGTTGACAGGTCCTCAGTGAGGAGGCCAGTGTCCATCCTTTCACCATTCCTGTCTTTATGCTGCCCACCTCCAGGTCAGTTGTGTGACAGAAAGGCTCAGGTCATAACATGGAGCCAAATGGAATTAACTGTGAGCTGACCATGTGTCAGGAGTCCAAAGGAGGTTCTCCTTTGGACAGCAGTACAGAGGGCAATCACTTCTTCTCTGATGACAGGCACAAACACAAGTGCAAGTGCTACATACTGAATGTGCAGACAGACCAGAGGACAGATTTAGACCTGGTCAGACCTGATGCAATGAGAACCTCCCACTTCACTTACTTCTTCCCACTGTCATGGGCCATTTCACACCCATATGTATTACCAGCAGTAATATGACTTCCACCAGAATACTGAGCTAGAAAATCATAGTGCACAGAAAATGAGACCTCAGCACATTCTCTCTTCAACTTAAAAATTTCATCTTACACACACAGAAAAAGCCTTAAAGCTATGCAGCATTAGCTTGTCAATAAGGAACAATTTAGCTTCAAGAAATTATCAGCACTGATTAATTTCATAAAGTTTGAAAGCAAAGCCCAGAAACAAGCCTGATCACATGAGTTTTACAAGGTTAAAAGATACCAGAATTTGTGTATGTTCGTGTTATAAGCTTCCTACTTATGAGTTTCACTAATTAAATACCTACATATTTTTTACTAGAAGTATATTACACTTCAGTCACAAACATGTTGGTAGTAGCATTTACACAGAGGAACAAACAAGTCCTAGAAGGCACCTGGAATTTGGCAAGAAAAACATGAGTTTGTAATGTCATAAGATCAAAGAGCTGTTGTTGAGTATGATAAAAAAGACTTAGCTCATTTTCAAATAGAAAATATTAGTTCTCTTTTTTTCACAATGGGTGTTGAGAAAAGCTAAGTGAATAACCGTCTGGGTGCTGCAAGTGGGAACATGTCTAGATGCTATAAATTTAGAGATGAATAATTTTTCTTTATAACAAGTATAAGAAAAGTACAGAAATGATGCTCCATCTCAAGAAAAGTCCATGTAAGTGGAATCAGCTTCCCTATGAGGAAATAATTACTGCAAGCTGCAAAAATAGAAATAAAATCTCTGACGAATGGCTGGTGTATGAATTCCTGTTACAGTTTATTTATGCAGACAATATAGTGTCTGGGATGAAACAGCTCTGTTGGCAGAACAAGCATGAGCCACTGTATGTGGGCTCTCAGAGCACTGCATGGGAGTGTTTACTTCAGCTCTCCTGGAACCATGCAGAAGTGACGTTACCATGCTAGAGCCTGAAATAAGCAGTGATACCGCCAGCACCAAGAGAAAGCTGAGCGTGTGGCTAAGATCTTCGTCATCTGACAAAAAAAAAGAAAAAAACCTAAACAAGCTAAGAGGGAAAAGTATTTTAAACCTCTTCCTAAACACTTAATTCACAGAGGGGTCCTAAATTCAGTCACTCACATTTTGCCAGTATACCTGTGGTGTTTCCTGCAGGACTGTAGTGTTTTCTGCAGGACAGGAAAAACTACAACTGTCTTCCCCTCTATGTTTGTATGTTTCTTGTCACTTATTCCTCTAAATGAGAGCTCACAGTATCACAGCGTCGATAAGGTTGGAAAAGACCTTGAAGGTCATCAAGTCCAACCTATAATCCAACTAAAATTTAACATCTATAACATTTATATCATGGCCCTCAGCACCTCATCCAGTCTACCCTTAAACACCTCCAAGGATGACGATCCAACCACCTTCGTGGGCAACGCATTCCAGTTCTGAATCACTCTTTTAGTTAAAAAACCTTTTCCTAATGTCAAGTCTAAACCTCCCTGGTTGGAGCTTAAGACCATGACCTCTCATTCTATCTCCAATGGCCAGACAGAAAAGACCGACCCTCGCCTGTCTACAACCTCCTTTTAGGTAGTTATAGACAGTGGTAAGGTCACCCCCGAGCCTCCTCTTTTCCAGACTAAACAGACCCAGCTCCCTAAGCCACTCATAGGGCTTATCTTCCTGCCCCTTAATCATCCTTGTTGCCCTTATCTGAATTTGTTCCAGCACCTGGACATCTTTCTTAAATTGAGGGGCCCAGAACTGGACACAATACTCAAGATGCGGCCTAACCAGTGCCGAGTACAGAGGAAGGATAACTTCCCTTCCCCTTCTGGCAACACCATTCTTGATGTAGGCCAGGATGCCATTGGCCCACTTTGCTGCCTGGGCACACTGCTGGCTCATGTTAAGTTTGCTGTCCACTAATACCCCCAAGTCCCTTTCAACCTGCTCACTCTCTAAGCACTCCATCCCCAGCCTATAGCTCTGCTTGGGGTTGTTATAACCAAAGTGCAGAACTCGACATTTAGATTTGTTAAAACTCATCCTA
>WEKX01018807.1:44016-83330 GCA_013390025.1 Pitta sordida
ACAAGTTTCTCCTGAAGCTTATTGTGGGAAACCGTGTCAAAGGCTTTGCTAAGGTCCAAGTACACAACATCCACAGCCTTTTTGTCATCAACCAGTCGAGTCACTGGATCATAAAAGGAGATCAAGTTAGTCAGGCAGGACCTGCCTTTCCGAAATCCATGCTGATTAGATCCAATGTCATGGTTGTTCTGCAGTTGCTGTGTAATGGCACACAAGACCATCTGTTCCATGACTTTGCATGGGACTGAGGTCAGGCTGACTGGTCTGTAGTTGTTAGGATCATCTTTCCTACCCTTCTTGTGGATGGGTGTCACATTGGCCAATTTCCAGTCTTGTGGCACAACCCCAGTAAGCCAGGACTGTTGGTAAATTATGCTGCAATAAACAAAATCTGCAAAGTAGCGGTAAATATGGTAAATACGGTAAATACAGTAAAGACGCGATGTATTGGACTCGGGAATGGTGAACTGCAAAGTAGCGAGGGATTACTATATCACATTAAATAGCCATCACACTTCTTTCCCTGAAAGGATAATGCCCTAAGAGGATAGATCTATACAGATTTTATATTTTCCAGCTACTCTTTAATGAGCCACTACATTCCTTTTATTACATGATGTGCCAGAAGAATGTATAGCACAATTTCACAGGTTCACAGGACCCACAAGGATCATCTAGTCCAACTCCCAAGCGAACGCCCATACAGGGATTGAACCCACAACCCTAGAGCCATGGGCACCATGGTCCACCCATCCAAGCCTCCCATCATCTAGGCCACGTCACTGAGTTCCTCATCCAATCTTTTCTCAAACACCTCCAGGGATGGTGACTCCACCACCTCCCTGGGCAGTCCATTCCAATGAGAGATCACTCTCTCTGTGAAAAAGCTCTTCCCAACATCCAGTCTAAACCTCCCCTGGTGCAGCTTAAGGCCATGTCCTCTTGTTCTGGTGCTGGCAGCATGAGAGAAGAGATTCACACCCACCCAACTGCAACCTCCCTTCAGGTAGATGTAAACAGCAATGAGGTCACCTCTGAGACTCCTCTTCTCCAGGCTGAACAAACCCAGTTCCCGTAGCCACTCACCATTGGGCTTGTCCTCCAGTCCTTTCACCATCCTTGTCGCCTGTCTCTGGGCCCTCTCCAGCAGTTCAATATCTTTCTTAAATTGAAGAGCCCAGAACTGGACAAAGTGCTCAAGATGTGGTCTGACCAGCGCTGAGAACATAAAAATTAATTAAAATTAATTAATTAATTTTGTAATCTAATACCAGAGTATCTTTCATTTAATCTTTTCCTTTGAACAGCATCCAATGTTTGCTCTGCTCTTTCACCAGTCTTGTTCAAACGTATGTTGAGAAAAACAGTTTGGAGCCCTTTTCCATCCTTTTTATCTATTTTCCAAGAAAAACTTCAGTATTTACCCTAATTGTTTTGCTTTACCCTTTCAGCCCTAATCAGCAAACTAAGCAAACAGGAATTAATACCTATAGTGCATAAAGTTCCAAAGGCCCCACAAAAAAAATCAGTTTCACTTTTTATATTTTGTATTAAAGCTGCTGGGAAAGGATGCCATCCCAGCTGAGTTGTCCACAGCCCTCATCATCAGGAAAGAGGAGGACTGAAGGATGGCAACAGTATGAGAGGGATAAAAGACTTTCTGATAGCTCTTATTATGAGTGTATTATATTAAGAGTGTATGAAAAAATTTACACATAATGTATTTTTACTGGACAACCCCCTGCCTGCAGTATTAGTGTGTATTACTTCAACAGCAGCTGTGGTATGGTGTGACGCAAAAAGACTTAAGAGACTTCACTGTCATCCCTAGCTGACCCCTGACTATCAAGTAGTCCTTGCACGTACCTGATACACAAGTCACAGGAGGACTAGAAGTTATTCCCTGACAGGCATGACTTCCTGCAAGGTTTTCCTAATCATTTAGAAGTCTCAGGAAATATTAATCTCAACGTGCTCTATTTCAGGGAACTTATTAAAACCATATTAAGATAAAGTTAGGCCTCATGGTATACAACACCCACCTCTCTCCCATTTTTAAGATGACCAACTTTTTTTAATCCTGGCGATGCCCAGATTCTAGTGTTTCAGAACATAGACTGTTACTTGATGGCTCGCCTGTTAATCTATGTTAAAAGAAATCAAAGCTAAAGCTCAAAAAAAAACCCTAAACTTTGTGAAGCAGCTAATTTTTTCAGTTTTTTCCTTTTTGTTTGATAATCATTATATTCTGCTGAATAACCAGTGTATTTCCTAATATAGCTGCAAAGAGCTTCACAATACCATTCATTCATTTTAAAAAAGGAGAGTCAAAGCTCTTCTATCTTACATCACTTTCAATGAATGCTTTAGAGTGAAATGGCAATCATGAGACCTCCAGCCTACACAAGGAGGAAGTGGTTTTGCAGGCTTTCCAGATTAAAGAGTGACATCACATTATCTTCGTCAATGCTGATTCCAGCTCTTCGATAATCAGGCAAACATGGAAAGTGCTGTTCTCGTATCACATGGTCAGACATCACTTTCCATTCATTAGTGAAGTTACCAGTGCTTGCCTCAGCAGAAGCCCTGCCTCCTCTAGTGTAGGAAACTTGCTAAGAAAATGTGGCAGAAAGAGTGACCATCTCTACTCCCTGTATGATCTATTCAAGATGCACATTCCAAAGCCACTTGCTGTTTGTTTATGTCACAAAACAGAGAAAATTGAAATCCTATCCTTGCACAGAAGAGGTGGTTATGTTTTGCAATTTTTGTATATAAATGTGAAAGCCTCAGAGAGCCCTAGGTTTTCAAAGTGCTTATGAAATATGGAGTTAAACCATGACAGGAAATGATTTTGTGTCCCCTCTCTAAAAATCCACTAACAAACTGCAAACGATGGACAAGTTCCCTACCACCAAGAATTCAAGTAGGACACCATGAATTTTTCAGTGACTTGTTTTTTCAGCAGAGTGCCAGTAACTCCCAGACTTTTACTTTGCTGTAAGGGCTCTGCACTGAAAATTTGCTGAAATTGAAGATAGCTTAGATTCATGGCAGACACTTCAGAGAGCTTTCCAAGATTATAAATGTATTGTTTCTGTTAACAGAAATTTGGGCTTAACCTGCAGTTTTTTTGAAGTGAAGAAGAAGGAATGTCTTTCTATAGAAACCTATATATAGGCCTAGCATATAACATAGAACAGCTGACACATGCTCCTAATCTGCCTAGAGAGGAAATTATCTGACTGTCACATATGGTCTCAAAATTACGTTAATTACTGTCCCTTAACTGAGACTTAATGCTTCTTTTCTATATAGGACACTGCATAGAGATGTATCTGCTAGACACCTTTCAATTCATTTTCCACATAACTCCAAAAACCATACCAGATCTTTTGCAGAGGAATTGATGTGGTCTGTGCCCCAGGGATACTGTGTTGTCCAAGACATCCCCATCTCAGAGCTCTTACATCTCTTGCTTAGTAAATGTTCCACAGCAGAAACACACAGACCAGCAGCAGCACAGATGCAATCAAAATGCTTTCTACAGAAGCCAAAGGCATGAATCCAGAACACAGTACCAGATAGCAGATAAAGTGAAGATGAGGCAACAAGTTTCTCTTTTTACTTCCCTTGTGGATTCTTCCTTTATTCATTTCTACTCCTTTATTAATTTCTACTCTTTTATCTGAGAGGTTGGAAGTGGAATTCCTTACTGTGCATCTGGACTTAGAGAAGAGGACAGGCATGGAGGGAAGGTCTTCAGCTAAGACTGGGCCTTGAGAGAGTATTAGTCTATGATGCCATTCCACCAACCCAGAACTAAGGATTCACATTCTTTGCAGATTTATATTTGTCATTTTTCGGAATCCAATTAGGCAAGAGATTCAGATTAAGCTTTTTGCATGGCTGAGGCTTTTATAATGTCCCTCTCTTTGGCTTTCTGGTGTCCAGTAGGAGACAAGTTCATCAAAGTCAGCCCCTCAGTAAAGGCATAGATAAGCTAGTTCTGCTTTATGCAGCTTCATAAGGTCTATAGAGAACACATCACAGAATCACAGAATATTCTGAGTTGGAAGGGACCCACAAGGATCATCGAGTCCAACTCTTAACACTGTCTCCCTGGTGGGAATCGAACCCGGGTCTCCCACATGCCAGGTGGGGACACTTACCACTGTACTAAAGTGGATTTCGTCTTAACTTTTTGGTTGCCTGAGAACCTACTGAAGGAGGAAAAGAGATGGAGATAGAGGGCAAGTACACTGTGCGAATGCATAACCAGAATTTCTATAAGAAACCTGCAGAAATTCATACAGAGAGTACAAACATGCCTTCAGGTGAGCACAGAACTCACACACCTCCAAACCCCATAAATGCAGCACCACCACAGGTTGCAGTGTTGTGCAACTAGTACCTAGCCAGAACATGACTCCCAGCTACGAACCACCAGCTATGGGATGAATGAGAAATGGCAGGACTCCAGGGTGGTTAATTTTCTCAGCCTCACAGGTTTCACACCCAAGTCTTTAAGTAAACAAAACATTCACTACATACAGTGAAAAGCCCCAGTGGGGAGGAATAGTGGAGGGCACTCTATGATTAATCAGAGGTGAAAACCAATTCTCTAAGGTCTCAGATGTATTCTGTTAAGGGTGGAGGCTGTAAATTGCTATATCTCAGGCCAACTCACCCAGTGGCATCTCAGCAGCAACTCCTCTTCTGCTTCCTCCTACAGCCCTCTCGTATGAGTGTATCTCAAGCTAGCGCAAGCTTGCTGTTAGCCTGATGACACCCTGTCATGCTTCCTCATGGAAATTGTTAAAAAAACACCTGCAATCGCTCACCCATGCATGGGATCCAGGCCTGAAATATTTCCACTTTGTATCAAAAGTTTCCTTGACTGCTAATTGGATCATAAAACAAGAAAAAAAAAACCAAACAAACAAAAAAACCCTAAAGTGTTCAGTATTACCTTCAAATGGGCAGGATTAAAACTCAGTTAATCTGAACTCAGTTTACCCTCACTGTTTAATCTCTGGGAACTCTGGGTAAGCTTAGAAGTGAAAGACACCAAATCTTATCAGAGTAGAAGCAAGTTGTTCCCTGAAGTAAACTAAGTTCCCTTTTTCATTTGCACAGCTACGTCATAGGTGGTAGAGGAGGAAATCTCCCAAGCCTGTCAGACCCAAAAGTGGTATCTCACGACAACGCCCACAAGGTTAAATAAGCACCATTCTGATAAACCCCAGTCAAACAAAGGAAAGAATTACTGCTCCCTTTTTAAACTGGAAGTTCCAATCAAGATTATAATCCCCAGACACTATACCCCCAAAATAATTATTTTTTTAAAAAGGAAAAAAATGCACAAGTGTACATTGAAAAAATCAACCAAGGAAGTTTGTCATTGGTATTATTATGCATACACTTATATAGTTCATCTGAACTGAAGCACTCTACAAATAAGTGCATCTCCCCAGGAGTTTTCATCATGAGAACGAAATTTCTTGGCTTTCAGAAGGCAACAAACAGTAAATCATTTAGATCATGAAATCTCGACAGAAAGCAGCAAGTTGAGAAAAGTGCATCTTGTAGCAGAAATTCACTTCCTCAAAGTAGTGGCATTTGCACTGGATTTATAAAAATCCATTTTAGCCACTTCTCTTAATCTAAAATCTTAGGTTCATGGTAGATAAAAATGCCCTGCCCACAGACATTTCCTAACTGAAAAGGAATCAGAAAGTGATGCCATTTTCTTCTGTCATTCAAAGGTATTGGTTAATTAATGTCACTTTAGGTCCATGTGAAAAGAATTCACTTGTAATCACAGGATGTTTATTTATTGCTTTCGTTAACATTCCTTATTTTGAATCTAAAGGTCTAGCAGGAGAACTAGAGCATTGTGCTACACAATACGCATACTACTGTTGTAAGTTGTTTTCTGGAAAACTTATATTCAATCAGACATTCAGGTAGAGGTACTCGTGGGGGAAAGACTGGGATGTGGACCTTAGGAGAGGTGATAAGAACATGCATTTACATGTGCTAGTTTGGCACAGCCAAGGTCTGAGTGCAACTCATCATGTAGGAGAATAGTCCCATAGCCTATACCCTGTGACAGCACATTATGGCCAGTTTAGATGACAGGCATGCACTCTTTCTGTATTACTGAGCTTACAGATGAAAAGTGCATCACGTCTACCTGGTCTCTCTTAAAATCCCAATGTCTAAAGGATATATAAGTGGTGAGACAGCTTTGCCTATGCATGAAGAGAAAAAAAACATGGTAAATATAAATAAAAACATCACAGGGGGGAAAATGACTCTAGTTTTCCTAAAGCTATGTGAGTTTTACTCTAGGTAGGTGTCTTTTGAAATAGGTATAGTAGACAATGGCAAATGGTTTCTTGAGGGTGTTCTTTCTTTGTCCACACTGATCATCCCTGGCCCTGCCAATGTCGGAGCCTCTCAGACTCTGGAGCTAACATATCAAATAGAAATTAAACCAGCTAGCCAAACCCATCCTGAGGAAAAGGCAGGTCTGTGAGGGCAGCCAAGCACTCATCCAGGATGATGAGGCATTTTGGACAATCCAGTTTTCTGGAGAAACATTTAGGGTAAAGTTAAAACCAAAACAGTAAAAACCTAGTCTACTTTGCTCAAAAAAAAGACTACAGCCTACATGTTCAGAATCCATGCTCCATGGGAAGCAGTTAGGACAAAGCTCCAGTCTAAAGGGGGTGAACCAGACCTTGCCCCATATCTTCCTCCAGAAAAGATGGGTACAAAGTATATGAGCCAAGCATACCATCTGATCAGATAGTTTCCACTCTTGCCTTCATAATCTGTTACTACTGCAGGGAAGTTGCATGGTCTTGATTTTTGAGCTGATTCAATTCCTCCTTGAACCTTTTCCTCTTTGCAGCTCAGTAGGCGGGTTGATCCTACAAAACAAAAAAGAAGAGGCTTATGTTGGTTATATTTAATAAGTAGTAAGGTTAGGGCTTGCCATTGGCTTCCAAAACCAGAAAGCTCTTTCAACAAAGACTAATATGAGGCACTGTTAAGTATGGAAAATAAATCAAAGTGTTCTAATCAACAGAGTATTCTCTATCCAAGGGGGAGAGATGAAATAGTAAGATGTCATGATTTGTCGCTGTCTACTTATAAGCTTTACTGCACTGATTTCTCTTCTAATGTCCTCTGCACTCCTTTCCCTCCTCTAGGTTACTTAAACACATCTGTTAAAAGAGAGATGCAATGTTACGCTGCTCAGCGACCTCTGTCTTTCTTCCCTGTAAGCACATGCTGCTGAGGAAACATCACTGCAAACGTAGTTCCAAATGTCATAAGTATAAGGTTTCTCGCAAAGATTTCTAACACTTCACTGCTTCAGTGAATCAGCAATAGTCTAGAAAAAGCATTTCTTATGGCAGGGCAATATTTTCACTAATGGCCAAAAGCACAAAGTACACAGATGACCAGAAATTAAGGAAAAGGGATTTAAAAGCTAAACCTTCAGAAAGGTCACTTTTCCAGAGATAAATGAAGGCTCTTACCAGATCTTTCATCTGTTTCATCTGTTGTCATAAAACCTCCCTCATAAAATTTTCTTATCTCACTCTTCTACCACAAAAAGATCCTTATGGGTCCCTTCCAACTCATAATATTCTGTGAATTGTGTGAATTCTGTGAAAAAGAAAGACACATGCCCCTAAATTTTACCTGGCAGAAGACATATTACTGCTCTTACAGCAGAAGTCATAAACGAAGATTCTACAGACACAAGTATCCATCAGGACCACATAGCTGTAAGAAAATAAAACATAATGAAGATCAGTAAAGAGAGGTCAACATGAGCTCTGTGTTTTTAATCACAAAAGCAGTTAGGACTGGACCAGGTTTAATCCTCTCCTTTTGTTTTATGTAAGAGTAGCGATGGCACTTGCTACACACAGAGGCATGTAGCGCACTCCAGTAAGACTTTGCTTCTTCCATGATACAGGAGAAGAATCTCAGTACACACCAAGTTTATCACTTGCACAACTCTAGGAAAGTGAATGAAGAAAGGCCACTTTCTGACATGCTGAGCTCTGCTTACAGCAACACCAAGACAGCAACTCTACAGCACAGCCAATAGATGATCAATTTGCCGTGGCTTTCCTTCAGGCACTGGCATAACTCTCTTGCTGGACTGAAAATAGTCCAAGTGAAAAAGCAAAGGGAAACCACCAAGTTGTAATGGGAGAAATATAAAAATACTTGTACATTGCACACAACTTTTTAAGAAATAAAGATAAAAGTTGCCAGCTAGAGTCAACTGCTTTCCAAAATAACCTTTGTAGCTACCAGGGAAACCACAGTAACCAATGGCCAAAGGTTCATCCCTTCTGCATAACATAGAAGTCCACAAACACAGGTGGGGGGCAAGAGGGTGTAAATGAAAGGAAGTCCCTGCATATCAGTAGGATTTGCCCACTAGGTTGCTGTCTGCTTCCTTAAAAATCAGAAAGTCTATTGTGAACTGAGAACAGATAGCCGCTATCAGATGTAAAGTACATCTCTTTTGCACAGTCCTGTTCCTTTATGTGCAAGGTGAACCTACACTGAAAATAGATACAGGAACTGCTACAAGACAAATTCCATCCCTGGTTCTATATCTTTAATAAGGGAAATGTAGACATTGCTAAACAGCCTATCCAGCCATTAATTACGCATTCAATAAATTACAAAAGACAGTCGGACTATATATTTGATTGAACAAGATACGATGACACTAAAGTACACCAAAGGAACATCTGAAATTGCCATGGATGCTTGTCAATCCAGCTTCTCTAACCAGAATGAAGATCTGAAGATGTCCATTTTTGTTGCCCAGAGTCCACAGTTGGAAAAAAACCACCTATTTTTTTGGCTGAGGCTGCGAACAAAATGCAGTACTTGGATGCCTGACTAAGTAATCATCATGTTGCACAGAGTTCAACTTTTTCCTACCCAGAACTCCACCGGCTGGAGAAGTTGGAGGAAGAAATGAGAAAATGAGAGTTACCAGGTCCTCTGGATCACCATCAACCTTCTAAGCAACATCATTTCCATTTGCCCTATAGGCCAGCCTTGTTCTCTGATGCAAGAAGACCTGGTTCTGAGCTGACCGATGTTCTACCTTGCACAGGGAACAACCAGCAGGAAAAGGGGAAGCACAGACTCTCCACCTCTCTCCTCTGCTCCACAGTCCACAGAAAAGTATTTTCAATGATTTAATGTGAAACTCCATCACTGAAGACACCAACAGACAGAGCAAAATAGGACTTGTGATAGAAGGGAGTCACTGATATTCAGATGTGTATGGCAAAGAGAGTGATGGAAAAGGAGTATTGCGCACAGCTCTGTGTTTGCATTATGTCCCATTATTTTCATAGCTTCATGTTCCTAGACTGTTTATTTAGTTTAGGCTCCTTCCATGGCTGAGGTTTTTTGAGGTTTCAGTCACTGAAGTCACTAGATCCCTTTAATGTCACGTTTGCTCAATTGCTGATCCTGATCAGCTCCTATCCTTGCTTGTGTGTTCTGGGCGGTCATACCAGATACATCAAAATGGGGTCATTATGCCATATTTACACTTATTTACTATGTGTATGTGTGGCCTTTTGTGTGCTATTTTTCACTCGTTATCCATCATTATATGTATTTATTTTCAAGTACCATATGGAGCAGTAGGATGGGGTATATATATGGAGTCAACAGATGGTAAGACTGTGTGTGATTAATATGTTCTCATAACTTTTTATTGTCTCTTTTTCTTACATGTTCTACTTTCAAAGTGTCATTACTTTTGTCATTCCTGTTCTCATTTCTTTATTCCTGTATACTATTAAGCAAAGACAAAATATTTAATGTCTGGTTTTTAGATTTGTCTCTCTTGTGTACCAGGTGCTACCTTTATTGAGATGATTCATACGTTTTTCAGGCCAAAAGGGCCTATGTGTTCCAATCTCTTTGTATAACACCAGACAGAATTTTACCCTGCAGCTTCTTGAGTTAGAGGACTGTTGCTCCCAGCTACTGCCTGTACATCATCAATTTTTTATTGTCTGTGTTTCACAGGGTAGTCGTTCTGCAAAACGGTAAAAAATCCTTTAGAAAATTAAACAATAGTTCATGCTATTAAATTGTAACTTAAATGCAGATGGAAGAGTGTACATTGTGTTAGAACCACTTTACCACCCACTGGCAGCACTGCAGAAACCTGGTGGAGATGTCCACATGTGCACTGGGACACACAACAGGAAAGCAATTGTGTACATGCTCTGGCCTGACCCTACATATCACACCTCCAGACAGTGAGCAGCTTCACCCTGTTTCATTTTGACTGTCCTTGCTCAATACATAGTACAGTGGTTTCACTTTACTGCTGTGGCAGAGGAAGCACAAGCATGTTTCCCCACTGAATTAATGCTTTCCAAGAAATCTTTTACATCTTCCTTATCTGAATGGGTGGGCATATTAACAGAGGTCGTCTCAGTTTAGCTGTATTGCCTTTCTTGATAGGCATATTACTTCCATTACATGGAAAGTGCATGCCCAGCACTTGCTAAAATCACTCAGAAGCAACTGGTCCTAATGTCTATTGATTTTTATTACCAGGGTGAAACGTTGCTTGAACCCATGACTGCCTCCTCTCCTCTTAAGATTCACATATTCTGGAAACAAAGATAGCTCCTCATCAAATTCTTTAAGGAAGGGCTTTTGCTCTTGTAGCAGCATGATTAGTTTGAGAAATCTGCATGGAAATGAGTACGAGCAAAAACTTCCCTCTGGATCTGCAAGTATACAAAGCTTCGTGTCTTTATTTACCTTTTTTTCAATATTAGATGAGATGTAAACTATGACTTTCAGGCATTGCTGCTGCAGATGAGACCACAGCAAAAGGTCTAAGCACAGGATAGCAAGAACAGCATATTTTGAGATTATACAGGAGAGATGCTGTAACTATATGCACCTATGATTTCTCTTAAATATAATTACTACAAGGTTTTTATCTTGCAGCTTTCTCTAGATGCATACTTGACATAATATTGTTTAATATTAAGCTACCAATTAGTAAAAAAGAGTAAGCAAAAACATACATGTTGAACTATATCCTCAATAACCTGTTATTCTATAATCCAGAAAATTGCTACCAAAGTCAAGGGGGATTTGCAGATACGTATTAATAGCGTAGATTAGCGTAAAAACAAGACTTATTTTAATGCAAGGTTGTATTACTATTATTTTGTTTAAATGATACTATGACTATTTGTAACCAGACAGATCACAGATAACACTAATGGCCCCAAAAAAGTTTTGAACACTAACATAACTTAAACAGGCACACAGTATTAACATCTCAAATACACCCTCCTCAGATCATACAAGGAAGAAACATATGAGTCTCTTAACTGACTGTTTTACCTGGATGGGGTGAACACAGACAGCAATCTTAGATGACTGTCAGTGATTGTCAATATTGTCAATGACTACCGAGACTTAGATTCTAGGACTCTAGGAGGTAACCAAAATTTATGGAGGGAGCAATCACCTGAGACATCAGCAATTAGTCATAGGCCATTGAATGTTTGGGCTTTCATTTTGGAATGAACTTGAAACTGTGTTATGCTAGTATTGATCATGAATTCTTGCTATGTTGCTATGTTTGACTGGTGAAAGAGTGTATCTGGACACAGGACTCAGCTAGTTAAATGCGCAGGCGTGATCCTATGTATTGCAGAGGTTGATATTACATAGCACTAGTAAGTTAAAGCTCAAATAATTGGTGAATCAGCCTGCCAAGCTTTGAGTGAAAATCAAACACCCACAAACTGAATGAGAGAAAGTGAAAAAGGAAACCAGTGATATGTCATCAGTTTGTTCTCCCCACCTGTAACAGCCTAATGATAAACAATTGCTATTTTATCATCTTTCTAACAGACAAGGCCCTACTAAAATAAGAGGTAAATTTCACAGGAGATTTATAAATATGGAGGACAGTGAGAGAGGACCATGAAATTTCAGTACATCAGTTACTTATTAGCTGGCTGATTATTGTTCCCTTCTTATTAGTTCTGGGGGGAAAAATAAATAAAATTTAAAAAAAAAAAAAAGAAAGAAGAAAACATGCTTTTAGAAATTCCAGAGATATGTTATTGTCTTTGCTGACATCCCAAAAATATTAACATTTTGACTACAGGGAACATCCTTGTTAAATCAGATAAACTAAAATGAAGAAAGTACTGATTTTCAAGACCCCTGAATGCTTTAACTGCTGGCGATTTCCCAACCAGAGCCTTCTGGATGTTCCCAGTCAAGAAGGATTTGGCAATGGATCCAGATATACTGTGAATGTCCTTCTACTTCTGGAGACTCGGGTTATATAAGCACAGCATGTTTATATAGAAAGAGGGGTAGCTATCTCAAAAGAAGTGGTGAGCAGAAAAGACTGTATATATGATACAAATGCATGTTAATGCTGTGCTGAAAATAGCAGATGTTACAGCTGTTACTTTTCATAGATATAACGTATAGGCAACAGCAGGAGTGTGAGTTAATATGGCAGTATGCTGGATTAAACTTCCTTGGAAACAAATCGCTTTTACACAGTTTCTCTTAAACGCTTTGAGAATGCATGCTTTCATTGCTTATGTGCTTACTATAAATATTTTTACTGTGAATAATTATGTAGTATCTTTTTGCTAAATAACATCTGGTTACCTATACAAAAGACCTGAACTTGGTATTTGAATTTTGTGTCTGGAATTTTAGTCTGTTAGGTACCATAACATATGCTTCAGCTGACACATCTCTTTCTCGTGCTGCAGCAAACATCTAAATGGAAGTAGAAAGAGAAACAATGACTGTACATGCTACATGCTGATATTCTACATATACTGCACTAAGTAACTTCCAAGGCAGAATGTGTTGTACTGATCAATGTGCTCCAATTTGAAATGCTTCTTTACTCTCTGTCAATGGCACACTCCATTTTCTGGAACTGCATTTTCCAGAGTGCATTTCCAGATTCTTCTATAAAGAGCTTTGGCTATTCAGCGATGCAATAGCAGCTATGGGAATAAACCTCATCACCTGGATTTCTCTCAGTTGTTGATTTTTTCTTAAAAAAACCAAAACCAACAAAACCAAACAACAACAAACAAAAAACTCCCAATCATAATTTGAGATTAGGAGGATTCTGTGTTGCATGTCAGTTTGATCAGGAACACGGTACCAAGAGAAAGAGAAACACACTTGATTTTGCCCCAGCTATTTGTTGACAAAGAGGTGTATACACTGCACATTACATGTTAATGAGACCTCCTCACTGATCTTTAATCAAACACCAGCTGAACCCTTCACTATTTTTTCCTTGATATTTGGGGTTTATTACCAGATACTAGCCTTCAAACTTGCAAATAGCAGGGGTGTTCCCTCCATATATGCTCCGTTTGATTATTTCTCCACGTGTTAGTCCTTTAAGTTGCTTGTTGTTCAGTTTTAAATGGCCTTTTCTAAATACCTATTCATAAACTTTTTCAAATACAATCTATTTCTGTTTCATGAATGATTTATTTTGCAGAGAAGCGCAAATCTTTCTCGTTGCCGACAGCTGACAAGAAAGAATTCCTGTCAATCAGTTCTGTTCTCAAGACCAGGTAGGAAATTTCAGTTTCACCTTCAGTACAATACACATACTAGAATATAGACTAAACTGGTTTTTGCTTAGACAAAATATTGAGAAAGGATTGCTTTTAAGTGCTGGATGAAATTGTAGTCTTGCTTACACTGACATAACAAAAAACCAAAGAAGCCCTCTTAGAGATCACATGGTCCAGACCAGGTTGCTTATGATCAGCTTATGACCCATTATCATTTCATGTCCTGACACAGGCCTTTTTCTGGAGAAAGGAGTGAGTCTCGTGGTTTCAGCTACAGAGAGGTTTTGGTTTGCAGCTTGTCTTGTCAAGGAAGATCACCACCCTGCCTAGAGAGTGTACTCGAAGCCACAGGGTGGGGAGATCTGCTTGCTGTCCCTCCTCAATCTCACAAGTACTCCTGTCATACCCTCTTCAGACAGACTTGAGCAGATTTTCTTCATCCTGAGCAGCACTTTCCTCTACTAAACGTGTACCAGTGTATTTGGAAGTGTATGTCCCACTGAGTTTGGTGTGAGTTGCGCAGGAATGAAGCACTGCTCACTGTCAGAAAATGGGACAGATATGAAGATGCTAGCACGAACAGGTTATGAATCATGACAATGCGTATTTAAAATCAAATCAAAATGGTTGCATGGTATAACCAGCTTCAAGTGGAAAGACACTGAATTTGCAGAGGATATCACAATTCTATTTGGAAAGACACAAGTGTGGGGTGAAACTAGAAAATTAAAACATTTCCTCCTCTTATCTTAGTTCTGTACTGGCATGAGAACAGAGTCTCGCATTTTCTAGACACTACTAGGAAACACATTCATAATTATACTCAAATATAGCTATTACCATATTTAAATATTTCCTCGCTGTTTATTACTTACATGGTCAGCTATAACTGTTTCCAATTCAAGATGATTACGACATCCAGACGAAAAAGCTGAAGGGGGAGGAGGGAACAACTTTTGTTCCTAAACAGCTTACCTCTTCAAAAAAAGAACAATGTTTACTGCGATAAATGAAGAGAGGGTGGTTGTTTTAGATCACTATGACTAATGTTAAGAAACAGCTGGTAAGGAATATTAGGTAATCACATACACAGGCTGCACATTGGGAACATTACGCTAACATACCTACTATAATTTTATTCCTTTCCCCACGCGTTTATTCAAAGCTGCAGCTGTGATACTGGCTTTTGAACATTAGAAACTATCAGGAAAAGCAGCATGAATCATCACCTTTTGCTTGTGCTATTTAACTTATTCACTCAAGAACAGTTCTTCTAAGAGAAAAATAATAGAAGGAAAATGATTTTTTTCTTTGAGAGGTTCGTAAAGACCACCTTTCCTTCCCCTTTTCCTTTTCCCTTTCCCTTCTCCTTTCCTTTTCTCCTTTCCTTTTCCCCTTCCCTTCCACTTTTTGTTCTCTCCTGGAGATAATGGCTAGGTTCTTCAATTAATTCAGAGAAAATCTCATCTAGGAACTCAGACACGAAGTTGAGTTTGCAATGAGATATTTGTGATGGTCCTCATTTCTCTGCTATGGGATTGGCCTAAATTTTCAAGGCAGGTTGTGCCTTTCAGATGGCAACACCTTCGTTCCACTGGTTCAGAACAAACTTGCTGCTGAAGGAGAGACACAGCAAGGTTTATTCTGTGCTGATGGCATGTTGTAATCTTGCTGCTTCTGTTCCCAATCCCTTTAGAACAAATTCTGACAAAGCAATTCCATCTCGTGTCAAGATGTTTCTAGTGGCTTTGTGATGAAATACACTATTGCTCGTGCGGTCATCCATCTCACTGAGGCCAGACGGCAATTAACTTTATTTCTTACACAACTGAAGGCAGCCCTGGAGCCCTAAGTAAGCTTCTCTTAGCTCAGTGTTAACCAGCCTGCTGCTTTTGCATCAAAACTGCCATGCCTCGCAGTTTTATGCTTCTGTGAGCATAGAAGTCAATTCCCTCAAAGAAAGGTCTCTTCTGCTTCTGGGAAATGCAACTACTCTGGAACAAGACACCCTAAAGGCTGGAAGGTTCCTGGAAAACTGTGGTTCAGACATCGGGGTAAGTGGACATACCTACAGATGCCAGCAAGAGCAGTCCTAAGGACCACTGAGTATTATCAGAGAGAAATAAGAGAAATAGGATCAGCATTTGATGCCTTGGATTATCTCTGTGCTCTGTGACAGTGAAACCACAATCCAAGCTGTCCTTACTTTCATTGTATGGCTAATAGAGGACTCTCGTCCCAGGTTTTCCCCGTACTTTGCACACACACATGGACACACACACACAGACCAGATCTTAGCAGATGTAGCACTGTGTGTCATAGTTTAACCTCCAACCAAGGAGTATTTGAATAATTAAAAACCAGAGAATGTGACCCCACTTCTGCTTTCAACTTGCACATAAGTGTGTAGAATTACACATTGTAGGAACACATGCATGGAATATTTGTCCATGCTTTGACATTTTATCAGTAGCCTTTCAAGCCTCCCCCAGCCATATCTCATTTCCCTAGTTAGGACTTTTCTTCTGGATCACAAGTCTGTCAATGCAAACTTACTGAGATCCTGGGAACTGCCCTGTGCCCTTGCCATAATAAGCAAGAGGTAGGAAAGAAAGCCGTAAGGAATAAACATGCAGTGTCTTACATACAATAATTAAGAGTTGGTGGAAATGGGCCTACTTTACATTTTCAAAGGAAGACACTGAACAATGCAAGACTTTATTGCTACAGAACTGTGCATAGCCAAATACGCCAAGATCCATCCAGAGACCTCCCTCCAACCTGAAACCTGTGGGATCTGGGAAGGATCATCTCACTTACTCACATGACGTCTCTAGTTATTAGCTTCTAAGTCTTCTCTTTGGCATCTAAAAGATGGAATTAATTTTTGTGCCCACAGGATTTAGGTTTTGTCTCTCAGGGCTGAAATACATTCTCCTAGAACTTATTCCTGGAAGAGCAAGCTCTTTGCTACACCATCTAGCACCTTATGAGTACTTTGTAGTGCTAAGTAAACCAAAACCAAGTCAGAAAAGGCCATTAAGATTCCACCACTACTTACTTCATGCCACAATAAATACATGAATCTATTAAAAAAGGAAGTCCTTTCTCCTTTTCACCATTCTATCAGAGCCTTTCTTTGAGTTCAGTTCTTCTGGACCTATGCAGGGAATTTCCAGTCAGATTATACCTTTCTGCTGAAACATGAAGTATTCCCAAACTACCTTATTTTTATTAAGCCAACCTGCCCATTGGAGCATTTTACTGGACTCTGATCTTATTTCTTCACAAAGATTTTCTGTGTTTCCCCATTTATAAACAACTTCATTTTTCACTCTGATAATCTGCTTTTAAGTCCTACATTCAGTACAAATACAGACAGCCAGAATGGTTTGTTCTAAGCTTCAGACAACCCTTCACTCAAATGTTTTCTTTCAATCACTAGTCATTGAAATTTAGGAGCTAACTGATATCCTTCATCAGAAGGGATGTGACAAACTCACAAAAATGGATGCGTATGGGTGAAAAAGTATTTATGATATGATGATATGTATAGCCAGAGCCAAAAAAGAAATAACACCAACCAAACTCAAGCAGAAGTTTCTTAGATTACCCAGGTAAGTAGGGTAGGGATGTTTAAGAACACTCTGTATCTATTTTGGGAAATTCATATTCTGAAGTGTGCCAGTGGTACAGGAGAAGGCAGAAGTGGCATCCAGCAGACCACATCTCACTACCAGGCTCCCCCTTGCTTCTACCTTGTCCAACATGAGTGGCAGACAAACTCTGGAAGATGTATTTAGCAGAGTTGAAAATATCATTGTAGCTAGTTTAACATCTCTTTTCTGCACCTCCCTACCAGAGATTGACACCTCCATGGTGCTAGCAGTGGTAGGGGATGTGGATCTTCCTGCAAGTCCACTACCTAACACAGTTTTATAACTTGTTTTAGCAGCGTGTTTTATGCTGAAGTACTGGATAGTGACCTGGCAGCCGAAGAACTAATGTGAATTCTGCTTTGCTACCTTTGTAGCAGAGGCAATAACCCCTAGGAAAGACACAGCTGGAGACCAGCCATCCCTTTAGTTCTCCACAGTTAAATCCCTAAGAGACCAAGCTGGCAGCTTGAGGTATTCTCTGGCACAGCTTGCATCTGTTGACCAGTGGATCCTTCTCACATGACAATGTTTAAGCCAGCTTGTAGCTCTCCCCTTCTGTCCTGCAAAACTTCCTCTTGCACGAAATCACTATGTAGCCTTACTACAAAAGGAAAGCCTAAACTACAAAAGAGAAAATGTTTTCTCTCCAGAAGTAGTATTCCATCAGTCCACTGGGACATCATCTGAGAGTTCAGAGAGGATAAGCACAATATTCCTGAGTTCACTGCTCCTCCGAGTTGCCTCCCATCATCCTACAAGCCATTACAGTCTGTCACAACAATGATAGAACAAGATAGGAGGAGAGAGAATTCCTCCCCACAACTGTCAAGTTCTTGTAACTTAATGAACTTTTGAGAAGTTCCATAATTGATTTTAAAATGTTACAGAGAGAAAACTACAAACTTTGTTAAAATTAAACACAAATCAAAAGTCATGTTAAACATCTAGGGGAAAAAAATTAATTTCAACAAGTTTTTACCAGAAGTCACATAATTTTGGATGGTGAAAATCTAGAAATTTTCCACGCATCAAGGCATATCAGCTAGAATATTTTGTGTGGGTGACAGCAAGTAGTAGTTCCTTTCAAGTTTTGGAAATTTTTCGGTTGGCCAACAAGGCTGGAAATACCTGGTTGTAAATAGCACTTAAGAATCCACAGGTGAGTGCAGACAGGACTGTCTGGTAAATGCAAACTAAGTTATTTGGAGGGGAAAAGTCACTCTGCTCCATCCATAGAGGAGAAATGCTAACTTTCAGATGATCCTTCTCAAACTCAAAAATCTTATTATATTGTCTAGTTTTGAGTAAACCAGAGCAGGGATATCTCTGGCTGAGGGAAATGAGTTTGTTTAGCCTGGAGGAGGCTCAGGGGAGACCTTATTGCTCTCTGCAGCTCCCTGAAAGGAGATTGTAGCCAGGTGGGTGTTGTGTCAGTCCCTTCTCCCAGGAAATCAACAGTAGGACAAGAGTTAAGCAGCACCAGGGGAGATTTAAGTTAGACATCAACCAGAAGTTCTTTACAGAGGGAGTGAATGGGTATTGAATGGGCTGCCCAGGAAGGTGGTGCAATCACTATCCCTGGAGGTATTTAGGAAAAGACTGAATGTGGCACTTAGTACCATGGTCTAGTTGTCAACGTGTTGATAGGTCAAGGGTTAGACTTGATGATCTCAAAGGTCTTTACCAACCCAGCTGATTCTGTGATTGAGTAATACAGTAAGCCCCCGCCTCTTTGTGGTTTTGGTCTTTGCAGGTTCAATCCTTCGTCGTTCATTTTTCCATGAAAAGTTGCATCTGGGCATGCTCAGATAATACTGTGAAGATAGACAGCTCATGAATATGCAATTAGGGCTCACCCTTTGCCCTGCCTCCCTCAGCTGGGGGGCGCTGGAGGGTGTTCCCAGGACAGCCTCACTCCCTGTTCCACTTCAGGAGAGTGAAGGGAATGTCTTCTGCCCCTTCCTGGATGGGGAGACCCAGGGAATTGCGGGGGTTCCCTGCAGCCACTCTGCCACTGTGGCAAGTCCCACACTTCCGCTGCCACTGTGGGGAGTCCCACACTTCCACTGCCACAGCTAGACCAGGGAGAAGAGGTGTAGCCCAGCGGTGGGAGCTCAAGCTGGGCTCCACAAGGAGAAGAGGCATCCTGCACCAGAAGCTCAAGCTGGGGTAGCCAGGGCACTGTATTTATTCCCTGTGTGCCCATACCAGAGTTGTTGGGGTCCCTCCACCCCAGGAAGTGCTGTGACCATGCCCCAATTCCCAGCCCAGTGCTGCTCCAGGTGAGCTCTGACCTCTGTGGCTGTGAGCTGTGCCTGACTGTTGTTTTCGGTGCCCTGCTGGGGTGGGACCGTGGGCCAGCCTGAGCCTCTTGGGGAGTGGGACTGGTAGACAGATCATGTGTTGACAGGGGCAAAGCAGGGGCAGCACCACTGCACCCTCTGGGGAAAAGACTAAGTTCATCTTGGCTATCTCGGCATCACCAAGCAAGGCAAACTCACTCGAGGCAGGCTCGGTACTGGGGCTTGGGCAAGTGGGCAGTAAGCAAGCAAGCAGCAGACCAATGGGCCAACAGCAGCCAAGGAGGGTTGGCTGTGTTCTGGGAGTCCCTGGGGTCTATGCCTTGTGCTGAGATGAGCGCACACGCTGCTGCGTTGTTGTTTGGGTTCCAACACTGTGGGTACAGCCGAGGAAGCTTGAGAGACACAAAAGTTGCATACTCTTTTTTTCTCCCTTCTGAAAAGTTCCATTTACAGACCCATGCCACTATGTTTACCCCTCCTGCAGGCAGCAACGGAGACAGTGCCACCCACCCGGCTGCCATGACATCACACCCCCTTCCTTGAGGTGGGAGGGGTGGGAAGAGCGGCATGTCTGTGCCCTCCTTGCCCCCTCCAACAGGAGGTTGCATTTGGAGCGGCACCACCTGCCCCTAGCAGTAGATGCTGCAAACAGAGCAGTGCCACTGCGGCCACACCACTCCCAGTCACCAGAGCTGCCATGTCCCCAGTGCAGCCGGTCCCCCACTGCCATGGCAACCCCAGGCCACATGCTCCCCCCAGCAGGGCTTCTCACCAATCAGAGAGGGAGAGGGTTGTACATGACCCAATCATGAGCAAGGACAGCCAGGCGCCACGCTTCCTCTCATACTGTGCCTTTTGACTTGTTATCAAGGCAACACAGGGATGGAAAAATCTGCCCATGTTGCAGACTACAAATGTTTTATTTGCATCTACTCTACTCATTCTTGTAATGGTTTCTGAGATTCCTTTTACTACCAAACTAGATTAAAGTAAAAAAGAAATAGGTTAGTTCCAGCAATGCCAAGCTGATTCTTCTACTTGTATTTTTTTAAGTCTCAAAGCTATAAAATGCAGTGATACCTTCGAATTTGCATGGAACGGGTCTCCTGGGGGTCTCACAAACCGTCTAATCTGCAAAAATTTGCAGGTCATTAGTATGCATACAGGTCACACCCATCACTCCACCCCCTGCCACACATTTTCTGCTCCTCCCTCTGGGCTCTCATACCACCCCTCATGGTGGGGAAGCTCCATGGCCACGGCAGGGGAGGGGTGCCCCCAGGCTTTGGTTGGTGCTCTTGGAGAATCCTGACTTTTGCCCCACCTCCCCTTTTCTGAGCACAGAAATCCTGTGAGAGATGGTGCTGCCAGGAGCCCTGGAGCCAGCGACTGCCTCCCCAGCAGAGCTGAGCAGGGCAGAGCACTCCTGCCAGGCACAACTCCTGCCCTGTTGTGCCTATGGTGGGGCTTATCAGTTGTTTGTTGGTGATATCTGTGTGTTTAAACTCATTCCTACTTGCAGGACTGCCCTTGTGTGCTGGGAGCAGCGGGAGGTGTCCCCCCCAAGCACCAAGAGCGGGTGGAGGCATGGGGCCAAAAAACATTTCAACCTGTGGCATGCAGGGCTTGACAGTGCTCAGCGCTGGTACTGGGGGAGGGTTTGGCTCTGTTGCTGCGGAAGGTAAGCACTTACTTGTAACAGTGCATACAAAAAACTTTTCCACTTCCCTTAATTTAGCTGTGTCACATGTTGCCAGCATTCCCAAACTCAGTTTTGTGTGCCCTCCCATAGGATATTCCAGCTGTCACACAACAGGTCTCATATCAACCGTATGCACAGCCGTGTTCACAGATGCGAGGGCTACAGCAGCCTTCACCACACACGCGTAAACAGTGCTGATTGCCCCCCCGCATTGCTGGCAGCTCTGACCTCCCTTTCCCTGTAAGAGCACTCATTTTCCCCAAAGTGCACACGGTTAGCAACTTCACCACTTGCCCCTGCCGTGATGTCAGGTGAGGCTGCCGTTCCGCCAGCCTTAAAAGGGAGGTCAGAATGGCAGAGGTTTCTCCTTCAGACCGAGCCCCTAGAACAGGAGCAGACTCACTAGTCCAGCAGCAGGGCGGAATCAAGGTTTTCAGGATAGAAGTCACATCTCCACCCATCATGGTGGAGGCTTTGTTATCCCTCCCAGGCTGTTTTGTTTGGGAGTTTTGGGAAGGTTGTTTAGTTTGTTGGATTTTTTTTCTGGGAATGAAACAGAATGATCTGACCCTGGTCCCTCCCCCTGCCAAGCAGCAGAGACTCCACTGGGAACCCCCGTGTCCACAGCACTTTCTGCACACAGGAGCACATGCATGTGCCGCCGCCCCTGCACTGGCTTGTAGCCACCCCTTCCCCACCCCTCAGGACATTTTGGCTTGTGGCAGCGGGCTTGTTTCCACAACCAGGCCAACACAACAATCTGAGGGCTGATGATCCCAGCTTCTCCCTGGGTCACCGCCACCTGCCCTGTCCCCACCAGGCAGCCTCAGGCCACCTCCCCGGCTCCTGCCAGGGCTGGCAGCATGAGCACAGGCTGGCGGTGGCTGCAGATGATCCAAGCAAAGTAGCTGGTGGGGTAGTGCCTGCTTCTGGGGCTGTCCATGCCACCCAGCCTGTGCAGGCAGCCAGATTGTCTCTCCCCATGGTGGGGCTTGGCCACGGCCATACTCTTCCCACCTGCAGGATATGATGCCACCGCACTCACCATTCCCCCATTCCAGTTGATGAGGACACAGCTTCCCCTCTCACCTTGCCAAGTTGGTCTTCAGTGGCTGGCACCACCTCTGCCCTGACACAGCCCCAGTGCAGCCATGGCCACTGCCATTGCAGCCACTCTCCCTGACCCAGCCTCAGCCCTAGCCCCAGCTCCAGCCCCCACCCCTGCCAGATTTTCTGCAGCACCATTGTGCATCGGCAAATGCCAAGGGGGTTGTGGCCCTGCCGCGGTGTAGAAGTGGGTGCTGGGAGCCTCCTATGCGTGGCCCAAGATGGTGGCAGGTGAGCAGTTGTCCCTCAGAGCCTGTAGACACCTAGTGAGCGCTCTGTGTGTTGGTTGCAACAACACACACTCTCTCACACACACTCTTGGTGTGTTGGTTGCACATCACCAACACACCGAGAGCTCCAGGGCTGAGGGGGGCAGTGCACTGGGTGGGGTGCTCATTTACATATTAATGAGCTCATACACATATTCATGAACTGTCTTTCTTCACAACATTATCTGCACATGAGCAGAGACTGCTTTCTCGCTGAAGAATTAATCACAGAGATTTAAACCCACAAAGATGAAAACCACAAATAAACGGGGGCTTACTGTGTAAGAAAGACCAGACTTGAACAAATAAATGGAGGGGTTTTATGAGTAGAAGCTTTATAAAGAGCAAAAATGCAATATAACAAGCTTCAGGGTTGAAAGATGTGCAAGTTGAAACTACTACCACTCAATGCGGAAACCTATTTAATAGGTGCAGCTTAAAAAGATGAGTTTTGTTGTGCTTAAAGGGTGGACCTGCAGTACACTCACCAGAGATCCATATGGGATGCCATATTCTTGACAACACAGCTTTTAATTGCCTAGGAAGTTGGCTCATCATCTTTCATGAGTGAAAACATAATAGAAAAAGGAAATAATATTTCTTATCCAATTTTCTCTCATTCAGCATTCATGTTGCCCTCACTGTTACACTATCGTATAAAATTTGTTGAGATAAATCCAATAATAAATATCTTTTTAAACATATCCGTTCTTAAGGTGTTTTTAAAATTAATTTGCTGGGTTTTTCGCATGTTCAACTGAAATTAGCATTAATATGTAACTTGGGTTTAACAGAATCTATACTGAAAAAATTTCCATACCATCTGTTTTTGAAAGAAAAATATTCTCAAGAGTATGCACCCAAGTTAACAGAGGGTGTATCAAAGTCAATGAATTTAGAAAATTAGAATGAGAGCTTAAGAATAGTGCCATGGACAATTTCTTCACAAAAGGCTTGTGTTCCAATTGGATATTGTAGTATTGCTCACCTTCCACAAAATTCCTCAGGCAAAGGTTCCTCATCCAGACATGGAAGTTCAGCCTGCCATAAACGCCTGTGATTTCCTGAAAGATCAATGTTTTTTCCAGAGAAAGCAACTGGCTCAGTTTAAATTTCTTTTTTTTGTTGTGGCTTTAATACAAATTCAGGAATTTGAAAGGTGAATTAAATGCTTGGTGTTTCTCCTGCTTCGATATGAAGTGTTTTTAAGAATTAGACTCTGACATAAGTCAGCACACAGAAGAGCAAGTTGTTATGATTTTTAAGTGTGTAATTAAAAAAGCCTTTTAAGTAGTTATTTAGTCATTGAAATTATGATTCCTATCCTCATCCTCAAAGAAGTTAGAAATAGCAATTAAGCAATCTTCACCTCATGTAGAAAGCAAAGTTCTAGTAGTAAGGAAACTTTTCAAGATCCCTTCAACTGCACAGTTAGCACATTTATCTTAAATTAATGGTGTCGATAATATTTTTGTGGAGTTACAATGCAGCAGTTCCAAATATTCAAGGCTGATAAAATGAAATATTTCCTGCATCTCTGGAATATTTTTGGTCATGAAAGAAAGGCAACTATAAACGTGATTGTACTTTTTTCTTTAATGTGAGCAATTACTTATGTACAGCATACCTTGATGTATTAGGAAATCAGGAACCTACTAGCGTTTCTGGAAAATCAGTGTTAGCTTTATGAGTATAAATGATTATAAGATTTCAAAAGACAGATCATTTGAACGCACTATACTTTTTCCATTTGCAACTATTCCTAATGCACTTCCATTGCTTCTTTTTTAATTCATCCATAAACAGAGGCTTTTTTGCCCTTTCAAAGCTGTGCTAATAAACAGTTACAAAAAACATTGATATTTTCACAATATGAGATTGTAGCCAGAAAGACAATATATAACCATTCCAACTTAATTGTTTAACTTTTTTTTTTACATGAAAGAAGAATTATTATTAACATGTACATGAAGTTCTAATTCTAGCAAGAAGTATTACTTTATTTGTGGAAAAATCTTAGAAGAGAGTACATTCCATATTTTTTGTCACATATGAGTGACTGGCTGGCTCTGTGTATTTCTTCAGGATGAGTTCCACACTGAAAACTAGGTTTAATTAACACACATGCTTTATCAGCACTCTGCAAATGTTGATTCATGTGACAAACTAATGAAACAAGAAACGTCCTTTAAAGGACAGAAAAGACAGCCATCTCCCTCCAAAAGAGAATTACTCTCAGAAACTTTGACATCTGGTCTATATCTAGCCTGCATATCTGATAAAAGACAAAAAAAAACCCCAAACCCTATGCAATGCCCTTCAGATACCGAGAATCACTCAGGCCTGGTTGCATGTTTGCTCCCTGCTCTCCTTAGCCATTTCCTAACTCCTTAGTCAGCTTTTGGTCTCAAATAACCCTCCTCTGACTGCCTAATACAGTTATACCCCCTCACTTGCAAGGAACGGGTCATGCCAGGGCTCTCATAGAATGTCAAATTCACAAACACAGGCAGGGCATTAATATACATGCAGGCCACGCCCATTGTTCCAACTCCCATCACTCCGGAGCGCTGCGGACACTTTTCCACTCCTTCCCACGGGCTCTCTCAGCACAGGGGAGCAAAGGGAACTGTTTCTGAGCCCTCTCTGACTCAGGAGACCCCCCCCCAAGAATCCCTCAGCTTCTCTTCTGCAGCTGCTGCCAGGCTGCTGCCACCACGCATGCTTGCAGCCCAAACCCCGCGCCACTCCTAGACCCTACCACTTTCTTTTTATATTGAACCTAAACATGATAGCAGAGCATAAAAATAAAATACCATCTATCAGCATAACTGATTATTCAGCCTAATTTCCACTTGTAACTCACATGCATAAAACTAATAGTTTTCAAGCATAAAATTCATCTTTCAAGACAGTGAAAAACGCAGTCTACATGAGGCCTTTCAAACCTATGTCTTCAAGGAAATGCATGAAGAAAACAGACCTAAGCAGAGCCATCAACCACCCATATGGATTAGGCACCACTTAACCAACAGCATAATGGTTTTGAAGTAGCTGTTTGAATACATGAGGCAGAAAACTCAAAAAATCTCAAAATTTGGATATTTCTTAAAGGAAGGGAAATTTTAATAAGGAGAAGAGACAATTTCACATTGCAAATACACACTTGAATATTCTAAGTAGAACTATGAGAAGTGTTCAGCATTGGTTTCACTCTGCTTCTGTTGGATTCTAATAATCTGAGAATATTTCACCACTATGATAAGGCTTTCATCCTGAGAGCCTGTGATCTTTTTCCAGATCAAGAGTAACACCTCAAGGTGAGATTTTCCCATCTGTGGGAAACCCTATACCAGTTCTGTAATACATGTGATATATTCTCAGGTTATCAGCAATTATAAATGGGTAGCAGCTCTTTTTCACTAAATAACTGGAATGTCCAGGCCAGCGGGAGAGACTCACACCTTGGAAATATTCAAAACCTGACTGGGCATAGTTCTGAGCAACCTGTTGTAAGTGACCATGCTTTGAGCAGAATGGTTGAACCAGGCAATCTCTACAGACCCCTTCCAACATGTGGGTCTGTGAAAGTTGTCTCCTCTATTACCAGGCTGCTGCTCCTGCCAATCAGGCAGTTTCAGAGCAATAGCTCAAGACAATCAGCAACAAACATTCTCACATTTGATCCCTTACATTCCCTCCTGTTAGCTGAGACAAGCAGAACCCATACTGCTGACTGCTCACTTTCACAATACAGAAAGTATGATAAGAAAAGGGCTTTGCAAGAGAAAACCTTCTGAAGTAGGACTTTGGTCCACAATTTCAGGCTTTTAGCCTTATTTGATACAGTACTCTTGGTTCTGAAGACTTACAGATGCCTACAAGTAAGTATATGTTGATTTCTCATGGTTGACATCATATTATTCACTCCACAAGATGACAGGACAAGGCAACACAAACTTGTTGATTAGAAAGGAGGAAGCACTTTGCTACATATCAAGGAATAACATATCTAGTCCGTTAAATATACAACAAAACACTTATAATTTCCTTAAGTTTAATACAAATTTCTCACCATCACTGGGGGAAGGAAATATCGTAAAACTAGAAAATAATACCACAAGATATAATTAAGCCCTTAAATTTTGCATTCTTCCAAGTGTAGACACAATCTTAACTTTGCAGGAAAAGGAAGAAAGTTGTGGAATTTTTTCACATATCCAGTCCCAGTTTTCTTTATGAAGTTGAAAAATGTATTCAGAATAAAGATACATTGGTAATAGAAAAAAAAAAAAGAGCTATAAAAAAGGAGACTGTTGTTGCGTTCTTCTGCTCCCTTTAGCCTTGTCTCTCACTGCAAAAGCGTTTGATCACACAGAAAAGACAGTGATCCTATTCTTCCAGAAACATCATTAGCAACCAACAGGAGAGTAAAACAGTAGAAAACTTTGATAATCCTCTTCTATCTATGGGATAAATCAAAGTTCCCAAACTTCTCTGGAGCACTGAATCGCTCCTGGAATCCTGTGGATCATCCATGTGGGCCTTGTCACATGTTGGGGAGTTAGTGGTCATGTGAGATCACAGAGCAAGAAAGAAACATTGTAGCAGAAGATAATGATGATAGACTAGAACATCTACCATATAGCACTGGTTAGTTCACAAACATTGTATTTCCATGCAGTTTGGTCGATCTGCTCCAGAAAATTTACCATGGCCTTCCAAACCACTAGTGATCAAGTATTAAACACCACCAAATTTCTATCCATTACATTTCATAAGTAGTATCATACAATGAATGTGTAAATGTGCTGTATATAATACAGCAATTATAGTGAGAACCAGGACTCATACTTGAGCCTCATTCCAAATTTTGCCACAGCAATTACTTAACTTACCTACACACCATTTTCTTTGGAACAACAGACTGGGCTGCATGGTGTTTTCATCATTCCCCCATTCCTCCCATTGTGAGTGGAGGAGACTTTTTGTTTTTCCAGGGCCATTGAGATGTAAAAGATATATAAAGAAAATAATAAAAACAGTATCCCACAGAGGTATTCAAAATCTTAATATATTGTGAAGTATTTTGAAGACAGTGGATCTAAGTCGTTGCTGCAATCCAAATATACAATGAGAATTATCCTTACGTTCTAAGAATTTCATTCTAGTCTGATACAATTCTCACACTATTTTCAGTTGCTAGTGACTTTCTTCAATTAGTGTTTCACTTCAGGTATGTTGAGATCCCATAATTGTCTCCATGGGTCCAGTGCAACTGAGAGAACAGGTGCTTTCTAATGCTTGCTAAGAAGCAAGAAAGAGTTTAAGGCTGCAAAATGGTGCAGCTGTGCTACTGAATTCAGAATACCACATAGTGGAGTATTTCCTATAATTCCCATCACTAGGTAAGCTTTCTATCCCATGATGATTTGCTTTAATTAAAGTTCAGTCTCTAGACCTTTCTAGTAAAATTTTTAAATACCATCCTGAGCTCCCACTCAAGGCCATAATTTATGCCTAAATCAGAAAAAAAGAACCACATTCACATGCACCAGCTCACTCAAAATGTTTTAAATTAAACAGAACTTCAGTGGCTTTGGAGGTGACAGCATTTGAGTTTGTGAGACTTGAGTTTCAGCTATTAAAACCACCATCAGATAGCCTCCTCCCCTGTTTAGGGTATTCCAGAAAATAATCTGACCAATTCCCTTTCCCATAGGTATAGCTGTCCATGGAAGAAAGTGTTATTATGCTCCTCCACTGGGGATGGCCATCCAAATCATGCTGTCATTTCTATTCATATCCTTGCAGGTCCACTTTCCCTCCCATTCTCACTGAACAGCTTCCTGAAAATGTTAGCGGAATTCAGAAGAAAAGCCATTGCATGCATGTTTTAGAGGTGGCACAATTAAACCTATAACCCAGCTGCCCCAGCATTTTGCCAAGATGGAACTAAACCCTAACAAAAAACTTGTGAAAGGGGAAAATTTGTGAAGCTGAGAACAAAAATCTTGAAGGCTGACTTACCTGTACTGCTGTTTTGACTTCAAGACAATCTCAACAGTTTTTAGCTTCAAATAGAGATGTCACTAAAGTTACAATTTTACATAGCCAGTCTTTTCTTATAAGCATAGCTTCCAGATTTGGCCATTACAAGACAGTTTTGCCATTTTAACTGATGACTGACATGTTTCAGTAAGTTCATCAGCCCAGCTCTTTCAGCCACACCAGTCACTCAGCACCCACTACACTGACTGTCCAGTTATACCAGAATGAAACGACTCTTCTTTTCCTTTCACAGCCCTCCATGGGCCTTAGGTTCCCACCACTGAAACTTTCCCAAACAGTGAAATTCTCAGCTTCAGTAGTGACTTAAAGTGTGCTGGCAATCTAAAGGACAGGTCTAGACTGGCTTTTGAAGGGTACCTTGAAAATCTCTGTCCCAGTAGAGGAACTGGAAGTGGGACACCAGGCACACATCCAGGAATGTCCAGGAGCATAGAGTGGCCTAAGGCAGCCAGCTCGTACACCGGGCACAACCAGAGTGCCCAGAGGTCAATTATCTGCAAGACAGAATTATGTTCTGAGGGCAAAAGACTCCTGAACAGCATCCTTATGGTCTCCTACCAGAAGTCATGCAGGACAGTGCTTCTCCTGTGATTATGTTTTTAGGGGGATTCCTCTGTCAGAAATGTTGAATGAATGTGAGTCCCTGTGGTTTCAACTTTGAAGAAAATGCTCCCTTTCTGGCATGCCCTTTGTCATACTAAAGCAAAATACTATTTTTTAAAAACAAGAATGTTATGTACCTGTAATACAAAATTATCTACATTGCCTGTAGTACTGGAATAACTCACAAACCTATGGTGTAGACTTGTAAAAACAATCCTAATATTTTTGTTATCCCTTGTACTTCACAGTAAATCAGTATAATCTGTCTTTTATTAGGTTACTGGATGCTGTGGCAAATAAAAAAATCCCACATTTGGCTTTTAAGCACTTTAAAGTGAGTGATAATCAAGAAAAATGGCACTAAGATTTTATGATAAATCTTCTCTATATATTTAAGTAGGATTACTTGTGAAGCCTCATAAATTAAAATGATTATATATAGCCTTACTTAAGACTTGAGTTTAATAAAGCATATGATACCGGTTTTAAGAAACTTCTCTTTTTGAGCTAAGGTTGTTATAGCAATGCCAGTCAAATGAGCTTTTCTGTGGGTAGTAGAACTAATGAAAGATGGTTCCCTTCATCCTATAAGCCTCCTTAACATCACCCCTTCTCACCTTGCCACCAGTCAGGCAAGAGAGCACATGCAATGTGGATAAGTCAGAGTTAGACTCAGCCCATAGTGTCTGCTTTCCACCTACCCTTTGCTCAGCAGCATGTCAATTTGAGTCTCTTTCTTCCATGCAGCCCCTGATTTTTCACATGACTTGAAGGAAGTATATTAGCGTCAGATAGAGAAACAATGCCACAGCGCCAGTTTCTTCCAAAATCCTTGAAATCAATTTAAAAAATAACTCCTTTTATGTAGGCCATTCAACTAGAATTGTTACATGAGGTTTCAATGTTACAAAAGTAATTATCATTTTTACCTTGGAGTAATTCCACAATTTCTTTCTTGTAATTAAAAAAAAAAGAACAAGGCTCATGAAATCTCCATCTTCTTGTCAGATATAAGAATTTTGCTTCAAAAATCTTCTATTTTCTGAAAAATCCCATTATTCAGCCAGAACAGTATCATTTCTGTATAGCATTTCTCCATCTTTGGGTACAAGAATGATCTTTCTGATTATCATTACTAGATCATGAAATTCAGGCACTGCTGTATATAATTGTCAGGTCATTTAACACTTGTAGACATGTAAAAAAAATTAGGGAATGGACATAAGAAGGAAAGGAGACTATGAATTCTAAGTAATATATAATTTAGTTATTTGGCATTTGGGGAACTTTAAGTTTACTAACATTTGCAAGAAACAAAAACATTTGCTATAACTTCTTCTTGACTAATATCATCTTTCCTATGACAAAAATTGGTCAGGACCATCCATAAGTCAATGAGCTAACCTGAGAGCTGTGGTGTCCATAGAGCAGAAGGAATTGTTTTGCAATCATACATTTTTTGAGTATTGCCCTAGTTTTTTCACACAACACGGGACATTAGCTCTTCTGCCTGACAAGCTTACACATCCTAGACAAATACTACCTTTATAACAGTGGGTTTGCATCTAAGAAGAACTGTTCTTGAAGATCACATAAAGTATGTATGTAAAAGAAGTGAATTGGATGCCTAATGCTAGCAGCTAATTGCTTTGGTTTTTGACATCTCTCATTTAAAAATGGCATGTTTCTTTGCCATTTTTTAGAACTGGTCCCACAGCCTGGGACAAATACCTACCAAAAGTATTGATCAAAAGAAGCTCACATGTAACCTTCCAGACAACTGATCCTTCTACTGAAATACGTTGAGGAAAAGCTTCTTATAAAAGTTTTTCAGTACTGTGTAAAAATAACTCAAAAGTTACCACAGTGGAACTAACACAATGCGGGCATTTCTTTGGGGAATGTATCAATTCACCTAATTTAGGAATTTATCTTGGTTTTTCCAAACCTTTACATTCAAAATGTGGCAATTTAATCATTTTTTGTACTGAGCCCAACTATAAACACCTGTAATACATGCCTTTTGATTAAAAACTTTTATTTCAAGTATTGTGTGACAAAATTTTCACAAAAGGAGCACCTCAGTTCAGCATTCATCAGACAACCCTGCTTGCTCACAAACAGTGTTTTGTCACAGCAATTTTAATTAGAACAGGAGCTACTAAATTACACATCCTAAGCTCCAAGCTCTCTCTGGATTATCAATTATATTCAAAACCTTCCTTCCTCAAGTAAGACCAGACAGAGGACTCAAGCTATCAATGCGAACAGAGCAGGAATACACCTCAGCACTAGGCATTTTCAGAGACAGGTTAGTGGCCAACATGGATCTCTTTTCTGAAGAAGTCTCTCTGAGGTTGGGTAGAAAGAGAGATGACAGCATGTGCAAGTAACTGTAGACAGGAGAATGTTTTTCAGATAGACCTTTTCCCAGCCTGGCAGCAAGAAAAGCAGTCCCTGCAACATCACCAGCCCACTGACTTTCAGCAGACTGGAGGAGGCTTGAAACAAAATAGATACGCTTAATGCAAGGATTCCTCCACCAGGACAGGACAAAAATGGAAGTGTTTCTGTGCAAATATTTTCTGAATATTCATGAACTTGAATTAGAATAGTAGGACAAGTTCTCAATTAAAGAACAAATATACTTCACTGAATAATCAGAATTTCTGAGCACAGACATACTGTTTAAAATGTTTGGATGTCAGAATAACTGAATACTGCTTTTCAATCTGAGCCTTATAAAGCATGAAGGAGGAAACAAAACAGTCCTAGAAAATGTAAGGAGGAAATGGAGAAGGATATTTACAATTTTCTAGAAGACTATTGCCAAAGGGGGATTTTGTGACAAAGTCCAATTTAAGAACTCAAAATAGTCACTAAAATAAAGTCCTACATAACTGACAGACCACTTACTGACACTGTCCAGCAATGTCTTTGATCTAAATTATTTCTTTTATCAGTTCAACTATGGGTAATTCCCACATTTGACAACTGCAGCATCCTCTGAGAGATTCTAAAGAAAGTAAAAGTCCACCAGGACAGTCATCCATTCCTGTTCTTCAGAATTATTTACTGCAGACAAAGACAAGAAGGGAAAGAATGAGGAAGTTGTGCGAAAAGTTTTAGGGGAGGTAGATTGGTTTTGACCCCCTTGCCATATTTTCACATAATCAATGTGTTTCTATGATGTTGAAATCAAAATATGTAAAACTATAAGTATTTGAGTAAATATTTTAATACATAATTCCTTTTAAAGACTGCTCTTCCAGCAAAGCACGTGTCCCTTGCCCCTTCACCATATAACTTTGTGAGACTCAGTGTCTGCAATTTAAATAACAACTAGTAGATTTTACTGAAAGAATTTTAGTTTTCATATAGGCAGGGCAAAATGAATTTGAAGTAATTTCCACTTCTAGGAAGTTTCCACCTTCAAAGGCAAGTTCTTAAGCTAAGGAAAAGGCAAGACTGAAGTGTCTCTGAGTATATGACAAAAGTGTTTATTCATGACAAAGAATGGCATTTATGAAGAAAAATAGCTAGAACTTTTTTTTTAAGAATTCATTTTCAATAATATACTATGTGATTTGGATCATTAGTGAAACTTATCCACTCCTGCTGCACAGAATGAATGCTTGGAGAGAAATAGACTTTAACTTGTTCATAATTGCTCTCTAGGATTCATCTGCAAAAAAGCAGAGGCTGCAATTTTCGAGTGTCAAGCTAAATGTCGTAGTAAAGTAGTGTCTTTCATATTGCAAGCCAGAAAATGAATATGGGGGGGAGGGTGTACAAATAAATATCTGCATGTATTGAGAATGATGTTTAAAGTTCTTCCCTTTTCCCTAATATATATAGGTCATAGGAGGCTGAGACTGCTATCCCAGAACTCAGTGAGGGCAACATTTTACATGCATATATGAAGTATCTATATTTGGCAGGAGTAAATGTGATGCTTTCTATGTCAAAATGTCATCTAGCCACCTTAGCTATACATTCATGTGGAGGCTCAGAGGCAAGGAAGAGAGCAACAACAAATTTCTTCTTGCCAGGTTAGGGCAACCAGTAGTAATTACGGTTGGAAAATTATTTATTGAGTAATATGATTGGTTTTTGCCTCTACAATGCAAATCAGAAGGGCCTATTCATTCTGGAAAGTTTTTAATAACAGCTATTTGTAATTGATTCTAAGTATGTTTGGGCAGACATGAAGGTTTGTTGCATATGTTATCTTAAACTAGTCAGTAATTCATAGATTGAGTTTAGTTTCACAGCTGCGATGATCCTCTTAAAATTGACCTCTTCTTGCATCTGGAACACATCTGGACTTGTGCAAAAACTCCAAAGCAGTATTTCTACCATCTGATACGTCCTCTCTGATAAATTGTTTTCTGTTTTTTTAGGAAGTTTCTTTCATGTTGGAGTTGTATATTTATTTGTGGAACTGCCACTCTCCTTCTGAGTCTTAGTGATGTGAAAAGAACATAACCCAGCCAGTTTCTTTTCAGATTATCATAGAATTCAATGGGAAACAGAAAATTGCCTAATGACTCATATCTTGGTAGATTTGGGACTATATCTTCTATGAAATAAACCTTCAAGTATATTTATCTGTTGGAAAATGTCACTGAGATTTAATTTATGTACCTATCCCACTATACTTAATCACTAGAAGATATTCTGATCACTAGAAAGTATTCTGATGTTGATGACAATGATGATGAGGATGACAACAATAACACCATAACCTACTACCATTCTAATGACACTAAAACCATCACCTAGCTGATGTGGATATCATTAATCTTTTCAGTTCTGTGTTGATATTACGAATATTTTAACAAACAACCTTTTATGCCATATTCCTTCTGCCTGCTAGTTATAAAAAAATACAATATTACCTGGCTTTTTAAAATGATGAAAACATGTAAACCAGTCCTGAAATTAAATAAGGACTTGCATTTTTTATTCAATCTAACCAGACTTAAACCCTTAAGACAATTGTCATTACCAAATAGTTTTAACAGATTCTGTTCCAAACTTTGCTAATTCTTACATGTCAAGTAACCACTACAGACTTCATATCAAGACTGATATTACATTATTTTGGGGTTTTTTCCTAAATTCTAGCCTCAGTCAGGTAGTATCAACTATACTTTTCACAAGCAATGCATTGTTTTCTTACCTTACCTATTAGACTCACCTATAATTCCAGGATGCCTAATGTTGTGGTTTGACCCTGGCTGGATGACAGAGATTCACCCACAACCTCTCCCTCACTTCATTTTCTCCCCCTCCTCCCTTTATATAAACAGGAGGAGGGAGAAAAGAAGGAAGAAAAATTGAAAAAGGTTTATCACAGGCAAAACAAGACAAGCTACAAGTGGGGAATATAAAGGATTTATTTATTTCTAACAAGATCAGAGCTTAATATAAGAAGCATGATTTTAAAGGCAACATTCCTCCCCACCCCTCTTTCGACAGGTATTATATCCCTTTTCTCCTCCAGGAGACAAAAGGGGGAACAGGAGTAGGGGAAAAAGCCAGGTGGTTGGTATTTTCTGACCAGTTTTAGGGTAGGAAACCATCTCTCTGACTTTCATAAAGTCCTCACCCTCTTACGAGAGAAAAAGTCTTTCATGACCCTTTCCCAAGTGAGTCCGGTCTCAGGGGCGACAGCTCTTCCATTCTCTATTGCCCGAGAGTCACAGCACAGGATGCAGTCTTTTAAGCACTGGCTTCGCTGCTTCATTCATGAGCCCATCCCAAAATACATCGATCAGATCCTACCACAGTGCAATTCTGTCACAAAGTGTGGACTCTTCCACGGGCCTCAACGTCTGTTCAGGATCTCTGCCAAGTTCTGCTCCAAGTGTTTCTGGGCTCTAAGGTATCTGCAGTTTTTCCAGCATTATCCTCCATCTCCAGCGTGGCCGCAGGTGGATTCTGCATCTCTGCTCTCTCTATTCCACGAGCTGCAGACAGACAGTCTGCTTCACCATGGACCAACAGCGAGACACCTGGAACCCTTCCTACCCCTTCTCTGGCCGGCCTGGCCCCCGTGCCTTCATGGCTGCTCAGCCTCTTACAACTCCTCTCTGGTCATCTTCTTTTCTGTTTCATCTTCTTTTCTGTTTCTGCTTTTTTTTTTCTCCTTTCTTAAATACGTTATCACAGAGGAGCTTCTATCTCTCCGACTGGCCTGACCTTGGGCAGGCAGCTGGGGACCAGCCAGGGACTGTCTGGCATTACCTCTGCTAGTTCGCCCCCCCGCTGCCAGAAGAAAAAGAAACCACATTCAAACCAGGACACCTATGTTTTGGAATAATCTCTCTTCTTCATTTGGCAAGACTATGATCAAAAATTTCTTTTAAAAATTACTTGTACAAAACTATTTCTCTTCCTGTACCATCAATATTTGTACACTATCATGAAACAGAATTAAGAGGAAACATAAATCTCAGAACATGAAGTCTTGCTTATCCATCCTCTTAGCCTCTTTGCTAGGAATTATTCAGCCTCCTATTCACCCCTTATCTCTTACATATTGATTTTCAGTTGAAAACACATATTATTGAAAGACTATAATTGCTATATTCCTGCCAGAGATGACTAGCTGCTTAGTTTATAATTCCATGGGTTTTTTTCACAAATTCACAATTGTTTCCAGATGCAATCAGGTCAGTGTCAAACACCTACCTGAAACATACAGCGAAATAATTGCCAAACAGTGCTTGATATTATTGCAAAAACATTATTAGTTATTTGGGTAAGTTTCCATGCTGTGGATACCAAAACCAAAATGAATCATAAGTACACCAAGTGAAATAATGACAAAATTAAAAGAAGTGTGTGGCTAGCATTATTTGGTCACAGGATCAAAGCAAAAAGATTACGTCATGCCATAGCAGAACCATGAGCAATGAAAAATTAAACGCATTAGTGAAACTATTAAGTATGGCCAAAATCTCCATCACTAAAAAAATTCTGCAGAAACCCTCAGTATTCACAAATACTTATTAATTAAAAGTCCACAAAATAAAGGGTCTCGTTTATTCATTTGTTTTTACAAAATTCATTGAATACAAAATTCCCTCAGTTTTGCTGGCATCCTTCTATGGTTATGACCTGATAGGAATAATCATAATCAGATACTTCCTTAAATAATCTCACATTAAATCATAACACAGAATGCTTATACAGAATATAAGTAGTATATTCTGTAGTAGTTGCAGGATTTTTTTTTGTTCTAACGCTGTATGAGAGGGCAGTCCTCAACATCTGATTTCTAAATGATTTCAAATAACTCACTAATTTTTATCTCTTTGACCAGAACCTTTATAATCTTTCATTGACAGTAAAGCTTTAAAGTTCTTGTCTTGCATTTGATAAAACTTGAGCTATTATACAATAACTTCCTGTGAGATGAAGGAAATCCCTACCACCTGAGGGAATCACTTTGTAACTGGAACTGAGACAGATTTTATGTACAAATTTGTCTATTCTTCTAATTATAGTGTGTGGGGGTTTGAAAAAAATAATGAAAAAACCAACTAAATTATTTACATAGACTAGGTCCTTGATTGTTGTGCTGGCTGGTACTCACCTACTGGCTGGTTTTGACCTTCCCTCTTCTTCTTGCAGGGTTGTTCCTTCCAGCAGTTTGGACACACCTCTACAGGCACTCAAGGAAGTCAGGCACAAGGGCATGCAGCACTTAGCAGGCACTGATTTATAGGAAAAAGGGGGAGCAGTCCTGTAAAAACTGATGTGTAAATAAATGCAAAGTCAGACTGAGCATATAAACACCTCAAAACAGCAGCATGAGAAATGCAAGGTCTGGTGGGGGAAAAGAAAATTGCAAAACTTATCTCACATCATAACATTGTCGTACTCACAATAAATGGTCCTCTTGATAAGAAGCAGAAAGGGGGGCGGTTGTAAGTAGCAAAGATGAATTAAGCAATTTGAAAGAATAGCATTAGTTAGGTATATTAAGAAAGAAAGGACATGAAGAAAGGAGTTACATGCTGCCACTCCAACATGACAGCTATATGCACTCGTCATGCCGGAAAGATCTGCCCATCATCCATGACACCAGAGGTTGAGGATTTGCATCCCTTTTCCAATTGTCTTGCCAATGCCTCCTACCCTACAAAATGATCTTAGCTTCTTGGTTTCCCTACTCTCTAATTCCAGGCTACTAGCTACATCAACCTATCATCAGAGCAGCCAGGTGATTATATGCTCACATGATTAACAGCTAAAATATTTTACATATCCTGCAGCTCACTTGGGGATAGAGATCAATTTCTTCTGGCTCTTCCTCATGTTCTTGTGGTGGCTCTACTTAGTCCTCCTTTACTAAAAGAGAGAGTTTTAATGTTCATTTGTGCTTGTATATAGGGGCACAGGTTGGTTCTCTCCTTCAGCTGCAGTGCCTGTCATAGGCATTGACATAGCCTGCTGTTTTGTTGCCAGATCCAGAGACCCTCTGGTCTCCTTGAAGGTAAAGAATATTGTCAAAGAGGGCTTAGAAGGCCTGGGCCATGCCCCAGCACTTCGCAGTGATTTTTGTATCTCTGAAATTGCCAAGGTGACAGCGCACCTTTTTTAAGTATTTTACTAGCTTTCCTGAATTCTGCACTTCTTTAGTTCCAAAACACTGAAAGTGCCCACTACCCTAGGTACTTGTCCGCGCACTCTGTCACTCGTAATTATCTGGCTCCAGGGCAGATCACGGCATGATATTCTTAAAGAGTTGTATAATCTTAAACAAGACCTGAAGCACATTCAGGAGGCCTAGCAATATAAATATGCTGGTTTCAACATTCCAAGGATATCCAAAATACTCAAAAAGCACTGCAATTAGCCTGGAGGAGAAGGGGAAGACAAAGAGGGGTGTCTCCACCTTCTTCTTTCTAAGAAGAAAAGGTAAAAGGTATAATTAAAATAGTTTCTGATAGATGGTCACCAATGTATGGCGATGATTAGAAGACTAAGTACAAATATCAGATTAGTTTCACAGCCATTCGATCACAAACCAGAGTTACAAACTACAGCGTGATAACCTTAGCCCAGTTCCCATGGGTGGCAAATAGCACAACAGGGAACACATATTGCGAGTGAGGTATTGCATAATGCAACATTAAGAAACAAGCACACCAAATTTGAGAGAAAATAAATCAACATTGGCATCAGTGGCTACTGAATTAATATAACGAATGCTTATAACAAACTTGTTCTAGCACATTCTAGTCAGATTTGTTGTTATCTCATTCCATTGTGCTTACCCTAAATCAAGGACTTTTCAGTGTGCCATGCTCTACCAGTGCGCTGGAGCACAAGAAGCTGGAGGAGAGCACAGCCCGGACTTCTGACCCAAACTGGTGAAAGGGATATAAACCAGGGGGAGTTGGCTGGGAAGCACCAGTCACTGGCAGGGACACACTGGGCATCAACCAGTGGGTAGTGAGCAATTGTATTATGCATCATCCCTTGTCTCTCTTCGGTTTTATTTCTCTCTCTCTTCTTGTTGTCCTCCTTTTCTTTATCATTGTCTTTACTATTAGTAGTAGTAGTTGTATATTATATTTCAATTATTAAACTGTTCTTGTCTCAACCCAGGAGTTTTGTCTCGCATCCCACTGNACCAGTGCGCTGGAGCACAAGAAGCTGGAGGAGAGCACAGCCCGGACTTCTGACCCAAACTGGTGAAAGGGATATAAACCAGGGGGAGTTGGCTGGGAAGCACCAGTCACTGGCAGGGACAGATTGGGCATCAGCACACATCAAGGCAAGTGATAGAGAGGCTTTGGTGGGTGCCTGGCATCTAGCCAGGGCAAAACCACTATAAGCAGCAAAAAGAAATATGTTGTAGCAAGACAATGTGGTTAAAAATGGAAGCATTTATT
>WEKX01018808.1:1316-60006 GCA_013390025.1 Pitta sordida
ACCTGGAAACGAGGTGCTACAAATCTGGCAGGAAGGTTCTGCTTTTCCTGCTTATCTTTGTTCTTCCACACGTCACAGGTTCAGTGTATTGGTGTTCTCTCCATCCCTCCCAGTCTTGCAGCTGGGAAGATGTGCCATCATGTATGAATGAGGGCTCAAAAGAGTACTTGTTGGCTCAAGGGTGTACAAGAAAAATGTTGTGCCTTGCTTCCCAACAGGTTGATCTTAGGCTGCTTCTGACAGGACAGCAATGTTCCTCCTCCCTTTGTTCCTCCCCTATGGATGTTTCCTGTGCTACATTCTTGACGGGTTCAAAGGATTTGAAAATACCTTTCATCTGCTACCTAACCATATAAGGGTGAATATTTCAGCCTTGACAAGAAACAACCATCAGATTTCCTGAAGGGTGTCAAACTATCTCTGTGACCACATATGTTAATAAAGTGATGCTTATTTAAGCATGAAATGCAGCATCAAGCTGCAAAAGCTAATCAGTTTAGTTCAGAACCACACAGCTCTAGCAGGAGAAGTGAAGGATGTGTACAAGGAAAGGCATGTTTTGAAAAAAGGTAAAAATAGGAAGTTCTAATTTAATGGTCAAATAATACCTGCCATGGCATAATGTCACTGCCTAGACAACCATAGAAAATGAAAATCCAGTTTATTGACATAGAAATATGCCAAAATCTGACACCTTAATTTGAAGACAAAGCTACAGTCCAGAAGAAGGTGAAGGCAAAACCAATGCAATAGAAAGGAGCTTAGTACACAGAGTTAGGAAAAGCATATTTAGTCACTTAATCTCTGCTGGGAAAGGAGACATAGAAAAAATCAACCAACAAACCAAAACCAAATGAAGTTATTATCCATCTAAGAGATATAGGAAAAATGGTACTTACCAGTGCACAGGAGATAAAATTGTACATGGACAGTCCTCTCCAACTCTGAAGAAAAAACTGAAGTTTGGGCCCTTAGAACTGTTAATACCTCTGTGAGTTTAAAATAAAAGAGAACCCCTGGTAAATTATCAAGCTAAAACTAGCAGTCCATTTGTTGAAATTAATAAAACATTTGCTAATGGAGTTGCTGGCCACTGATAAATAGTTTTGAAAGTCAAAAACAAAAAAAAAAAAAGGGGAAATCCAAACGATCAGAAATAAAATTGACCTGGAATTTTCAAAGATAGGAGAGGTGGGCATCTGGAACCTAGTGTACTAAACTTAATAAACTCCCCAAATTATTTTGATCAACTTGACCGTTATTCTGCAAGTACAAAAAGCACAAACATACACCATTAGCAGATCATGAGAGCCCTGATCAGATGCGTTCAGAAATGTCACTAGAAAATGTAACTCATATTGGCACATATTGTTCCAGGGCAAAGCTATGAATGCTTAACCACTGTGCTCAGCATGGGCAGCTTTGCTCTGAATGTATTCTGCTGCATGTGCTCTGCTCTACGTCTCCACGTCACTCTGCCTTTCCAGACTTTTAAAAGATCATGTAATAATTCATCAAACTGGTTTTGTACATTTTTAAAAGAAATATTAACTTTGCTGTGATTTTTTTTTTTGTAATCCCAGAGGCTTTCATTTTCCTCAGCTGGCGAATTAAATTTTAATGTCTCCAGCTCTGAGGAAATGTTTTCAAGGCAGCTCTGCCATTTTTCTGCACGACACCTCAGGCACCAAACTACCTGCCACATGCAAAGTGATGGCAAACTCTTTCTCCAGACTTCCTCTCTTGCTTCTGAACTTTTCAGGCAGTTCCAAAATGCCTTTCCTTTTATTAGGAAGGCTGCAATTACTATCTGAGGGCGACCTTTGTTATGACATGAAAAGGAGCACTCCAACTACTGTGCTAAACATTACATGTTCAGCTGAGTGACAAAACACTATAATCAAGCCCTACATGTGAATATCTCCTTCAACCAACCTTCACATGCGCAAGTGCTAAAATTCCAAATCACACAGTATTTATTAGGGCGCAGCAGAGGCTTGTGAAATGAATGCCTCATTTTGCACACGTTTAGAAAAAGGGAAAGCTGAATAACCACTGCTGTGTGCCGTGTTCCTCCCAGGCTGCCACACGCTCCCATGAAAAGCAGTAGTGGTGGTGATAATGGCACCTCAGAGGCTGAATATTTCTCTGCGTGTGGTGGGCAAGGGCGGAGGTTTAAACAACACTTTAGCTTTTAAGTAAAAGTCAAAAAAATCATATGATAATATTGCACAAAGGTGTAACGTTTACCTGCTCTTGCTGTTTGTGTAAACAAACAAATTCGTGAGAGTTTGTATTTTGTGGTGAAAACCTTCAGTCTGTCTCAGTAGTTTCTGGTCCATTCCTCTATATTCCCTGGCTACATTTCACAATACCACCAGTAAGAATGTTGCTTACTGGTGAATGTTGAACAGCCTTTGGAGGGGCTGTTCACAGCAGGATCGCTTTGAGTGAAACCCTGTTGTGGGAAATGCACACATGACCCAGGGAGTGTGTTGAGGAGCAGAAGTCAGGATAGTGTGGTGCTGCTGGTGGAGATCCACAGCAGGTCACAGCTGCTCAGCTTTACCACTGTTGGAGAGCAGTGTGTGGGGGGAACTCAGAATTGTGGAGAAGAAACCCAGACGCAAGAGTTTCCTTCTGGTCTGGGAGAGGTGGTCAGTAATGTTTTCCCTATCTCTGTAAAGCTCTTTCACAGAAGCTCCCTCACCTGCTCCTGCTTTCTTCCAACAAACTGATAGTGGCAGGACAGTAGAGGAGACTACTATGGAAACCCAAGCTCTGGTGGTCCCACAGGCTGAGGTCAGGAGAAGTTTATTCACTGAATTAGTTTCATCTCAACAAATGATTTAATGAAAGCCAAGCTGTTTTCCTCCTTTGGTAATTCCAGGAGAATGTCTCTCTCATGGCTTTGTATTAGACATTGCAAGTTCTGGAGGAGAACTCTGTCTTTGTTGTAGCTTGTGCAGCTGAAACATATCTTCAGAGATAGCGTAAAAAAAATCATAATAATGTGGTAACTATGCTCCTGTTTGACTCGTTAAAAATGAGTTCAGGCTCACAGAACACTATTTCCACATACTTCATTCAGATTTTCAGGTGAACCGATATATTTTGGTATCCTAAAGACCAGTTTACTGTCTTCAGTGTTGAATGTTTTGTTATTGTTTAAAATACGTAATTGTCTATATTGTTTTGCTAATGAGATGCACAAATTAGATTGATTCAGATTTCTAAGTATAGAATTAATGATTGTGATGATGTAGATAATTTTGATAGCCATAGTTTTGTTGCAGAAGCCTTTCCTAGTATCACTGCTGAAGAAGACAGTTGTGAATGATGCCTTCAATACATGACAGTCATTGGCTTAGATCTGTGTTAGCAGTGGGTTAATTCTTATTTTTGACTTATTTAGTAATACAGAATAAGGAAATGAGAAACAAGTCAGGGAAATTTTGTTTTTTAAATTCTTGCTTTATTTCTTAAGATGTTGTTCATGTCTTTTAGTAAACCTATGGTTGTACTTTGCTGTCAGTCAACATTGTTTTCATTTAGAATGTGCTAGTAAGTACAACTCCTTACTTTAGTATTGCATATTAGTTCATATTCCCTCTGCGTGCTCAGTTTCATTATCTTTTGATTTTTCATTATACTGGAGATAGGAAAGGATTTTATACTCACAGGTAATTTGGTCTACAAATCTACATGTGAATGTAGTATTTACATGTGAGTATAAATATATGTCTAGAATTTGGGTAGCTAGGGTCAACTCATAGGCTTGCCCCTCTATCAAGAATTTTGTAAATTCTATTAGTTTCATTTATTCCAGTTTCAAAAGTCTCCCTGTTACAGTTTCCTGCATATGTCTGTGCTTTTGTTTTTTGTTTAGTTTGATTTTGGAGTGGTTTTGTTGTTTTTTATTTTCAGTTCTTTTGCTGGTGTGTTTTTTTTGCTTTGTTTTGGTTTTTAGGGGTTTTTTTTACCCTTGGGAGTATTAATACAATTCCACAATTGGATTAGTGCAATCAGTTATTTTCCAATCAAGATATAAAGTTACTGACAGCATGTGCCACCCAGCTTCACTGATTCATATGTGTGATAATTACACCTTAAATTATTTAGATAAATTGTTTCTTTTTAATAGTGTTATTGCTTAAATATGACTCCTGAAAGTGGGAACAAGATGGAGACATTGCAAACCCATCACAATGACCTACACTCAGACTTCAGGCATGGCACAGAGAAGGGGCAAAACTTCAGATCTAAGGTCCCCAAGCTACTGTCATTACGCCTGATGCATGGAATCATAATTCTTCCTTTTTACAGAAGGAATAAATATAGTGCACAGCAAATAAATCTGGGCTTTGCTGGTTTGTGTCTAAGAGTGAAGAGTCAGTGTGGCTCCAACTCTGTTCCACATGGACTCCCTTTCCCACTCTAAAACTGGACAAACAATACAAAACCTTCCAAATTTTTGTGATTCACTGCCCAGGAACTTGATTGCTGACACAGAAAAGACAGGGGAAGGGCACTTAGTGTTTACTTACTTCCCTGTAGAAATGAGAATTGTTTCTAAGTGGGTTTTTCTTTCTTTGTCATGTCATTGGCAGTTCACAGGTTATTCTGAGTTGGAAGGGACCCACAGGATCATCAAGTCCAACTCCCCACCAACCAGACCATGTCACTGAGCTCCTCATCCAGTCTGACCTTAAACACCTCCAGGGATGGCGACTCCACCACCTCCCTGGGCAGACCATTGCACTGAGCGATCACTCTCCTTGTGAAAAAACTCTTCCTAAGTTCTGCCAGGGAACAGGAATAAGAAACAAAAGCATAATGCACATTGCTTATCTAGTAGTACTATAAACCATCTCTCACACCAGTCAGCACTAGACACTTGTAATGATGTTCTTACTGCTTTTTTATCCTGTTTACTGATAAAACATCTCCTTATTTTTTATCCAGATTCTTTTTGTGAACCACATGTAATGTTTTACTAAAAATATGAATATATAACCCAAATTAATGCATTCCTTTCTGTATCTTTTGCAAAGGGTGCTTACAGGATAAAACTGACTTTTTGAAAGAATTAGAAACCCCTATGCATTGAGGACCAGGCATACAGAGAAATAACATGGAAAACCATGTTTAAGAGCATCTTCTGGCAACCTGCAAGAAAAGAAACAGCTTTTATTCTAAATTTTCTGCCTCTCAATGTCATCACTTTTCTCCTGACTTCATTTTTCTAAGAAAGGGTGAAATTATCTTCATTGCTCTCCTTATAGGATTTACTTTCCTCCTGTCTTTCATGTCCCTTCTGTTTCCCCTCTGCTTTCTGCTCATATTGGTATTTTCTAATGACTCCTCTTACCGAAAGCATAGAATCTACACATTATAAACAAATGAGCCAAACTATGCCTGGAAATGACAGATGAAGTTGAATAAGATTTGAGATCGAGGTGTTGTCAAAATATTTATGACATGGGAAGAGCTCAGCTAAAGCATCAGATCAGCATTGCTGAAGATTGTAAAGAAAAACTGAAATGATTTTACCAAGATGAGTAGGGTTTGAAGAATTCATGTTGCCTCTCAGACTGCTTGTTTGCAAACAGCAGATTGCAGAGTCATTAAGGTCTAAGTAATTGCAGCTGCCAAACCCTCTGAAGAAAAAGACCTTCAGCACTCCATCAAGTTTTTAGCATCCAGATAAAAACAGTCTTGGTTGGTCGGGTCTATGAGAGAGCAAACGCGGTATGTGGGGAGTAATTAAAGTCAAGATGTCAAATAACAGATCTTCCAGGTTTTCCTGATTGTCTTCAGTGGTGGAAGTCACATGAAGCCAACTACTTACTCTTCTGGAAGTACGTCATAATAGCAAAAAACCTGGTGATTGATATGTCATGATTAAAAGAAGATTCAATTACACACCTATGCTTTGTCTAGCACAATGGAACTGTGATTAGTAGAGAATAACATCTAAAAACTCAACTTACAACATCTAAAAACTTAACTTACAGCTAACAAACATATTGAAGGAATATAGACATTTATTTTTTCCAGTTTTATCTCCAAGCCAAAAGTTCAGAGTCCCGGTACCAGCACAGACATGAGGGTTGATTCAGCTTCTGGATTTTTGAATTAAGATTGCTCTGGTACTTCATAGGAAACAATATTTCCATTATATTTTTGATAGAGAATAGCATAATAATATTGTTCTTTCTCATTTCTACATGAAGAGTCCCTGATACAAAAAGGGTAGTTATGTTAAATTGGGAAGCATTTAGCAAGCTGAGAATGTGGGGTTCAACTCACCATATTGGCTGTCCATGTGCCAGGAATCCAGTCTAAGCCAACGAGGTAAGATTTCTGTATTTAGAGGGAAAATGTATGCATCTCTGGAGTTACTTAACTGACTTCAGATACATCCATGTAAACATCTTCCTAAATGCCAAGTGTTTAAGGTCCCTCTATAGACCCATAGTCAATGAGGAACTACTCAAAGCCTTCAAAGGAATCCAGAGAGTNGAAGTACGTCATAATAGCAAAAAACCTGGTGATTGATATGTCATGATTAAAAGAAGATTCAATTACACACCTATGCTTTGTCTAGCACAATGGAACTGTGATTAGTAGAGAATAACATCTAAAAACTCAACTTACAACATCTAAAAACTTAACTTACAGCTAACAAACATATTGAAGGAATATAGACATTTATTTTTTCCAGTTTTATCTCCAAGCCAAAAGTTCAGAGTCCCGGTACCAGCACAGACATGAGGGTTGATTCAGCTTCTGGATTTTTGAATTAAGATTGCTCTGGTACTTCATAGGAAACAATATTTCCATTATATTTTTGATAGAGAATAGCATAATAATATTGTTCTTTCTCATTTCTACATGAAGAGTCCCTGATACAAAAAGGGTAGTTATGTTAAATTGGGAAGCATTTAGCAAGCTGAGAGTGTGGGGTTCAACTCACCATATTGGTTGTCCATGTGCCAGGAATCCAGTCTAAGCCAACGAGGTAAGATTTCTGTATTTAGAGGGAAAATGTATGCATCTCTGGAGTTACTTAACTGACTTCAGATACATCCATGTAAACATCTTCCTAAATGCCAAGTGTTTAAGGTCCCTCTATAGACCCATAGTCAATGAGGAACTACTCAAAGCCTTCAAAGGAATCCAGAGAGTAACTCATCCCATTCTGAAGTGGACATGTCAAGCATGACTGACTGTTTTGACTGAGAAAGTGTCTAAACAGAGGTTTTGAGATGTTCGTGATGCCCTGAAAAACCCTCCTGACCTCAGCAGCTATATGCAGAATGGAGCAGATGTTTCCTAGATNGCTTGCAGCATGGGCATGATGCAGCTATCCTAAATTTCTACTGACTGCAGAGTTCAGCCACCTTCCCTACCTATGAACAGCTGCTCTTACAGAAGAGGTGTCTGAATGCGAGCCAAATCCCAACCTTTGGGCTAAATTCATCCCTCAGATGGCCAATGAAGGGACTGAGCTGAATTTGTGGTGTTGCCTAATATTGCTTTTTTTACTTCAGTACTGCCAATTCCAAAAGCACTTCAGATCTGTTAGAGTTGTCCCGTGTCTACTTATCAGCAGTAATTTTGTGATTCAATTACTTTGATTAACATAAATTGAAAATCTCCTGTTCATGTCCAAGGTTGTTATTGACGGAATATTTGCTGTTAAAATGGAAACCAGCCCTCAGGTACTGCAGCATATTTATTTAGATAAAAAATTTGGATAAAATAGAGACCTGTCTTTGCCTTGGCAGCTCTATAAAAACATTTTGGAAAGAGCTATAACCCCAGTCCTAATTTGTACTTTATAGTCATGTGAAAGTATTATTTTTTGCACTTTTTATAGGGTGGAATAAAAATGCATTTAAGGAGAAATGGCTCTCCAACAGGTCCTTGGCTTGAAGGAAACTTCACAAAATGAGACAACTGGCATGGCAAAATACATCTGAGCCTGGATTAAAATTTTCATGTTCAAATCTTCGTGGTTTTATTTGTGCTATGGCTATAAGCCTAATTACAAAATCCAACAGAGTGATTATATATGGAATAGCAAACCTTTTACTTTTTTAAAGTTTCCTTTATATTTTCTTTATCTTTTTCATATGTTTGTTGAGCTGCACTAACTACTGCCACGGACTCTGTTCCCCTGCCTCTGGTGGGTTTGCAGTACCCAGTGTTCACAACAGCCAACGGCAGAAACGCCAGAACTATGACATGAGAAATCTTTAGCAGAACAGACCAAATTCTCCTTTTATTTTTTTGTGTTTAAGGTAGGAGGAACTTGGGGGCAAAAATGGGGCCGATGCAATTAGACTGATGATTTAAAAAGGATTTCTGGAAAATATGTAAAGCAAACTCCTGAAGGGCTTTGATTGTTTATGCCCTTTGTTGTGCCATTCAGCTGCTGCCTCACCCGAAACACACCTTTCACTGATGCTGATGCAGAAAGACGCCAGAATTTCTCTTGGTAGTCTTAGTAGCTCAGAGATCAATGGTTTGGCCACAGGAGAAGCTTCCCTGATGACAGAGAATCTTAAGCACAAACTAATCCCCACCAAGGACTCTCTGGGCGGAATTCTCTTTTCTCTAAATTTGACACTAAACGCCAGTTTACCTTTGTGCAGATAATTCAATATTGCCTTCAGTCTTCTGAAGTTGTTTCAGCCTCCATAAGCCTTCTTTTTTTAAAAAAAACCTTTGTTTTTCTCCCTTTTTACACAGCATAAAATCAAGTCTGTGAGCATTAAGATTCAGAGTTCCTAAAGCAGCGTTCACTGAGAAAAAAATAAGACACAGAAATTTCACATCTGAGCTCCCTTTCTAGTTGATGGAGAGACAGAGACACTTCTGGAATGTGATTCATCTTAACCTAAAATTAGGCCTCCTAAATAGGGCAGCCGAATTGCACTCTAGATTACCTATTGCTCTCCTTTGAGTACAAAGCCACAGGCTTTGGGCTCAGAGGAAGCTGTCGAGACTGCCAATGTCTAAAGGTAGGTGAGATGAATCTCAGTCACCAATTTTGAAGAGCAGTGTATTTGCATGGGTTGAACAACTGCTTCTGACATGAGAATGAAGAATAAAATGCCCAAATCTTTCATCTCTGTTCTACCGCAGTGTTGAACTTTTTGGTGAGGTAGCATTGCTTAGACTTTATTACTTTCTGAACTTTCAAATACAGCTGGGAAACCAGTTCACAGTGGAAAATTTATTTGTTGAATGCCATCTTGTTTCTGTATGTTCCAGAAAGATGATCACAGTTCTCTCAGATGTTATTTGGTATAATTCACTGATTCATTTCTGCTGCACTCGCTTGGTCTGCTGTTCGCTCTCCTTACGAGCAGATCATTTTGCACATTGAAAATTTCATGTTGTTTCCATTTTTTCTGAATTAGGATGGTAGGGAAAAAAAAAAAAAGAATTAGTTTGATGAACACAGATGGCGCTTTTAAATTGCAATAATAATTTTAAGTTAATAGCTTACTTTCCATCTTAAGACCTGTGTATTTCCTAAACATTAGTTTATCCTGCAATTAGGCCATGTGAATATTATCATATCAGTTAAAAAGATTCTGTACCAATGCCAACAGCTTCAACGCTCTGCCATAAATTCCACTCACTACCCCTTTTCTGGTAGATATCTGCACTGCCAAAAAGCTGTGTTTGCTCTCAAATAGACATTTGGGCATACAACTTCCAGAGTTATCCTCACCCTGCTCAGAAATGCACGGACAAGTTGACTGCAAAGTCTGTGCATATTGGTTTTTTTTTAAACTTGGATTATAGAGTTCACATCCACATATCTATAAACTATCAAATCCAGTCTATCTAGCTGCAGACATCTAATGTGCTGCATTTTAAGTACCAAAGCAAACCAGTTATCCTAAAAAAAGATCTGATATTTCCCATACACTCAGTGGTGAGATGTCTTCAAAGGAAGATCCTGTCTGCCTGGATTTCTGGAGGACTTATTCACTAGGCATCTAAAATGCAGGCACAGATAAGGTATCTAAATTAGGCTAGCTGAATCCCATTCTTTAAGAATCAGTGTTCCCACTGAAGTTAATGGAAATTGAGTCTCCTCACAGGAATTAATTTAAGAGTTTAATCCAAGTCCCGGAGGAAATTTGTAGCAGAGCTGAAAGAAGGATCTGCCAGGTTCAATCTCAGGGTCACACTCTGTTGCCATACCTTGGCAGCTTTGGTGTGCCCAAGGATGCATGATTTTAGGCAAGACAGAGACGCAAGGTCCTTCTGGACTGAACCGGGAGGAGTACCCTCAATCATCCTAGAATGGTAGATACCTTTATTCACGACACTACACTAAGCTTCAAGCGTTAACTTCAGAATTTGAAAACATGCCTACAAGCTATTTCTGGGCTGGAGTGCATAAGGGCTTTATTAGCTACAAAATACAGCAGCTTTTCCTTTCTCTTTCAATCAAGTTCTATTCACAGTCGATATGTTCGCTCCATGCCCCCACTTCCTCAGGCATGTGGTGTTCTTATTTTAATAATAAAATACAGGAAACTATTTTTACCTGTTCAATAATGCCATTATCATAAAATACAAGAAATTGCAGTTTCTTTCACACCAGCTTTACTGGCAAATTTGTGATTTCTTCACTCTTCTCTAATGCCTCTGATAACCAGATATTTTCTGTATTTGTATTAATGAACAGTAATGAGCGCAGTAGAAATAGGGTCACCTCTTGCTTATGCCAGAGGTCTGGGGACCAGGATTACTTCTTCTCATTATTTTTTCCATACAGTCATGACTACTTTCCTTTTCGATCATGGCTGGATCATTTTTGTCTGTATTTCAATTACTAGCAGTAGGTCAATGGATGAGTAGAATGTCATGGAGAACCACAAATTAAAAGGGTAACTCCAAGCTGTGTTGTGTCTTTGTGCTGTGCAGATGTACCAGTTCACACAAAGTTAGCACAGCATGGTTCAAGGCCATGAATCCACCTGAATTGCTTCATAACTGTCCCTGCAGGGATGTGGGTCAGTGGGGACCATCTCCAACCCATCTGTACTCTACAGGTCTCCCTTACTTTCCTTGTATAGACAAAGTCTGGGTTTCTGAGACCACTAATCCAGGGCCATTCCCTCGACTTGTTGCAGCCAGACACGTCTTAGTGATCAGGTACCAAGAACTGAAATTCATTATAACTGAATTATAACATCCAGTCTGGGCTGCAAGGCACTGAACTCTGTCCACTAGTGAAAGAAGAGCTGGGGTAGCTCAGCATAATACAGGATTAGACCCAGTTGCCTAAAACAGAACTACTTTTCTCCCGCCTTCCCAGCCCTCTCTAGCTCTGTAGGTATCAGCTATTATCTTTTAATAGCTTTAATGGCACTATTGTTGTTCTTCTGTAGCAAGGAAAGAAAATCCATAATCCAAGCTGTCTGAAAATTGCCTGATAAAGTGTTTGGAGAAAATTGCCACCCACACACTGCATTCCTCTGCAAGGCATGGGAGCATTTCCAGCGCTTGTACAGGATGAGAGAACATGTGTATTTAAAAATGCCGATACTTACGTTAAAACATAAATATACTAATGCAGATAGGAAAACTGGATGAGGAAGTGTTTCTATGCAATTTTAAACAGCTATCAGGATGACATACTAGTCATTTAGCTTTTTAAACATGAACCTGGCTCCTTCGTTTTCCTTGTACCTCTTACTACCTAACATTAAGTTACAAAAGGAGGTAAAGTTATTAACCTGCATAGAAAGCAACCAGACTTGGAGAAGCCAAAGTCTTGATACAGTCAACATTTAATGTTGTATTCTGACAGTCTGGTTAAAGCAGTCTGATTTCCTAATTAGAATAAGAACTATTGATGGCAGACCACTAAAAATGGAATAATTAGGGAATCACAGAATATTCTGAGTTGGAAGAGACCCACAAGGATCATTGAGTCCAACTCTTAAATGGCACCACTGTCTCCCTGGTGGGAATTGAACCCTGGTCTCCTGGGTGAGAAGCGAGGACACTCACCACTGTACTAAAGTGGATTTTTTAATTAATGTGACTAGATAAGGATTTGGGATATCAGCCTTTAAATACATGTATTTGAAAACACTGGATACCATGTTTGTGTCCAACACAATGGTGTGACACTGCAAAGTTAAGAGTCGCTACTGTGCAAATGGGTGTGGGTTCACCTTCCCTTTCTAGAGCTGGTCTGGATGATAACAGCCAGCCAGAATTTCAGTGCTAGTAAAATATTCATATCTCTGCCACTAGGACTGACTTGTAGCATTAGTTCAGCTAGAAGTTGTTATTATTGGCAAAGTACAGACTTTCAAGAGAAAATACTAACTCCTAAAAAAATCTCACATCAACAAGCATAACTTTATTAGCTCTAAGTAGTTGGAAGCCAGTAAAACGTCTTTACTAAATAACCCCAATAATTTTAGCCTTTGTTCCAAGGACCCTGTCTCTGATACCTCCCAAGGCAACAGCTGAGATGAAGGAAATGTTGTCCACTCATTCTGCAGAGGGGGAGAAAGAAGCCTGTGGTAAATGTATTTTGTGTTGCCCAATATTGCTACAAAATAATAGATCCCCTGAATGAAGAGGGAATTTTGAGTTCCATTCCTGCCCTTCATCCCTCTCAAGTTTCTTAAACTATAACTGAATTCTCAATGGACAGCAACAATTTGTTCTACATCCATTTCAGTGTTTCAGTTCATTCCAAATCTTGCTTACATCCATTATTGCTTCACTGCCACAAAGGCATCCAAAATTTCATTGTATGGGGAGTTATCTCCTTCATCACAAGTCTGTAGATCTTAGCAGTAGTTTGCTCTGCCAGGCCATGTGAAATACTGCACTTTTTAGGATCTAGGTTGGTGTTACCGCTCTGGGATGTGCTCTCGGTCTCTGTATGGGTGTTAGATGGTGAGTTGGACTAGATGATCCTTGTGGGTCCCTTCCAACTCATAATATTCTGTGATAATAGCATCCTTAAAAGAAGGAAATAGACCACTTTTTTTATCTTCCACACATTATTTTCCACAAACCATTAAGACATGACTAGATTTTCTGTTCCTCTTTGACAGCCTTCTTTTTGAGTAATGTTCTTTCCAAGGCTTCAAGCAATTAATGCTCTACTTTGCTTGTAAACTGTTCATGAACAGGTTTATTTCCTAGAAGTTTTATAAATTTTAGGCAATCTAATAAATATTTTTGGCAAATCTGTTTATACATATTTGAGCTTTCAAAAATGGATTATCCTGAATGCTGTCTAATGCTTCTAATAGCAAGAACGTGGAATGGCAGCCTTTTAAAATATCACTTGGGTAGGATTTCTGTCCTCTTATGGGATTACCTACCATTTCTAAACTGAAGGCCCCTTCTGCTGCCACCACAGAGAAGCCCAAGGACATCTGAGCTATTGGCATGAAGTTGACTAAGATGACAGAGGGCTGCTGGGAGTTCTGTCTCTTTCTGGCACCTGGAAGTCAAGCAGGATACAACTGAAGCATTTAAAATGCTCCCAGGTGCTTATGTGTGGGCAAGTGACCCAAGTCCTGAGATTAAACACAAGTGAGAAATGATCCCCTCATCCCACCAGCTAAGAAACAAGGGTGGATATTTCTTTCCCAGACTACTCTGAGAGCATCAGGCCTCTTCTCAAGGCAGTGTGAGAAGGCATTGCCTATCCCCAAATGGATTTCATCTTGTGAAGGTGGCCAGGTTCTACCCATGGCTGGGTTCTCTTTCAGTTCCACCATCCTATTGACACCTGCATGAACGACACTGGGAGAAGGGAACTCTTCCTGTTGGTCAAAGTTTGCACAGGAGCTGAATGGTTAAACCATCATGCGTCCAAACATCCCAGGAAATGGGATCAGAGGTGACACCATCAAAGGTAAAAGGGAGCGTTCGTGAGCGAGTGCTTTCAGTGGTTAACCAGCTCTTTCTTATGGTGGATTTAGCCCAAGAGCGCTCATGAACAGATACTTCATTTCAGTCAGCATATGGTAGGTAATGTTTGCTTTACATTTTCCACAAGATCTTCCTTCTAACATCTGCTTATGGCAGTTGTTAGAGGTTTTATTTATTCAGTTGAGTGTTCTGACGATAACAGGTGCAGCCGTTCTTCACAGTCAGCTGTCTCACATGGTACTCCAACTTCAGTGCTTTGGGATGTAAATAGTATTCCCTTCAGTGCCTGGACAGTTGCACAGGATGGACCTACAGTCCCTCTTGACAATGACAAAGTGGCGAGATTCAGTCTGAGACAAAACATTCCAAATTCAGATGGATCTGATGGGGTCATTTCTGTAATCCCATGGTATGTTTATATTTATGTTACACAGCCACACTGAGAACACCTTCTAAGGCAGGTACTTACAGCTTTTTATGCTTTAAGGAGATCAGGCACCAGATAAAAAGCAACTCGATTAATTTCTTACTCTGACAAGCATTCTGTGAATAACCATCTACTCCTCCTGCTGTGTCGTCATAAAAATCAGCCCTGCATGTAATGGTGTAGGTTGTTCTTAATGAAAAGAATTTAGGTAAGCTGACAGTGAATGCCTTGATAGAAATGCAAGGGAACAGTTATCTACAGAAGGTCATTTTTTTAATTTATCTTCCATTTACAGTTTTTTTAACTCTTGCTATTTATTGTCTCGTTGCAATTATGATGTGTCCTGGGATTTACCTTTAATTAAACTAGACAGAGCCTGGAGAATTTGTATTGGTTACATATAGTTATGAATAATTCAGCAGCTTTTCTGCAGTGCCTTCACTGAAATTAGAAATTTGGAATGAAAGTTCTCATGCAGCCCAAAGGAGTGTTAAGATTGGAGAAAAAGGTTTTTATAAAGGCATTTCTGTGTAAGTAATAGAAAATGGCAATATGCCTGGGAACCTGGACAATGAAAACAAACCCCAATCCATAATGGAACTGAAGTCCAGGAGGTAAAGCACAGGCATTACAGCTGATGCAGTCTTAAAGTCAGCTGGGAACACAAACCAAACAACTTGTTATTTTAATGGAAATAATTTTTTCGAACTCTCCTTGTCTTTGGTTGTCAGCCAGCCCACAATATCACAGTGACTGATGCCTTACAAACACCCAGGCACCAAACACAGCTGTAAGAGGTGACTGAAGGAAAGAAGTCCAGCAACTTGGGTGAACATCTCAAAAGGTTTCACCAAATATTGCTGTCCATGACTGTGAATCTGACTTGGCTTCTCATTCTTGCTCGAAATCTGATGTCTTTACCACGGATGTAGCTTTGGACACCTATAACCAACAAATCTCTCAAGCCAAGGTTTTCTTTTAGGTATTAGCAATTCCATCCTGATGTAAGATTTATGGAAATTTGCTATGTACCTGCCCCTAAAGAAAACTAAATTAACAAAGCATAGACACGAGTTCCCATGAATTCATTGGCTTTTGGATACTGTTTGACCATAAACTTATTAAAACAAGCTGGAATTTCCATACAGCAACATCAACATCCAGGCTCCAAGTGGCATTTACAAACACAAAACTCATCATGTGTTGACTACCAGATTTAGAAGGCAGTTTATATCCTTCAAAGCTTTTTTGTTTCCTTCAGTGCTGTAATCTATCTCTACTTAAAAGTCTACCTGCAGAATAAATTTCTTTTAACCTCAGCATGCTAATTGTGTCTCTGTCACCAGGGTGGACTTTATCAGTGGAAACTGGAAGTCTGCTCTGCAGTAAGCAGTATTGCTGCTATTCAAACCATGAGGCCTGGAAAGGGCTGGCTGGCCTTCTCTTTATGATTTCAGACTAGTATAAAAACACCTGTAACCAAAATATAAACATTTGTGGATGGGTTAAAATAGAATCTCAGTTGTCAGCAAATGCCTATTGATCCCTTCCTCTGGCTTCCAGACACTATAAAGCTGGGGTTGTCAGAGAAGACAGAATGAATGAGGGATTCTTTTTTTTTTTCTATACTAATAGCACTGTAAGGTTGCAAGTTACTCAGTCTTCGTGTTCCTTACATGCTCTGCCCATTTTGTTTTTGGAGACTCGGCTATCACTTTCAATCCTTGCTCCACAAGCAGTGCATGCAAATTTGGCACGCCATCCCTGGAGGTATTTAAGAGAAGACTAGATGAGGAGCTCAGTGACATGGTCTAGTTGGTGGGAGTCTTGGATGGATGGAGTGTGATGCCCGTGGTTCCACACCTGTGAGCCTGATCCCTGGGTGGGTGTTTGCTTGGGAGTTGGACTAGATGATCCTGTGGGTCCCTTCCAACTCAGAATAACCTGTGAACCTTCATGCCACATGGAGAAAGATACTGATGCCAGAACTAAAAGCCTGCCTAGGTAAACCGTGTCTTTGGCATGGAGGAGGGCATTGAGAGCAAGATAAGGGCAGAACTGATATATCCACCACTGTTTGGGTCCACCTGGAATGAGAGCTAGGAAAGAACCACAAGGAGAATCTCCCATGTGCTCTAGCAGCTGTTGCTGTTCTTCGCTCTGAGCAAGCGCCATGGTGGGAGGGTGAGTTGGAAGATGCTCTACCCAAGTGCTGAGGTTGAGATCAAAGTAAACGCACCTAGGACCAAATCCCAACTCAACTTGGAAATCCAAGCTACCATTGCATTAGTTTCAATTTGTTACAGACAGATTTAATAAGTGGCAATCAGGCAACATTTTCCAGTAGTAAAACTTGGTGTTACCAATGGCACTGCTACTCCCCTTCTGCAGCTGTATTAGTATAAAAGAACATCTGCTGTATGGGAAGGTCAAGTTATTCTGCTAAGAAGCAGCTTTATATTAGGGTATCTTTTCTCAGACTCAGGAGTGATCATAGTATATCAAGGTGGCTAAAAAGTCCCAACTGGAATGGATAGTGATAAAAATATGCAATGCTGTCCAGCTGATTAACTGGGTAGTTCTTCAGTGCACCCTCTCAACTTTAAATCAGTGTAAGAAGAGTCAAGGAGGCCAAATCTAGACACCATGAAACAGGAAAAGGGAACTATTTTAGCTACTCATTTCCTGCTTTGGTAAGATTTCGAGCTCCTGCAGAAGGATCAATAGATGTGTTAGCAGTGACAGGACACTCAAGGCTGCTGCTCCATGAACAATTGCAAAGGACAATCAATGTTTTCCCTCATACAGAATGTGCCATGGTCCAGGGCATGATTAAAGAAATATGTATAATCAAATTTTGTGATCTGATAAAGAAATTAAATGAATGAGGGAGGCACTGGCCATGGCAGCTAGTTTTGTTTAGGTAAAAAACTGTTAGATAACAGGTTTTTTGGTGGTTTTTTTGTTTTCCCAAAAGACCTTTGTCATTCAGTGCTTCACCTGACAGTACCTTCCTGATGTCTCTCAGCACTGGGCACTCAGTGTCCTTTTTCTAGCAAGGAAATGGTGTATGAAACCCTGTGGTGTGCTTAGGGACTTTATAGTGCTGTAGGAATGCTGAGATTCTAACACCTGAATTTTCAGAGAGGATTTAAGAAATAGAGTTTCATTATTATCCTTATGCATGGGCACCGTGCGATTTTCTTCCAAAATACTTCTAAAATGAAAATATATAATCTGAGGAAAATAAATAAAACAATTACCAAATAAATGGATTCATATTCTCAGGGAAGAGAAACTTTTAAAGCTTAATCTGGAAAAATAAATATATTCTTTTCTAACAAACTTATATTTTTTGTAGAATGAAGTTGTTCACCTAATGGGAAGAATTAGACATATTTTGGGAACGATAAAATGTATACTTCATATTTTTAATTTTAATTGCTATTTATAGATCCACAGCAAAGAAACTCTTTTGTTCAACTGAAACATCCCACAGGTGACAGTAAATACCAAACTTTACACTTTTAAAAAAGAAAAAAGTTTTCCATATGTGACAAAAGAGCGTTCCTTCCCCTAATGCCCACTGGGTGTGGGAAGACAGACGAGAAAGGTATGGGAGCAGTGTTTATTTGGGTGAATTTTGCTTCCTCAGGCAGCTGTGACATCTTTTGCTGAGAGATTTCAGGGAAGTCTGGGGAGAAAGGAGATGCTCACCTGTGTAATGGGTGGGAAGGTGATGGTGAGCACAACATGCACAATGCTAAGCTGAGTCTGAGTCTTCTTTCTGCCTCTGTCATTCAAACTGGAATTTTTAGTGACTCAAGAACTATAACGTGTAGTGTCAATGCTGGGGGGCCTCAGGGTCTCCATTCAAATTTGACTGATGACAAAGAGCCATTGGAACCATCCATGCATCTCCCCTTGCAGGTACACACTCACATGAGTTTTGTTTATGCTATTTATGCAAAAAGTATTGCAGGTTATCATGAGGATAAAAGCATATGAATCATGGGGTCATAGAATGCCAGGTTGGAAGGGACCAAAATGAACATCTGGTCCAAAATTTCTTGGCCCAGCACCCTAAAAGTGTCCAGTACTAGGGAAATGCTAGGGAGATTATTCCAATGATTGATTGTTCTTAATGTGAAAAGTTTTCCAATAGTGTTGGAATGGATTCTTTTACCCATTATCCCTTGTCTTTTCTGTGTGACTCCTTTGAGAAGTCTCCAACTTCTTTGTAACTACTCTTTAAATACCAAAAAATATGGTGGAAAGGTCTTCCCTAAACTTTATTTTCTCAAGGCTGAACAAATCCAGAACACTCAGCCTTTCACAGTATCATAGTGTTGATAAGATTGGAGAAGACCTTGNTTGCTGCACCAGCATAATGTTCACTCATATTGAGCCATATTGTCCCCCAGGGCCCTTCTCACAGAGCTGCTCCTCAGCTTGGTAGATTCCAGGCTGGATTATGNTGTCTCCCCTAAACTTTCTTTTCTCAAGGCTGAATAAATCCAGATCGCTCAGCCTTTCACAGTATCACAGTGTTGATAANGCTTCCCAAGTGCAAGATCTTGTGCTTGTCCTTGTTGAACTTCACAAGGCTCTTGTCAGCCCACGCTTCCAGCCTATCCAGATCCTTCTGCAGAGTGGCTCTCCAGTCCCGTTCCTGCTCTTGACTGCCATGAATTCTTGGCTGCCTCTTGCTCAATGCTGGAATAATTTCCCAACCACATGAAAACCCCATAATGATTCAATGTGTGCATAATTGGAATATGGATAGGTAATAAACAGAGATCGTGTATATATTTGAAGAAAACCAGGATCATCTTGCAAGCAATTTGTGAGCAGGAAAAAGAGCAAAACGACTGCAATAATTCTCTGTATTCAAATTGAGAGAACTCTTTGTAATGAGTTTATGGTAAACAGACAAGGGAATATCACTTTCTTGTATTGGAAATATGCAACAAGTTGTGAAACACTGTCTGGACACACTTGTGTTTATATTCTGCACTTAATGTCTACAGAATGTTCACCTGCTTTTGGAAATGCTGATTTGGAAGCTTTTGCATCCTTTGAAAACAACTTACTGTCATCAACAAGTAACCCAAGACAGAATTCTTGTGGAATACAACACATTATTAAAGTTGCTAACTTAAATAATGACTCAGTTTAAGAAAAGAATTTTCCTCAATGTATGTGTAACATACATTTTATAACTTAGTCTAAAATCACACATTTTGATGGAATGTTGTATTTTAGTCAAAAATCCAACAAGTGCCAACTACTTCACAATCAAGTTTAGAAAAGGGGAAAAAAAAAGGGAGTTAACAGCATTATTGAAATCGAGGAATGACTACAGAGGGAGTTTAAAATACACTTCATCCTGATACCCATTAAACTGCAGGGGTGGTGAACCATTCTGTTATGGTGCTGTAAAAGAAATCATTTTCTAGAAGATGAAATTCAGATGTTCCCATAAAAAATATATTAATGTACAAGGTGCTTTAGTATAAAGAGATGTGTATTATGTGAGGTACCTCAGTTTTTGTTCTGGCCTTACAACTGTAACATTTTCTTACTGTAAATACCAGTATTGATGTTACAATGCTCCAGTGAGAAACCAGTGGTGGTTGGAACAGTGAAAGGTTTTTACATAAGATGTTATTCTACTTTTCATTGTATTCATATACTGATACAAAAGAAATTATTTCTGTTGGTGTTTTACAGATTTTCAGCCATTTTTGACACCACAGTCCATGCATGGTGGCTGCATCAGCTTTGTTACTGTTTGATTAATGTAAAGAGCACTTTCATTAAACCCCTGGTTCCCCCAAGGACTTTCTTGTTGAAAAGTGTACTCATGGAGAGCAACCGAAGATGATTCAGGCTTGATAAGATGAGAGGGGCTACAGAGAAAACAAAGGCAGTAGCTAGCAAAAATCTGTTTGGAGGATTTTTTCTCATGCCCTGGGGCTCTATGTTCAGAACTATCCTTTTCTCTCACGAATCCCATCTGTCATTTCTAATTCCCTAGAAAGGGTCTGGCAAGGAAATGTGAAGAATCTCATAAGCATTAGAATTGCTGGTGTTGTACACTGGAAATAGAACAGATAATTTTTTTGACAGAAGAGATTGATGTCAGATAAATGCAGTTCAGTTAAATTGAAAGTTGCCAAAAAATGAAATAAAATCACTTAAATCAAGATACGTGTTTGTGTTGAATGAAACTGTTTTCATAATATCAAATTAGATTTACCTCTGTATCTAAAATGTTTAACTGCATTTTGTAATTTCAATTCTTTTTATTTTGGTCTTATGTTGCACTAGCAGCATTGTATTTATAACACAATACCAGAATGTAATATTTAGTATATGGTCTATAAACATTTTCATAATGTAAGACTTCAGTGTTGCTAAATTAAAGATTTGGATGTCCTATATTTGGAGTTGTTTGACATGTTGCAAGGAAATATTTAAAATGCAGATTAGTTTTGCTTCCTCCTGCAAAGAAAATGTCAGGGTATCAAAAATTCCTCGAAAAGTGTTCTGTGTTTTGTACAGGTCTAGTTAAAATTAATTAATGTTAGTCAGTCTTAACAAGGAAAACGTAGACTTCAAGAGATAAGTGACGACCAAACAGTAAATGGTTGAGTAGTAAATAATTTGTTGCAAGCTCTGAAACAGAAATCTCAAGCAGACTGTGAAGCTGGGGAGCAGGGTTGCAGTTCTCCAGCTATGTGGTGTCATAATTTATTTCTTTGTGCATATACATTAGGAATTTATTGCAAAACATATAAAAACAAACGGTATCTGATTTCGCCTTCACTACACAACCAGTTTAACATCGATATGTGGGAAGAAACCAGCCATGTATTGATTAATGACAGATTATTTAGCATATTCATGATGCTCCTGTTAATGTGTATCCATCTCTGTTCTCATAAGACAAAGGCAAACCCCTTATTCTGAGACATTGCCAACTGCTTTTAAAAACCTCAATCACAAGGTGAAGGGCCATTTCCAAATACAGACAATTAATTTCCCTACTGCTTGTATGTATAAGATCTGATAATTATGTATTCTGGACAAATTTATGGGGGTGTTTGCAACCAGTATCTGACCTCAAATATATGATAGTATCCATACTTACTGCAAAAGAAAGGAAATCTTCTTAGAGGTTTGAGCTATTTTTGATGAGACCAGCTAAATACTGGAGTATGTAGCATGGCTGGGATAAAATTTTAGATCTGAAGAGCAGGAGGCATCATGGTTTATACTCTGATCTTTATTGCAATCATCAATTTCCTGCCACGTTAGGAATTTTTTGCTGATCTATGGGACGTGTGCCAGTGATTTGAAGCCAAGTGAGATGTAGATGTCTCGACCAAGGGAGTGGCTCCTCTCCCTGGTGGCCCAGTTACTGTGTAGTCTCATTACCAGTCCACAGAAGCCTCAAGAAAAGATTAGAGAGGTCTGAGCAGTTAAAACTGTGTCTAGAGCATGTGGGAGATGTTTTCCAGCAAGGGAAGTTTTTACATTGCTGCCATAGGCCGGGACTCCTATCTCAAGGTCACCCAAGAGAAGTTGGAGGGTGGTTGAAATCCTGCCGTCACCAGAAGCGAGGAGCTCCTGCCTGTCCTGAGATTAACCTGTGTTAATCACAGCAGCAGTTTGCAGTGGAGCTTGGCAAAAGCAATGAAATCCTCATTACTCACTGGGACAGAACAATTGAAAATGCCAGAGAAATGATAATAAAGAAAGGTTTCAGCAGCAGCATTTCCCATTCATCACTGAACTTCCTTTCATCTTCTCAGCCTTTTATTTTTGCTCAATGGGATAGCTTGGAGTCTGTAGCCTTGTCTTTGAGGACACTGCATATAGTGCATACAATGGATTTGTGTTGTGTGTTCACATTGTTCAAACGGGCTTATGGCTCTACCCCGAGCAAAGTGAATTAGTATGCAAGATGTCAGTACTATGCGAAATGAAACAGCACATAATAATGAAAGGCATTCAATTTAGTAATGTTAAATGAAATCTTAACTGAGCAGAACGGATCACTGTATGAAACAGAATGGATAAAAGACTTGAGTCATCCATTGTCTAGACAGATCACTTAGAAACATGTAGGTTACCTTTAGACCCATTCAGACAGTGTAAAACCTTATTTGTAATTTGTTTGTCAAATTCAAAATGGTTTTTGGTGTGACTCACTTGTAACCAATTAAAAAATATGATGTGTTGCAGACATTTCAGGATAAGAAGTAAGAAGGCAAAAGACTTGCCCAATGGCAGACAACAGATCCAGAGTAGGGCCGGGAAATTGTTTCTGATGCATTGCTTGTCTTCCAAAAAACATAGTTTTTGATTGGCTTAAATGTCTTTGTAAATTCCATTTAAATTCAGCAAAAACTTTTGCTAAGCAAAGCTAAAGAATGCAGGATGAAAGGGAGATGCTGAAAGCAGTTTGTCCAGGTCGGGCCACACAGGGATTTGGACTTGTTTTTTCAAAGGCAGCAAGAGTAAGAACATGATCCCATCACTTCTAATAGCAGTGATTAGGACACCAATGGAAAGGGAAAACATCTGATATTCTTATTTCCCTGATCAGGGTTCAATTCCCACCAGGGAGGCAGTGGTGTGGTTTAAGAGTTGGACTCGATGATCCTTGTGGGTCCCTTCCAACTCACAATAATCTGTGAATCTGTGAATCTATACGGCAAAGACTTACTGATAATAAATTATGTTTATCACCACAAATTTGCATGATTTAATGTTTCCACTCTCGGCCAGTTGTGCAAGGGAACACCAGATCCTGCAGTCCCTGACTGCCTTCCTGGCCACAGGCAGGTCTGCAACCATCCCTTCTCCACAGGAGATGGAGGGAGCCAGCCCTGAGAGCCCGTGGGAGGCAGGACCTAATGAAATCAAATGTCCATGGGACTGCTCCATGGGTAGGGTGATTTCATAGCTGTGAAAATTGAACTCTGCCTCTGCTTCTGCCTACACACCTTCCTCTCATTTGTCCGGTACCACTCACTGAAAGAAGGAAAATTACAGCGGTACATACAAGAGCCTGTGACAATTGTAGGCTTTGCTAAAGCCTGTATTTTCCTCTGTACTGCAATGTTTTATAGGATCAATGAAAGTATTTTTTTTAATTCTTGTTTCAGCATGCTGATGAAATGTTTTCTGTGGGTTTTTTCCAATAGGTTTTCTTTGCAGCCTTTTCACACTAGAAAATATTACATATATTTTTCTCTTCTTTGAGCACACATATAGGAGTACCTTTGACCATGTTTACTATGAATTATTTGATTACATTCCTGATTTTGATTGGGCATAATAAATATAGTAGTTCATAGAAAAATATCTTCTATTGGGAAATGGTACACGTTACATTTCTACACATGCTTCTCTTTCAAAGAATTAGGAACAGCAGCTCGTACAGAGTATTTTTAATAACTATTCCAACTCCAAGAACAGTAGAGGGGTGCATTGTTGAATTTTTAAAAAGAAAACACACCATAACACATTAAAAGTATCTTAGAAACTGCCTTCGTGTCTTGGCTGCTGAAACTTGGCAGACAGTCTGTCCATGGCACCTCCCTGTCTGCTCCCATGGTCTTGGTCTTTCCTTCAAGTCAGTTACTGGTAACAAGATAATTTGGTAGTGACAGGAATGTTCCTATTCATTATGATATACCCCCTAATTCCATGCACACATGCAATTTCTTGGACCTTTGCCATACTCAATGTATGTGCAATTCTTAAGCAGTTGGTTCTGCAACTGTCAGAAGTTTTGTCACCTTGTTTTTTTATCTTGTCTTTGTACATGCAACAACATTCAGAGCTTTTGATGTCAGCATTTAACACCGGGAAGCAGAATTCCAGTCCTTCCTCAAGACACAGTGACACTGTAAACAAGACAAGGTCCTTAAAACTTTTATAGCATCTCCAATTCCCAACTCGCCGATATGCTTAATTTGAACTCAGGTGTTAGCTTCTTACACTGGATACTGCATCTTATTTATTTAAAGTAATTTACATTAAATCAGAGATTTGGCTGTTCTCCTGAGTGGTCACATAAAGCAGGTTTAATTGTACAAGAAAATAGTCTCATTAATTTTAAATGGAAAGCAAGGCCGGTTGAAATTTACAGCAAGATTTTACTAGACCTTTAATAAAGCACTAATTAAAGATGTGATAAAATAAATTTACTGAATATGTATAAGTTTTGAACTGGGAAAAAACCCCAAAAAGTAGCTAAGAGAGGGGAAAATAAACTGGGAAAGGTCTTATTTGAGCTGAAATAATAGCCAAGGAGAAATAAGTAAATATGCTGAAGACAGAGACACATAAAACCATATTTGCAAGATGTGGTATAGTCCAGGTACCCACCTTGACTCAGACATTTCATAACCTCTCACTTTTTAAGGAAGTCTAATGCACTGAGAAAAAACATACAAAGCATGGAGATGTATTTAAGAAAAATGTATAGAATTGTTTCAATCACCTTCCATTTGATGGACCTTTCTTTTCCCATATCAGGGGATCTGTTGCCAGAAATAGCAGCACTGGGTGATGAACATATTTCATGTTGAGGCTTAGACTCCGTCCAGTATACAAGACATACATATGAGCTGCTGCCGTTGCATCATGAAGGTTTCATGAAGTCAGTCTGATTTGAGGATTCAGAAAATTACAGATATTAGTGAGTTAGGTAGAAGCTTAGAGATTTAGGGATTTTAGTGAAATAGTGAAATTTTAGTGAATTTTAGAAGGAATAGTAAATTTTAAAATCATTCAGTTGGCCTGAAAATTAACAATGCTGTTCCTCTTTCCTTGGTTCTTGGGCAAAAAATAAACCTCTTCTATGGCTTGCAAGCAACTGCCTTGAGTCCTGACTGACTTCCCTTAAATCAAGTTAGTGCCCACAACACTCCTCCCCTGCTGTAACAGTCCATGAGGACAAATCTTGATGTGTCAGAACACCTTCATTGCGGAGCTCGTCATAAGGATAAAAGAGGTTTTGATTTGAAAACACATTTGTAATATTGAACTATAATGGATAAACCAGCATGTTGCAGTAGCTGGATTAATTTGCACACACAGAGTGTGCTCTGTCTTCCAGGGGGGTAGTGAGGTCGCTGCACTAACCACTACAGTCCACCTTAGATTTGGAAACCTTAAAGGACTCCTACAGCAAAGTCTTTCTTGCACCTCTTTCTAAAGCTGGCTGTGGTAAGGCAGTCAGAGCAGCTGGCTGTGGATGACTTGCTCTTTCTGAAGCCTGGAATGACATCATTCATTCCTTCCCTTTCTTCCAGATTATCTGCTTTCCATCCCTTGTGACTGGCACGAAGTAATTACATGGTGCTTTTTCCACATAGAATCTTGAGCTATCAGCTGAGGAAGCAGTGCCCATGCAGCTGGCTGAAAGCTTTATCCCCACAATGCCTTCAGGAAAGAAGAAGGAATAAGATATTTCCATTCTCCACACTCCATTAAGTCTCTGATTGACTTTTCCATCGTACACTTTGATCACATGCTCTTGTCTTGAGTAGCTCTCCATAGTCTGCATCTAGTTGAAAATAAGCTGCTCGTTAGATGCTGAGATCTCTTGCTGGATCCATCACAGGTCCAGTATTGTGAGTGTCATTTAAAATCCAAATATAACACAGCAGTAGTGTATGTGTGGGTTATACTGAGTGTAACCAGATTTGCATGTGCCTGAGGATGTCCCTGAGCTCTGAGGCCAGCTGACAACTGGTCTCCACCTCGTTCAAGAAGCCCTTTTAATCTCCATTTCTGGTGCTGCTTGCAAATGACCTGTGGGGAATTGTTTCTGATGGCCATGTCATGGCTGGGAAATGTCAATGTTGTCTGCTCCGTGTGGGCTGGATCTCTGCCAGATGTTCTCTGGCTGTTTCTTTCTTGGACAATCATAGTCAGATCCCTACACATCCTTACGCTTGCCTGTGTACACACAGCGCTTTGATTTTGGAAGAAGGGAGAGGTCAGATGGTCCCAGCCACAGCAGGCAGAGCTGTACTCAGCGCAGGCAGGGTCTGCTTGCAAAGAGGTTGTCCAAGTCCTGCCTCTGCATTAAACATCCCTCTACAAGGGATCCAATCCCATGGGGTGTGTCCTAACCCATTCACAGCCCTTCATGCACCACTACTGCCTTTAGCTCCATGGGGAGCAGCTGAGTGCATCAGACAGGAGGGCAGAGGTGCTGCCTGGGATTCAGGAGTGCAGTATGAGCCAGACTACAGCTCAAGAGGAGCAGCTCTTCTTAGACTGGCTCAAAGCCACATGGGTGTGAATGTCATTTCCCAAAAAGTGGCCAATGGAGGAGCCAAACCTTTAGCACCAGCACCCTCTGTGTGCCACTGTCAGTACAGGTGCTGGACTGTGGGTGCTCTGTGCCACCTATACCCCTCATGCAGAGTGCAGTGCCACTGAGGATACATATTTGAGCCCCACCTATGCCTTGTGGACCAAATCCTGCTGGGGTTCAAGCACCCCTGGGAGATGCAGGGCATCCCTGCTGGGGCTGCATTTGGTGGGGTTGCCCAGTAACCCAGCAGTACTTCCCTTGGGCTGCAGGGTTTAATGTCCTGCTGTGCCTCCTCCTCCTCCCTGAAGGAGCCCGTCTGAACCACAGCCAAAGCTTAACACAACTGTCAGCTCAAATCCGCGTGTTGTTCTCTGAGCCAAAGCACCAGCACAGGGGGGAAAAAAACCCCCTCTGTGTTCCTTGTTGCATCTGTAGGAATTGCCAGCACACGTCGCTTCCAGCAGACACACGGCACAGCTTGACCTGTTTGCCCTGTCCAGATAAATCAAAAGAAGTTGAATTTAGAAGCCCTAATAATTGCAGTATACCGGTCATAAATGAATTATAGGGCAGTAAATATCTATTGGAATTTTTAGATTAGAGAAACTCTCTTGTCATGGATGAGAAAAGAATTAGTGAAATAAATTATTTACTGCAAATTATTCATCCTGCTCCTGGTTTTTGCTGCTCTGTGATATATCTGATAAAAGACATTCATCAAATAAACCTGTGTCACTCTTTTCAGCCACAAAAACAAGGTTTTAATTTAACTATGATTTCCCCCGATCATTCTTTGGATCATTTACATTTGCCCAAGTGGATTTAAAATGCTACCAGATCTCTAACATTTCACAGGCACACTGAAAGGTGTAAAGAACTCTGAAAAGGTGCAAGACGAGGGAGAATAAAGCACAAGGATTTTAGCAGCCGCACTAAGGAAAGTCTTTATAAGGACTGATCTGGCATTTCAAAAATAGTTTCTTCCCAACCTTCTGAGAATGCGTTGAGATTTTTCATTTGAGAGGAACTGATTTCACCTTTCAAGCTGAACAATGTATGTACTAATCCTGGGTGCCTGTTTGGTAGGTGTTCTGTAAAATGGTGGAGGCAGAGAAAAGCCTTTTTGGAAAAAAAAAGTGGTGCTTTCTTTGTTGGTCATTCTGGACCCTACATTGATTTCTCATCATTACCTAGAGAAACCCCAAAAGGTCACCTGAATGAATAATTGATCAAAGAGAGTAGGATGTGAGATAGTTGAATCTGAGAGTTTAAAGAACTTATTTCCCCGTGCTGATGCAGCCTGACAAAATTTTAAAACTAGCTTTCCCAGAACTCAGTATTGTTTTGTGAGATTGGGTAGTCAGTAATTCCATTTGCATTTGGCCCTGCATCACTGCTATCAGCATCTTAAAATTTCTTCTGCTAAAATCAAGTTAAACCACTCATGTTAGTGACCAGGAAAGCCCCAGATGGATAATTGTTTATTGACGAACCCCCCAAAAAAGGGGTTTCCAGATCTCCAAGGTATTGTTCTTATCCCAAGAAGCTTGCAAGTCTCAGTAACCTTATATGTGCCTGGAAAAAAAAAAATCAAGGGACATCTTATATTACACCCACACTCTGCAAGCACTGTCAGGAGTACACAAAGGTGACACTGCCCTCCAAAGATGTGACTCAGGTGTAGGCTGAAAGATATTACTTTTTTCTGGGGCCTAGTATTATGCTTTCCTGGGTATGTGATGCTTTGTGAATACTCCATGTCAGGATAAGGTCTGGTGTGTAACCTCTTACTAATTTCCCATAAGCTTCTGTAAAGACAGTGGAACAGGAGCACTGTGTACTCACGTAGGGTCCCCCTCACTGTGTGACACACAAGCATGACACTGTGAGGACAGTGGGTACATCACAGATCTCACCTTTCTCCCAGGATGGACACACGCCTAGAGAAGCAAACTGCCAGTTGGATTTGCCCCTCTCTATTCACCTTCACAGAGAAAGTTTTCAGAAGCCAGTGAATTGGAAAAGATCATTCTGCTGTGGCCAGAAACAGCTAAGTTATGAACTTAGGAGTGGGTTTTGCTGGACCCACTAAAATGAACTGTAGTGAGATTTAAGAGCTTAAGAGCAGGGTGGTGGGCCTTCCTCAGTGGTAGGGTCCCGGAAACAAATGTCCATCAAATCCTGGAATTTAGAGAAAACACAGTTAACAGGAAACACTTGTTATTCTACTTCTACTTTTTAAGCGCTGGATGTAGTGCAAAGCACTACTTCAGGTAAGTAGCATTCACTGAGAAATCATCCTGGATGTGGATTGCTCAAACCCTACTTAGGCTCAGCTGAAGGCAGATCAAGGACACATGGTGAAAATTAAGGACTCTGACCTTTGGGAAACATGCACAGAGTGCAGGGGATGTTTTGCTCCACAGCTGCAACAAAAACTTTATGGTCTTTGCGTCTTTCTCAATGACACCAGTACAAATCTACATTAACCCAACGTCCTGACACAGGACGGAGATGCTCTAGAGTTTCCCCACTCCCATTCATGCCACACATTTATTCTCAAAACAGTATTACTTCTGGTTTCTACTATCGGGAGAAATATTTGGATATCTTTCTGCAGCTCGGAATGACTTTATAAATGATCATACTTTGCATTTGATGTTTTAAAAGACGGTTTTAAAACTCATTATAGTTCCCGGCAGTATAGAAAACACATTACTGTACCGCCTGGCAGGCGTATAAATAGCTGAGATGTGCTTGCTGTGCCGCTGGTGCTTTGCTGGCTTTCACCAGGAGAGGGTAGAGTTTGGAAAGGACTCCTGGCAGCCCAGGCTCCCTATTGTGCTGAGAAACAGCGAAGGGAAAACAAGCCCAAGTTTCTGCTCTGCGTGCCTGCACCGACCGGCTGCGTGCGAGAGTCAGCACAGGAACTCTGGAAGACCTTAAAGTAAAGGGAAACCGGAAAGAGAAACCAAATTCAAAAGGAGCTTTCTAGGGAAATCTGTGGAATCGAAGGGAGAAGCGGTGGCAGGTTCCGTGGGCTCAGCCCGCCGACTGTCGCTCTGAGAACTGTCACTCACTGCACGTTGCATTAATCAGAGTTCAGGATTTATTCCTCTGCCGTGACTTCCAAGCTGTGAATAGATACCACTTTTAGAGAGAGAATGGGACCTGAAAAGACTCTCGAGCACTGAACAGAGTGGTGAGTTTTACTAAATGGTTTCTTCTCTTTCCAGCCTGCTGGGGCTTTCTAACATCCTGCTTGCAGGCACAGCAGCCCGATGACTTGTCTTTTCCCTGCAGCTTGTTGCATACCTCACAAGGCTTTCTCGACTGCAGGTTTCTGTCTGTCACCTTTCCCACCACAGCTCCAGGTCAGTTTGGTGACATTTGTAGTGGAGCTGGCTCAGTGCTGATTTGCTTTGGTGAGAGACTAAAACCACAAAGCTGTGAAAACAAACCACGGGCTAAAAATCAAACACAATTCAATACAATTAAAATGGCAGGTAACTTTAGGTTTCCAGATGTGGACACTGATGGCTCAGAAAAAAGTGAAGAAATGGAGATTGTAGTCAATGTTGGTGGAGTAAGGCAGGTGTTCTACGGAGATAACCTGAATCAATACCCAGAAACACGACTGGCAGAGCTAATCAATTGTTTATCGGGGGGATACGATAGCATATTCTCCCTCTGTGATGACTATGATCCCGGAAAGAGAGAGTTTTACTTTGACAGAGACCCAGACGCTTTCAAATGCATTATTGATGTGTATTACTTCGGAGAAATTCATATGAAGAAAGGAATATGCCCCATATGTTTCAAGAATGAGATGGAATTTTGGAAAGTGGATCTGAAATTTTTGGATGACTGTTGCAAAACTCATCTAAGTGAAAAAAAAGAGGAACTGGAAGAAATAGCCCGAAGGGTGCAACTCATTCTGGATGACTTGGGAGTAGATGCCTCAGAAAGTCGCTGGAAAAGGTGTCAAAAATGCATTTGGAAATTTCTGGAGAAGCCAGAATCGTCCTATCCAGCTAGAGTGATTGCTGTTCTGTCCTTTCTGTTTATTTTGATATCCTCTGTCGTGATGTGTGTGGGGACCATCCCGGACTTGCAGGTGGTAGACGCGGAGGGGAACCGTATGGAGCACCCAACCCTGGACAGCATAGAGACAGCCTGTATAGGCTGGTTTACCGTGGAGTACATGCTGAGGCTGATCGCCTCTCCCAACAAACTCCACTTTGCCCTTTCTTTCATGAACATCGTCGATGTGCTAGCAATACTTCCTTTCTATGTCAGCCTCACCTTGACCCACCTGGGAGCCAAGCTGATGGAGCTGAGCAATGTCCAGCAGGCTGTGCAGGCACTGCGCATCATGAGGATCGCGAGGATTTTCAAGCTTGCACGGCACTCCTCAGGGCTCCAGACCCTGACCTATGCCCTGAAACGCAGCTTTAAGGAGCTCGGGTTGCTGCTCATGTACTTAGCTGTTGGAATCTTTGTCTTTTCTGCCCTAGGTTATACCATGGAGCAAAGCCACCCCGAAACTTTATTTAAAAGCATCCCTCAGTCATTTTGGTGGGCGATCATTACCATGACCACAGTTGGATATGGAGATATATACCCTAAAACAACATTAGGAAAACTGAATGCTGCCATCAGTTTTCTTTGTGGGGTGATAGCAATTGCCCTCCCCATCCATCCCATCATTAACAACTTTGTCAGGTATTACAACAAACAAAGAGTTTTAGAAACAGCTGCCAAGCATGAACTGGAGCTGATGGAGCTAAACTCAGCTGAGGGGAAAGCTGTAGGCTCCAAAAGTGAACTAGAGGATATTTCAAGGGAAGGCAAGGAGGGCCCTTTTTATAGCAGCCGGCTAAAAGTCTCCCACAGTGACACCTTTATTCATCTCCTGTCAGAAGAGAAACACTATAGGACCAGGCTTCAAAGCTGCAAATAAACTGTGAACTGTTGTCAGCGCAAAGCTACAGATCGGGACAACCTGACAATCAGCTATCGAAGAGGCTCACGGATCTGACAGAGTTGGGAGGGAGCACTGCTTCGCTTTTCCAACATGAATAAATATTAACCCCATGGCATCTCCATCAGCAGTTGGTAAGACTTTGCCACTATTATCCAAAATACAATCGTAGGACTCCATTGAGTTCAGACTGCTTATATTGAGTGTGTTCTGACACGAAACATTTGTAACCATTTCAGAGACTGAAAAGTCCTTCCTGATCGGTAAATGTTCAATGATCTGAATGTGCAGCATCACCGCATCAGAACTCTGTACCTGTGACAATAAAGAGCAACATCGCACAGATTGTGTCTTCCAGGCTCTCTTCAATGCCTTTCCAGCTAGAGGAACTGCTCCTTAAAAAACTTAAAGCAGCCTCTCACTTGTTCAGGTTCAGCAAAATGTTACAAGCAGGTTTAGCCTAGGGATACTGAAATTATCAGTATATACAGTGTGCAGAATATCAGCATGAAAAAATGGCTTTGTTTTTGTAAAATGTATTTTGAGGCCAACTTTTTTGATAGGTCTCTGTTCCTCTTCGCAGAAAAAATGTGATTTTCAATGAGACATGAAGCTATATTTTGAGCAGAGATGCAGAACAGAATCAATGTATTTTAATGAGCAAATTTAAAAATATTTGTTCTAGCTTTTAATAACAGCATGATTTATATAGCAGGGATTTATATAGCAGTTTCAGGAAGGATTTATAATCAAGTCACTTTTAAAACTGGAAGTTAATGCATGGTATCTTTATTATTAAAGCAAGGGAAGTTTATAGGGGAGTTAAACTGAGTATTTCTAAACAAGAAACTTTAACTCTTTGAAAGTAAGTGTAGAGAAAGTTTCAATAAAAATAGTGTAATAAACAGTTGATTTATGAAAAAAATATCTAGCTGAATGAACATATTAGTAGGTTGTTTTTAAAAACAGCACATCCCACCCCTACAATAGCTGCACAGTTTTGTAAATGTTAGTTTACAGTGTTATTAGGCTCTAATCAGTATCTTAGTCATTAATCAGCGTATTAATCAATATTAGCGTGTAGGTACTGTCCTTTCCAAAAGTAACTGCCATCTGCATAAGCCTAAATTTGGCTGGTGTAACAACTAAATGTATGACTCTGTTCTCTACCAGAGAAATCGGCTGAAAATAGGAGTTATGTCAGGTTGAAGGAGAGAGGGAACACTGACACACAGATATGTTTGCAAACATTAAAAGTAGGATCCCAGATGGTTGAAGGGCTAGAGGAGGTGTCCTAATCTTTTCCCTTTTGCGGTGAGCAGCCTCTCACCTTGGTGAAGTGCAGCAGTATGAGCCATGACCCATCCATGGGCACCTCATGCCCACAACCCCCCCTTGAAGGTCCCTGAGACTCTTTTCCTGAGATGTGGGCAAGAGATGGACCTGTGGTGTCCACCTCACAGGAACAGTGACTGGAGGGGCACAGAGCTGTGAGGTGTGGGCTTTGTGCTCTTTCCTGGCACCTTGTTTGCCCAGTCCCCTCGTGAAGGAGCGTGTCCCCTGGTGGGAAGCACCCTGTCCTACTGGGAGCAGTGGTGCTGTGTAGGGGCTGGGCAGGTGTGTGGTGAAGGGCAGCCACTCCCCAGGAACATCACCTGCCCTCTTCTGACATGGAAATCAGCCCCCAGCTCCCCCAGGTTGAAGGCTTTTCCGAGCATTACCCCTCATACCTCAAATTGCTCACCTCCAGCGACAGCTGCTCTCTATACCCACACCCCAGCCCTGTGCTAGACCTTATGTCTTCTTCCTCAGTCCCGTTACCATGTCCTCCCTTACACACCTCCACCAAGTAAGATAACCTTTCTGTACCCAAATCCTTCCACCAGCATTTGTCCCAGATTCTCTCCTGCCTAAGGTAAACAGCCAATCCAAATGACCTCTTCAGCCCACGCATCCCTTCGCCCCCATGCTCTCCTCTATATCCCATCTCTTAATTTCTAGAACTGACCTCTCAATCCATCTCATCTGCTGAGACCTGTTCCTCGCTTGCCAACAGCCTCAGCTCAATTCCCTGGCTGCCTGGCCGGGACCATAGCCAGCTCTCATCAAAGGGACAGGATCCTGCTCTTTGCACTGCTAAAGTCTTCCAGGTAACAAGTATGGACTGCAGCCATCAAAAATTGAGTCACGCAGAATGCTGGGGTGGGAGAAGAGGAAGAATAACAAAGTTGTATGACTCCAGCCTTACCTATCAGCAGGAATATTAAATGCTTCTGACTTCCCTCGTGACACGCAGAGGGTGGCTGGGAGCAAATGAAGTTAGCAAAAGCACTTTCCTGAACGAGGGAAGCACTGTGTAAATGCTAAGTAATACAGTTTAACACCACAAGTGCTAAATCCTCACTGCTGTGCTTTGTGATTTATTTCACCTGACATTAAATAAAAGATAACCCTCTATTATCAGAAATAGTTTTATGGGCTAATTTCTTCTTTTTTGGGCTAATTTCTTCAGCCTATGCTGTTGCACTATGAAAAGAGTTTTGTGACAACCTTGCTGGCAGTCCAGCCCAGGCTGGTCTCAAGCCGGGCTCCATGTGGCTTGTTGCACTAGGGACAGTATTTGTTGGATTTGCTGCTGTTAAGGTATATGTTCTTAAAAGGCTGTAAGTGGGAAAGATGGATTCCTACATATTTGCCTTGCCCGTGGTGTGTGAACCCTGCAGGAGCAAGGGGAGATGTGAGCAGTGATGGAAGGACAGGGCAGGTTGGCAGCCTGCAGCACATGGTGGGACTGGAGAGGTGCAGGGCAGGTCTTACATGTATATAATCCTGATGGTAGGAAAAAAGTCGCTTTCTGGGTCCCTGGGGGAAACACCTCTAGCAGACCAGGAAACTACCATAAACCGCTGGCTCTGAAATCAGGGCTGGGGAGAAGGCTCTGCTCCTGAAAGGATAGTGTGAGTTAGGAGATGTTTGTTTTCTGTATTTTTAATATTCTACACAAGCCAGAAGAGCTGATTTTCCTTTATTACTAGTTAGTGTGAAAAAAAGAAAAGGATTTACAAATCTGGAAGTCTTGAGGGTGGAAAGGGAGGGTTAGAGCAGCTGCTTTGCAGAGAGTGAGTGACACCATCCAAAGGCTCTGGTGTCCCTCACTCTTAGACATGGTACTTTCTTGAGTCCAAAGTCAGGATAAGCTCTGAAGTCTTTCCAGAGGAGAGACTGCACCACACTTACTGGAAGTTTCATTTCTATTCTCTGGGTGAGGTGGACACAGGCTGTGCCCACCCAACTCACCAGTGACTTCCTCACATCCAGCCCTTCCCAAGCACTTTGTGGGCACTTTGGCTGAGTCCATACAATTAAATTAATGAATGCAAAGCATTCCCAGTGAGACCATCTCCAGACACAGGTAGGAAACTCTGTAACACGACTGTCTCTCAGGGAACCCCCGTCCCTGGTATTTAATACACTTCACCTGGGAACCAGGGCTGGGACAGCCTGAATATGTCCAAGTGCAGAAAAATCTGTGTAAACCACCTGGATCTCTCCTTACCCCTGCTACACAAAGACTATCCTTTGGACTCACAGTTGTAAGGTGTATGAAGGAAAGGGGTCACCCTTCCCGTAAGAAACTGGCAGCTTTGGGAAGAAAGTGTAGTATTCTTCTATTAAAAACCCACTAATCAGAATTAGGGGGAAAAGAAATAGCTACTACAATTGTAGTTGACGTCCCTTCCCCTACTGAAGTTCCTCAGTTCACTGTGCAGGTAATTTCAGAGCACAGTGAGCAGTTCAAACTATCTTCTTGAGAAGTCATCCTGTGGGACATCTGCCCTGGCTGCTTCTAGAAAATTTAGAATCTTTGAAACAACCTGTAATATACAGAGTTAAAGCTTGACGCGACAATCTTTTAGTTCCTAACTAGCATCAACTGCAGCTGTAAATTTAGGATTAGTCTAGGGTTGCCGTCAAACCGCTGCTAGCAGAATCTGATTCAATAGCCTTAATTTAATAACACACCCAAGGGTAGATTGGTGGTAGTTGCTGAGCTGTAGGCAAAATGAAACCTGTTTCTAGCTGCCTGGACACCAGAGAGAGTTGAACTGAATAGAGTGGAAATTGCTTTCAGAAGGGTGGGACATGGCTGGAGTATTTAGTGACACACAACATTAGTCTTAGGGAAGTATAGTCATTTAACACGTCAGACTCATGCCACGCTCTGTCTGGCGTGTCACAGCCACCTTGGATTTGGAGAGGGCTTCAGGTTCAGGCGGAAAACAGCCATTGACAGCTGGGTTTTTATTGCTGGACTGACACATACAGGTGATTTGAAGACAAACAAGCAAAAAATTTTGGAAATGCTGGAATATCACTATTTTCTGCTGCTGTGCCGGGAGAGCTGCTCAGTTCTGCAGATGTGGCACCTGCCACACAAGGTTAATTGAAATGGCCTCTCTGGTCTGCGCATGGTTTGAAGGGAATGTGAACGTATGGAGGTGAAGCCAGCTCCTAGCAAAGAGAAGGAGGGCTGAGGACCATGCAGCACAACCTTCTGTCCCATGTTGAACAAAGGGTGTTCATCACTGATGTTCTTTTTGCAGTTGAAACTAACAGTGATGCTGTTTCAGTAACCCTTTAGGCAGCCTTCTTTTTGTCTAATGTACTATTTGAATGTACTTGATAAAAATGCTAAAGAGAAGAAACCAAGACTGTGTTCAGTCTCAGAGATTGTCTCTATACTGATTTTTCAAATGACTGCTGGAAACAGTCACTTGAGACTAGATGAAAGAGTGACAAACAGGTGTTTGTTGAAACACAACATTCAAATATCCATAAAACTAAGGGTTAAGGAATATAACTTAGTAATTAGCTGTACTGAAAGACACAAAAACCCCTCACACAGCTCTCTTCTACCAACATCTGCACTGTCAGATGTGCTAAACCAAATAGAAGTGTCCCCTGTGAATTATGGTAGGCAGATGTGCTTCCCCCTCCTCAACAGAGCCATCAGTCCTATATCCACTGCCAAACTTCACAGTTCCTTCCTCACACAGGCAGAACAGTTACTGGGCACACACACTTGCTGCCCAACTAGATTTCAGGGGATCTGACCCACTCTCCATTCAAACACTGCTGCATTTTACCCAGACTGTCCATTTGGGAATATCAACACCCCACCGACTTCCACAAGATACCTTCCCCCTGAGACAGATGGTCCTTAATTATGTGGGTAATAAGTTCTTCATTACTTGGTGTAAACCAAACTTCACTGAGAGTTGCAGCCACGTAACACTAATGTGAAAGTCAACTCAGGGCAATATATATTAAATACACGTGATTCAGCTGTAGATATCCTACTAAAACCAAATTTGGTTTCTTTTCCTGCAATGAACCAATTGGGCTTGAATTTAGTGGGAGCTTTGCCTGCCTTAGGAATATTGGGGGGACTGATGCAGCCAAGTGAGTCTGGCTAATGCACAAGGCAGGCTCGTATAAATCACTAAGATGAAAATGGAAATGATGGAAAGGTCTGCTTCTCCAGGAGAAGCTGTGCCGTTTAATTGTTTCTTTTCTTGTTGCTTTCATATGTAGATGAGAAAGCTGCCAGTGTCTTAAAGCTGCTTTTTGTCTTCCCGTGTGAGGGAAACCTTGAATATCTATTTAGCATGCTGAGAGCCAAGTGCTGGTATATCATCCTGGTCAGTTAAAGATATAAAATAGAAGCAGAAAGGAAGGGAAATTTTAAGAAGACGAGTCTCTTTAAAATAAAACCTCAAAATGGAGGGGAAGACCGAAAGCTATGCTGTGTATACCTACAAAAATCCTGTTATTTTCAGTGCATCACTATACTGATTTCAATGATGATGAGGTACACAAATGCTGACCCTTGTGCTTTGGTTTTATAAACATGAAATGTTGTGATTCCCTGTTCTACAAGGAAGGAACCTGCACACTACGCAGCAGTTAAATGTCTTGAAAAATGAAAATGGTCTGTATTCATCAGGGACTGTGTTAGAGCTCACAAGTCCTGTGTTAGGGCTCCCAAAGTCATGCAAACTCAGGTGAGAACACGCTGGACGAAGGCAACACATTGCTCAGCACTGCAAAGGGAAGTTCTAGTAAATCTTCTGGCAGCCCCAGACTGTTTTGCTGTGCAGGAAACAAAACTCCAGCTTCAATTACTATAAGAGCATTACAGAGACATTCTTTATCACTACGATGCACTCCACTAATCCCACACAATGTTTTCACTGCATTACTGTTATCAGCTTTACAAAGTCAGTGTTTTCCAGGCTTACAGCATAGTGAGATATGGCTATTTTACACAATACCCAGAATGTGATGTAGCTGTGGCTAGCTGTTGGTTATTGCTGGTTTTTTATTATTACTTTTACAGCAGAAATGATACACCACAAATGTTCTTCGCCATATTCACATAAATGATGTTTTCATTGTCATACATTGATTTTAACTTTTCATATCCCTGAGGACTCAGCTTGTCCATAATCAACCAGTGAAAAATTAACCCTTCTCACCTAGTCTATACCAGATTAACCACCATGAAATACTACATGCCATTTTAGTTTTTTCCCTTGTTCTATCAAGGTTACCCCATAACTGGACCTCTTCTCACTGATGTATTTTTCCTTTCATTCACTCTCATTTTTCATACCTTAATTTCAGCCTATTACATTTCAATGGTTTGTTTCAGCAAGTGGAAATGATTCATCTCTCTTGATGCTCATATCCCTGTCACACTTGCTGAATGACTGGTGTGGTGCCACTAGTTGTAGCTCTCTGAATGGTGTCACTTCACCGGAGCTGACTTAGAATATTCCCAGGAGAGAAAATACACCAGCTCAAAACTTCTTTTGGACATGTTCCTGACATTTTCCCCCACCCCCAAGCCCCTGCATCAGAAGAAAACTTTCTCATATGTGGAACACTCGAAAGATGCCAGGTCTGTGTGCAGAAGCCCTGTCTGATTTTTGCACGTGTTTAAATTCCCCTCTCTTCGAGAGGACTGAAATGCTCTGAAGCATTTGGTTGGAAAGAGTTTGCTTTAAATGTCCACTTACATTCTTTGCTGATCAGAATGTGCTTGTGTTGAACCTTACATGGCAAAAAAATGGATGTTTCTGAACTGCATCCAAGCAGGCACCAGCAGTTTTCTCCTCACAGCCACCAATCAGGCATCAGCACAATGGGACCTTGATTGGTCCCTACAGGGATTGCTGCAATACAAATGAGAATGATTTTCTGCTCATGAATAACAGATGAAGTGTCATCCCACTGCTTGAACAGTGAAATACCTAGAAGACAGCCTGACCTTTGCATACCCCTTACTTGCTCACTTTGTAGAAACATTACTAAACACAAATGTGTTTTTGTAGAATATAAAAAAAATCCAGACTAATTCCAACACTATTTAGTAGGCAAAATTCAAGCAGAGAGGAGATAAAACTTGCATCCTCCCCTAGGCTTTTGCTTGGGAATGGCCACTGGCCAGCTGGACACCTCTTGCTTGTTTGCAGAACAGATCACACCCTTGCCTGCCAGCAGGTCCTTCTATTTCTACTCGTTGTCACAGTAATAAATCAATTGTTGCTGCAAAACACAGCTCCTCTCCAACTCGCAGGGAATCTGCAAACTCTCTGCAGCCCAAATGTCAACCAGTTGCTGGCCAGGCTCTCGGGCTGGAGTGGTTATTGTTTGCCAGCTCGTTATTTGCATTGGAACAGTAAATTCCATTCTCAAAAGCCTTTACCATTTGGACCCGTTTGCCTCAGAAGCAAATTAATTGCTGCCGTAAAACATCATCCCTGCTGAGACACACAGGGCACATTTGTACTGCCTGGCCTGGAGGAATGGACATGAGCTGTCAGGTGGACTTCAGCCTTGCACACTGGAGCTGTTTTTGTCTGTCTTGTGTTGGGGCTCTTGCTGCTCACATGAGACCTGAGCAGCTGGAAGATGCATTAAAGTGAGCTGCTCCCGTGCCCTATGTAACTTGTCTGCACAAAGGGACTGCAGAATGTTTCTGAGCTGGAAAAAAGGCGCAAAGAAGCTATAAAAGTCCTCGATGAGCATCTCGGACCAGACTGGTGAGGGTGTGTGCAGGCTGCCAGAGGAGGGCTTGGCTCAGCCACCCAAGGGCAGCCGTGTGTGGCATTCAAGTCTCTCTTCTCTCCACTCATCTGGCTGCCCTTTAAACAGCAGCTTACAGTGAGCAGGTGGGTGGCAAAGGGTGGTTGTACCTGAGGTTCCCTCAGAAGAAGTCTGTCCCTTCCTGCTCTCCATGCAGAAAACCACCATTGCCCAAATACCGTGAGGCTCCAAATACGAAAGATATTATAAGAGGTGAATAGACCAGCCTAGGAGACTCAGCATACTTCTTTCAGCTAAACCCAAGTGATGCCAAAGGTTTTTCTGGAGGGGAATACTTTTTCAATCACAGGGTTGCCGATATCCCCAGTGTGATAACTCTCAGGCCCATGACTGAGACCCACTTTTGGCTTGGATGGCCACTCTGAAAAGCTCACGGCTCTCAATCTTCAGGCTTGTTAGAGGGAAAACCAATAAAGTCTCATTCAATATGACTAAAGGAGTTGGAGTCATTTGTAAGTAGACTGGCTGTTTGCTGGAATCCCCACATTGCCTGACAAGGGTAAGGTGTTTGAGACATCTGCAAGGATGGCAAATACACCCTAGGGGACACACGAACCTTTCTGAAGGGCCTGCAAGAGGCCAAGAAAGATGTTTCACAGCACCTGAACTGATAGAAAATGTCTGTGTTCGGGTGAATGAATCCCAACCCTCATCTCTGCCTGAATATGGTTCATGGAATTTCAGTTGCCTGGTGAGCTCCACCATGAACTTTGACCAAATCCCCACTGATTCTGGAGGGATCTGAGACAGAACATATATAGATATCACTGCTTGGATGTCTTAATACTGACCTGAATTTTCACTTCTGCTGTCTGCCTGTCTGTTTCCTGAGTTTGTAATCACATGGTGAGGTACAGGGGACTGCTGAGTAAAACAAAGTGAATGGTCTTGATTTACAAAAAAACCCATGCAGGTGCATAATTTTCTTTCACAAAGTAATCATAGATTGAGTTTCTCCCTTGCTGCTTGGTTAAAAAAACTCTATCATATATAAATAAATGTATCTTGAACGGATGGTCCCACAGTCTGTGACACAGGAATGATGGGAACTTTCAGACTTCCCTGTTAGACCAGGGGGTGCCTGGATCTGCTCCTGGAGTCATTCCTATAAATGATAGAATCATCCAGGCTGGAAAAGTACCTTTAACATCGAGTCCAACTGTAAACCTAGCACTACCAAATCCTGCTCTCAAATCATAGAGTTAAATTACCCAACATCTGTTTTTAATCTCACAGATCAAAAGAGGACGGACTTGTGCCAGTTGTGCCAATTGAAAATGAGATAAAAATCAGCAGTGGGCCATGTGTTCTGGCACTGGAACAGAAAAAATCATGGGACCAGAATGGTGACTGTTCTTCAAAATGTGACACTCAGGCAGTTCCTCTAGCTTTGACAGTAACCCATAACCCTGACAAAGCAACCACTCCCTCATGCAGCTCCTCTTTTTTTTCTGCCACCTTGAAGAACCTCCTTGGTCTCTGGGGACAGGATGAGAGGTCATAGTCTTAAGCTTCAGCAGGGAAAGTTTAGACTTGATATTAGGAAAAGGTTTTTTACTGAAAGAGTGATTCGGATGTGGAATGGGTTGCCCACAGAGGTGGTTGACTGGCCAACCCTGGAGGTGTTTAAGGGTAGGCTGGATGAGGTGTTGAGCAATATGATCTAGATGTTGATGCTAAGTTAGCTGGGCTATAGGTTGGACTAGATGATCTTCAGGGTCCTTTCCAGCCCTGTCTATGCTGTGATACTGTGATACTGTGTAGCCTTCAGCTCCAGATCCCCAGTCACTCATGTGAAAGGAGACAGCATTATAAGCTGCACTGTCATTTCTTATTCTGCAAATGTAAATTGAAGACTCTTTCCACAATTGCTGGGCACAGTGTGGTTAATATGTTCCAGCTGATGAGACTAAACCAAGCCAATCATTAACTTTTTTTTTCCTAGAATCTGCAAAGAGATCTACCTTCCAGTTTTTAATATTGGTTGATGAATGTTAAAGTAGGAGTGATATTTTCATAAACTAATGCATCAAATTTTACTCTGTTAAAATACTTAAAGATTGCTTCTAACTTTGCAAATAACTTAGAATTTCAACAGAAGTGTTATCTTGCCTAGCTTTCTTTAGACAGCTTCTCATACATATTCAATTTGAACAAAACTTCACGTAATACCTCTGATGTTATTGTCCTATGATTTCAAAAGGAGTGAAGATCACTCGGTATAGCTGGTGACCAAGTTCAGTATTCTTACTACAGACAAAATAATTAAATCATATGATTTCACATTCAGAACCATCTGAATAAAAATAAAAGACTAGCCACCCACACAACTCAATTAACAACCTATCAAGATGCACTCTCATGTTTGTTATTGCAATAAATCTGTGATTTAAATTCAGTGGCAAAATATTTGCAAACACTTATTCAATTATTGCATGCTCATTTTTTATCATAAGATGAATCAAATGAAGCTCAAGTCATGGGGTAGTTCTGTGGTGCTTGGTGCCACACTTCAGCTTAGCATCATGTTCTCCAGTCCTTGCTGTGCCCCTGCATAGAAACGGTGTGATATCATCTCCTGTTTATTACAGATGGAGTGACAGACACAGATTTTACTCCTGTCAAAATAGCATTAACATTTGGAAGTAGTTGGGTACTAAAATGCCATGAACTTATCCCTCAATCAGACTGCCTGGTATGGTGTTATATTGCAGAGAAGATATCGTCATTGATGTGTTACTGGGAAGAACAGAAACATCAAAGCTGCGGCGCAGTGATTGGAGAACAAAACGAATCTGATTCATCACCCTGAAAAATCACATCTGAAACAACAACCAGTCGTGAAAAACCAGCACAGTTACACCTTTTCAGCTAAGAACAATGGGAAAAGTCAGTGTGCATGAGAGAGTGAGCATTTGCCACTTGACCAAGCTTGATGGGAACATGAAAAGACATATTGCTAGTTAGTATGAAAGCAAAGAAAGGGAACAGGTGGGAGTAGCACACGGTTTAGACGTGTAATAGAGAGTGGAAGAATGAAAAGCAGTACAGAGAGAAACACTATAGAAGGGCGAAGAAAAAGGGAAGGGAGTGAGAGAGCTGTTCCATTTTTTGTACTATTCTGCCATTTTACAAAGCTCTATTTTGCAGTTTCCTTTGAGTGGCTTTAATGCAATATGATGAAAGTTCCTTCAGTACTTTTAGCACTGCCGGGCATTTGCTAAAGACAAATCGAGATGGAGCAGTGATAGTGCATACATGTGTGTATGTCTGTATGTACACATACATACATATGAAAACAGCCTGGCAGAAATGATAAAAATGTTTGTAAGTACTTTCAGAAAAATTTGCTATAGCTGTAACAGGAGAATCTTTTAATAAGTAGATGTACTATTGGATATACATATAAACTAACGCATATAATAGTTACTTTTTGTATGATGCTGAAAACATGCATGGGCACAGTGTCACCCACTTAAAATCCAGAGGTTGACAATTATGTAGCTATAAAGTCAACTCCATAATGGGCTTCAATCTATTCCCATATACCCATTTAACTCAGAATTAAATTGCCATTCTTTTATTTTTTTTCCCACAAGCAGCACAGACCCAACTCACTTAATTGGAAAAAATCCAGAACAGAAAGATATTAAATGTTTATGAAAATTAATGGCTATATGTCTTATCCCTTGAATTTTCAGCTGGTAATTCTTGTTAGAGAGTCCTACAGGTGAAATCTTGATGAAACTGAATACATAAATAATTGCAATGAAATAAAACCATTGTATGTATTGTTTTCATTGATGTGCTGTTCTTCCTCTAGTTAATTCTGGTGGGTACCTGCTGTAGGAAATTGCAGCAAGGTTGTGGCTTATGAATTAAAAGAGTATTTTTGTACAGGACGTGGTGAAAAAGCGTTCTTGTATTCTAACATATTTCCTAATACTCGAGGAACTTAAACACAGGGTTTAATTGCTACCAAGTAATCCAAGGTCAGGGATGGCATTATAAATCATGACAGTAAATAGCTCTGCTTTAAAACCTCTGTGAGATAACAACTGACCTCTGGCTTCTGATCTTAAAGTTAAGCAACTGAGAAAATAATTGATTGTTTGTTTTTAAAGACGTGTGAAATAAATGTAGAGGAACCTCTTTTCATTTATTTAATTGGTTATAAAAAAATGCTATCAACGCTAAGTGCTCTGAAATGCATGGATGTAATGCTAAATAAGAGTTAGATTTAAAAATTACTGTTTTCTCTTGAAGAGTGGATGTAAAGAGACAATGTGACTGGATTTTCACAAATGAGCATTGAAAGTACGTTGGTTGCTGACTGTCCTGGTGGCGGAAGGGGGGATCCAAGCTCTCCCCTCCCTGCCCTAAGATGGACATGGATGTGCTGATGCCTGGCCTTGTACAAGCAAAGGAGGTGTCAGGTGGCTGTTTGGCTGCACAAACTGTTATAGAAGCCTATTGTCTCCCTCAGCAAAGGCACTTGCCCAGCAAACTCATCCTCGCTAAATCCAGCCCACTGACTGGCACCAGTGGGCTGGATTCACTACACAGGGGATTAATGCCCCGTTCAGCTCTTGCTCCTGAAGCACTGACACAAATTGCCTTTTAGGCTGGACTTCAGGGATGTCCCAGCTTTCCCAATGCATGGTTACTCTTGGGCGATTTCCAAACAACTAAACATTGAATCAAATCAAAAAAGCCTAGGGCATAAGATGAGGGGAAAAGTGTCCTGATAAGCTGCCCTGTGAAAACAAAAAAACTAGTATCAGGAATGAACTTTCCTCGCTTTAGGCAAAGTCAGAAATTAAAAGGCAGCTTTTCCTGCAAGGAGAGAGCCCTGTGTGTGACACAGGGCCACCCTCAGCAGCACAGAATAATGGAGTTCCTCTGCTTCAAACCATCAAGAGAAGGCCCTGGAGGGTGGGACATGTGAGGATCCTGCCATGTCTCTATAAACAACCATGCTTTCAGGGTAGTTTACTTTTCTAAGTTTTAGTCCTACTTGGTCTAGCATTTACAGCACCACAGAGAAATGTTGTAGGGAAGCATACTGCTGAAACAAGAGAGGAGTACTTTGACTAATACCAGCTCAGATTTTCTACTCACACATCCATTTCCCAACTCTTCAATCCCATTCACCCCGTTTTTGAAAGAGACAAACAGAGATTGCAAATCATCAAAAGGCATTGGCTGGACTCCACAAGGTTCCTGCCATCCAATTTCTCCAGCTCTTCAAGGTCTCCAGGACCAGCAACTGTTCCTCCCAGTCTGGTGTCATCTGCAATTCCTCCTTCAGCGTTGGTGGTAAGAGCTCAGGGATAACTTTTCAGATGTCATTTAGAAACAAAGACAGAGAAGGCACTATCTTTTTCATGCATCTTGCCACCCTGCGTTGGCTAGAGATCTCTTTTCCAGATGACCTAGGAATTAGCTTTAAACATTCTTGCATCTCATGTGTGCTTCTGTCCTGTCCTGAGAAGCCTCAGCTGCTGTTACACCGGGACACTGAGATGTTCAGCCTCCCACTGAGGGGCTTTATTGGCTTGCTAGTGACAGGAAGCAATTTAAAAGCCTTTTTTCATTTCCCTATTGACTTTCACATCACTCCTTTAAAAGATTATTGGATCTTTAGATTGTGACTAATGATGTTATCGTTATTCATTAATCCTGAAAAATGTCTGCCATCCATGGAGCTCAGCAAAGAAGATGAAAAGAACACACCAGGAAAAACAAGTATATAATGTCCTTAATGAAATTCCAAAAATATAGCTATTATAAGCAATGCATTTTGGGAAGTCATTGTAGATTTTTTTTTCTTATAAGTGCCGGAAGGTTCCTGCTCAATGAACAGCAAGAGATACAATTGGTATAAAAATGTACAAGAGACAAACATAATTTAAGATCTTGTTTCTATGATTATTTCTGCACAAATCTGGGCCTCGAATCTTAAGGCAGTGACAAACTTGGGGAGGTCTAGTGGAGGTTATCAAATTGGTCAGGGCTGGAGCACTTGTCCTGTGAACAGAAGTGGAGGGAACTGGGCTTGTTCAGCCTGGACAAACAAGGATTGTCTCACAGTTTCAGGAGAGTCTCACAGTGCTTGACCTTGCCTGCCCTGGAGGGCTGTCAAGGAGCTGAGCCGGGCTCCTCACAACAATGGACAGCAGGAGAATGAGATGCAGAGCCATAAATTGAAAGGATAGATTCCACCTGGATATAAGGAAAGAAATGTCACTGAGGGTCACAGCAGGCACTGCATGAGGTGGCCTGGAGGGTCTCTTCATCACTGGAGCATTCAAGGCCCAAGTGGATAAAGCCCTGAGCACCCTTCTTGAAGCAGGAGGTTGAACTAAGGGTTGCTAAGGTCCGTCCCAAATCAGCTGATTCTATGGTTCTACGTCCTTTTCATAGCAGTTTGCTAGGACTTCTGAAGGAGATCCACACTCCAGGCTGACGACACCAGAACAAGAGGGCACAGCCTCAAGCTACGCCAGGGGAGGTTCAATCTTAACGTTAGGAAGCGGTTTTTCACAGAGAGAGTAATTGCATATTGGAATGGGCTGCCCAGGGAGGTGGTGGAGTCGCCATCCCTGGAGGTGTTTAAGAGAAGACTGGACGAGGAGCTTAGTGACATGGTCTAGCTGGGGGGTGTAGGGCTGGATGACCCTGGACCCCTTCCGGCTCGGAGTGGCCTGCTAGACTGTGAGGGATCTAGGTTGGTGTTACGCTCTGGGATGTGCTCTCGGTCTCTGTACGGGTGTTAGGTGGTGAGTTGGACTAGATGATCCTTGTGGGTCCCTTCCAACTCATAAGATTCTGTGATTCTGTGATTCTAAAACCAAACATGAATAAGTTTATCTTCATTGCTCTAAATCTCTGTCTTTACAGTGAAATAAGCTCATTTGCTATCCCATATTCATATATCCAGGTGATAAAAACCTAGAGACCACCATAAAACCAACAGAGAGAAAAGCAAAGTGTGCTATTTATGGTACAAAAAGTAGTCCTCTTACAGCCCATCCCCTAGCAGAAAGATAGGTTTTTACACCAAGAGGTGCAACACCCTTGAAAATGAGCAATGACTACAGACAACAATCCCTAAAAATTCCTGCAAATGGAATGAAAATCCCTCATAAGTCTGCCCGATCTCTGCTCTCGAAGTGCCTCCATTCATATTAATCTATTCCAAAGATCACATTACTCCTTCACTGCGAGCGCCTCTATTCACACAGGCACTCATCCAGAATTATGCTGAGAACATATTGCAGAAGTGCTGCATTTCAGAGCTTAAAAACATGTGCTAAACCAGACAGACATTTTCAAGAAGAGAACACATGCATGAAGTCTAAACTGCTCCGTACATGGTGGAAAAAATCTGTGTTCTCTGCATCCCCAACCCTTTTGCAACCACATTTATCGGGCAAGAAGCTTCAGGCCATCAGAAAAGTCGATACTTCCTTGGTCTACAACTGACTGTAAGTAATGCAGGTCATTAAGAAAAAGAGGATATTTATTTTAGCACAAATATGGTTATGAAAGTTTCTAAAATAGCACAGTAATGAGCCTGAGGTGGCTATGTATATTACATTTTCATGTTCCTTATGAAAACTAATGTCAGCTTAAATATATGCATGTATTTAAAATGTAGGGAACTTTTTGCAAATGAAAAGTATATTGAAAAGAATTTCAAAGATAGAATATTCTGTCATGAATCCACAGAAATCTTATCCGAATTATTGTCTCAGGTTGACCTGGTAAAGAACCATAGAAACCAGTAGAATCTTGTCAATAGGAAGTTTGACAAGACTGGTTTTGCTTCAGAATTGGAAGGCTACCTAGTCAAATTTTATATTGGTAAGGATATCCATTGTATTTCTCAAGGCAGAGTGACTTGTACAAATAAAGGAATGGCTGTTCATAGAGTAATGGAGAATTAGGGGCATTAATGCTAGAGGACTTTGTCATCAAACTGATTGATACTGATATTGGAAGTGTTCAAATAACCTAAGTGTGCTGGGGATTGTCTAGCTGCTGTCTCTCTCATTCTTCTACTTTGTGGACAAACAGAAAAAAAAGTTCTTTCCTAAAAGCAAAAATATAAATTATTTTATCCAAGGTATTATGTTCAAACTACCAGAGCAAAAACTAAAACTGAAAATGGAAAAAGAACAGTGGAGATTCCATTTCTGGGACGGAATGAACTTTTCATGACTGAACAATTTAATACATATGACTTCCACCTTCTGTGCATGGGTCTGTCATCTTTTTAAATGCCATTAAACCTCACTGTCAAAATACCTATTAAGAAAGCGGCTGTTGTTGGGAAAAAGATAATAAAAATCAGACAGATTAATAAACTGCATGAGAAGCCTGACTCGTGAAATAATGAAGCTCATAAAATGAGCTTTGCCGTTTACATTCACATCCTAAATCAACCAAACACTTTAATACACCCAGCTTTGACCAAGAGCCATGGAAAGTGTCTGTCAGGACTTAATAAAATTTTGCATACACTCAATCTGTGACATTAGGCCATCTATAAATAGCATAACAGAGTTTCAAAGGACATTTCTTCTTCCCTCAGAACAATTGAATATCGAGAAAACAGGATGCTGGCTTTTCATGTTCCTCCAAGTCCACAGAAATCCCTACAGAGGTCCACACAGCCCATGTGTACAAAGGGTCATTTTCAAATAACAGGCATGGATGAGATTTTTCCGTGATAGGAGTACAGTGAATCCCCGCTGCATTGCCACCTCTCCGACCCCGCCCGTTTGCGAAGCAAATTTTTCACAATTTTGATTCAGCCGTCTGTGAGTTTAGCCAGCCCACACATGCACAGTCCCTCTGCTCTGCCAAGGGGCGGTACCGCGGTGCCTGTGGGGCGGGACTCACCCCGCCCTGTGGGGAGGGGGCTCGCAATGGTGGCACCGTGTCCCCATCCCTGACCTGGGAAACTGCCCCACGAAAGTGAGGCAAGCTGTGTGGTGGGAGGGCACAGCTCTCGATGCACCAGGAGGAGTCTTCTGTTCCCCCACCCTCTGGGACCGTACGGGCAGCGCTGCCTCTCACGGGACTGGTGGATGTTAAAGGGAAAGAAACTTCGATACCGATGTCCCTGCCCCACCATAAGCACACGGGATGTCGCAGTGTTGAAATGTTAAGGTTTTTCCAGGCTCCAAGAATTCTGACCAGAGCTCAGGGACACCCCTTCCCNCTTCCCCCCCATCCCGACCCCGGTGATTGTGCCCGTGCTGGCAGCCCCACGGTGGCACAGGCACGCAGCATGGCGGGGCAGGCGCACGGTTTCTGCAGCTCGCAATGGCATTTAGAGCCCTGTGGCACCGTGCTGTGGTCCCTGCCCGACTCCTGTGTGCTCCACTGAGACTCAGCAGAGCACCACCACAAGACACGCCATTCCTTGTTACTCAAAGCCCAGTCAAAGCCCGGGCAGCGCTGCCTCTACCGGGACTGGTGGATGTTAAAGGGAAAGCAACTCCATACCAACATCCCCCCCACGCCATAAGCGGCAGGGGTTCTTGCAGTGTTGCAAAGTTAAGGTTTTTCCAGGCTCCAAGAATATTGACCAGAGCTCAGCGACACCCCTTCCCGGCCACAGAGGCAGGGTGAGCGCATGCGAGGCAGTGCGGGGCCCCTGGGGCCAGCGCGAGCACCAGGGCCAGGCTGGGCCAGGGGGCTGGTGGGGGGAGCAGCGGCACAGGGTTTGGGGTTTGAGCACACACGGTCACAGCTGCCCCTCAGAAACGGTTCCCTTTGCTCGCCTGTGCCGAGACAAACCATGGGAAGGAGCGGAAAATTGTCCGCAGTGCTCCAGAGTGCCGGGGGGTGGAGCAATGGGCGTGGCCTGCATGCATATTAATGACCTGCACTTCTTTGCAAGTTTAGCGTTTTGCAAGGCCCGTGGCCAGGCCCGTTCCTCGGGAAGGATGGGGTATAACTGTATATACCAGGCAGTAGAGCTACTTTTAGAGGTCATGAATAACCTCATGGATTATTCTAGATCCTGCCAAAACTATTGCTCCTGGACTGCTAGACCTTCCCAACCTATCTCCTCAATGCCTAAAACTAACACGCAGCCACCTGGACCAATATGAGAGTATGAAAATAGTATTGTCTGTCCCAGTGAGCATCCACCAGTAGCTCTGGATATTGCTTTCTGCTACAACTGTAGAACCTAATTTTATTTCAGTTATTGGATTTTTGGAAAGGAATAAGGAGATAAGAAGCTGGTGTTCAGAACAATTATTTGACATTAAAACCAGAAACTCAAGAACTGATTTGCGTTTGCTGTAAAATTATTGATCTCTTGCCCATATGAGAGACAATTTTGAATGTAATGAATTCTAAAAATTAGCAAAGTTGGGCAAATTAGAGGTATTTTTGGAATACAATTCACAGCAGTATCAAAACATTAAGGTAGCCGAACAACCTGGAACATGCTGTTCAAACAACAAACTCTCAAATAACCAATGGAATGTTAAAATGGAAGACAACAAAATTGATTTTTCAGTGCTTCTTCATTCTGATAAATTCCATAAGATGAATCAGCACTCTATTTTAAAACTATATCTATTGAAAATTAGTAAAATAACAGAAGTACATTCACAATCTCAAGATAAAATTGCATCTTTGCATCAGTTAGTACAATTTTCTTATATTGTCCTAAATAGCCATTTTTTCCCCCCATACAAATAATATTTCAGAAATAACATCTCATTGGTTTACAAATATTATTCAAGAGTGGATTCTGAACTGGCTAAACCATTAATTTGTAAAACTCTTATTTCTTTTATTTTATATTTAGTTTTGTATCTTTTAGGGGTTTGTGCTGCAGGACATGCCTTTTATTTCCATTCAGATAATTCCACTAGAAACTATTAAATTACGTTCTGCTGAAATTGTGAGGGCCTGAGGCCAGTGAAATATTTGCATTCTCTTCAGTTTCTTTCAGGTCAAACCTTTAATCCAATCGCTGATCTTCTGAGGTCATTCTCACCTCCTCTAGTGACCCATTTTTAATGATTCTCAGCCCCTGGATATGGTATCAGCCCTTGAGAATTTGGTCCTTTCTCACTCAGGAACTAGGAGTACAGGTTATTCTGTGCTTCGTAGATGCACCACCTGTCTCAGTTACACACCATGTGCCTCGTTTGCTAATATGCTAAATGAGAAATAGTGGCATTTATCCTCTAAGTAAACTGAAGCATTTAATGATGCATTTAAGCAGGTTTTGGATTCCAAGCTGGGTGAACAGGCGAAATTGCCAAAGAGAAAATGAAATAAAATCCTTCCAAAATTTTGTTCGCATCATTCAGGGTGCTTTAATTCTCTAATAATAAAATCTCAGTAAAGGAGAAAGTATGAGTAAGCCTCTTATGAGGAAGGTTCACCCATTTCTAATGCCTGGAAGAAACCAAAACTGGCAAGTATTTTGAGTGCTTACCTGGGCTTTGCTCCTTTACAACACTCATGGATCCACATGTCTTTTAATTAAACTTATCAGTACAAAGGTATAACACTACTTTTGAATATTCACCTCTCAGTTTACCTTTTAAACTTATTTCCAACTTACATAATTATATTTAAAAATCAATCCTGATTTCTCTTGTGCTGTGCAAAAGAAGAGAGCAAAATCCTGCAACATTCCAGAGTCAACTGAGCCTTTATTGGAAAACTAATAACCTTTTCCCACCTTTTCTCTCTGTGGTTTCTTCATTACTGCTCTGTCTCAAGAATCCCACCATTTCTCAGTGAAGTCATAATTCTAACCTCATGCTACAAATGGAACCAAACATTTTTTTCCCACAGAACAGGAGCAAAATGCTTGCAGTAAGATAAGATCAGCTTTTCACAAGAAGTTTCCACATCAACGTGAACTAGCTGGGGATGATTTATAAACCACTGCAAATGTTATAAAAAAATTGTTCTGTTTAGACAAGTAGTATGATTTTATTTTTTATTGTACTCAAGTTTAATTCTGCCGTTATTCGAAAGGCCATTTTTTCTAGTCTCTTATTTGATGAATGGAGATAATCTGGCACAAACTTCACGTCAGATTGCAGCAATATCCATTTTGTAGGCTGTGCCCAGCCTGCAGCTGCTCATTCGGATGCTGGCAGGTTATTTCTCAGTCCCCAGCCCATGGCATTCTCCAAGCAATCACTGATTTAGGCAGCTGGTGGCCAATGGAGTTAAGTGCCAAGCTGCTGCACTTGTGGCCACCAGTGCTGTCACACATAAGCTCACTGTCAGCCCCTCTGTGTGGTACATAAACACGTGAACAAGAATGACTAAACAAGCCTGTGTTAGATCCCAGGATCCAACTGTGAAGCCACCAGCAGGCCTACAGTGGCCTGACAATATTCCAGCCACCAGAGCTATTTAAATACAAATAAGTGACTGCTCTGCTCCTGTCCAAAGCTGTGACCCATCAGTGGGACAATTGTGCCCGCTGATAATCTGGCAGATGTGGCCAATCTGCTTCCTGGCACAGGGCGGACGACCATGTGTGAGCTGCTGGCAGGAGGGAGCTTGGCCACACATCAAGCAGGTGCAAGATGTGAAGGGGATGGAAAAACAAGTGATGCTGCCTACCAAAATAACTGGGGCTTTAGTACAACCAGTTCAGGCTTAGGGGTGACCTGCACATGACATAGCAATGATTTTAAGGCAGTGCTAGCAGGTTTATGAGCTGTGCTTCATGAACCCATGCAGGCCTACAGGAAATCCTTGTGGGTCCCTTCCAACTTGGAATAACCTGTGAACCTGTGAAACGGCAGCACTGGGAACAATGGAACCAGAAAAAAAAATCCAGAGAAATGGTCTGTTCTACATCTTCAGTTTGCAAGGACAGCTGCTGTGAAGCATATGTAATTTTAGAGCCCTTTGTGTTCATTTCCTCCAGATTACAGTGACACATATAGATAAGGTTTAGTTTCAAGGGAGCTGTGTCTGGCTGGACCTGTACCAGCTTCCTGATGTGTTTACTCAAGAGTAATGTGGTCTAGATTCATTTCTCAGAGATTTGTTTCCCATTATTGTTTTATATGCATACCAGTGGAGTGCTGTGCAGAATCACCTAGAAAGGGTGATGAAACTACCAAAACAAGAGGGCAAGAGGCACAACAAAAGCCGTTCCTTGCCATTTGTCCCTAAACACAAAGCCAGCACTTGTTAAATGATGTGTGACAAACATGCAAAACACACAAGATCATTTTTAATGTAGCTAATTCTGAACCCTCTGAGGAGGTATGAATTTCTCACTGCCTATACAGAGCAAGAGTTACTTTTGTTTCCTAGGTTAGAAAAGAAACTGCTAGTTTAACTCACCTTTCTGTATTTCACTGCTAACCATGACTGGTCTTAAATAGACTGTAGCGGTTTGGCCCTGTCTGGGTGCCGGTCACCCACCAAAGTCTCACTCTCCTCTGCAAATGGACAGAGGAGAGAAAACATAACAAAGGGTTCCTGGGTTGAGATAGGGATCACCATCATGGGCAAAACAGACTCCAGGTGGGGATATTAAGGAAATTCATTACTAACAGAATCAGAGCTTGGGAATGTGAAGTAAAATAAATCTCAAAGACACCTTCCCCCCATCCCCTCCTTCCAAGTTCTACCTCCTGCCCCCAGCAGTGCAGGGAGATGGGGAATGGGGGTTTATGGTCAGTTGTTGTTTCTGCCGCTGCTCAGAGAGAGGATCCTTCCCCTGCTCCCTGTGGGGTCCCTCCCATGGGAGAAAGTCCTTCATGAACTTCTCCAGTGTGAGTCCATCCCATGGACAACACTGCTGCCACATGGGTCACTTCTCCACAGGGTCAGTCCTTCAGGCACAGGCCAATCCACCGTGGGTACCCCACAGGTCACAAGTCCTGCCAGGAAATCCTGCTCCAGTGTGGGCTCCTCTCCCCACGGGTCAGCAGGTCCCTGCCAGGACCCTGCTCCAACATGGGCCTCCCACGGGGTCACAGCCTCCTTCCAACATCCACCTGCTCCGGCCTGGGCTCCTCCAGGGGCTGCAGGTGGATCTCTGCTCCACCATGGACCTCCCTGGGCTGCAGGGGCACAGCTGCTCCACCATGGCCTTCACCACGGGCTGCAGGGGAACCTCAGCTCCAGCACCTGGAGCACCTCCTGCCTCTCCTTCTGCACTGACCTTGGGGTCTGCAGTGCTGTTCACATGTTCTCACTCTGCTCTTCTCTGGTCCCACCTTCATTTCCGCAATAACTTTTTTCTTCCTTCTTAACTATGTTATCACAGAGGCATTACTATTGCTCCTGATTGTCCTGGCCTTGGCCAGTGGCAGGTCTGGCCTGGAGCCGGCTGGAATTGGCTCTGGTGGACATGGGGGAAGCTTAGCCCCTCAACTACCACAACCTGGCCACAGAAACCCAACCCAACACATGAAGCAAATTTGTGTTAGGGATCTGATGGGATAAGGAGTAGGATAAGTTGAAATGGCCACCTAGTTCCATGCTCTGGAGATCAGGGCTGAGTGTCCTCACTGACGAGTGCTCTTTCACAGGGTCAGACTGGAAGATTGAGTTGTCCAGACTAGTATTTGGTCTGGGCATTCTCAGGAGTTTGGATTTATATGCAACCTTCCAGATTTTAGCTTTGAGAACCATAATATCAAGAGATAATATCAAGAGAAATTCTCTCCTGGCTCATCTCCTATTCTTCTCTGTTCAGAATCAAAACATGCTTAACTGGACCTTTTTAGCCCAGAGCAACAAACCAAATTTATAATATTCTTAATTGCTTTTTCTTTTCTTCTCCCTAACTGGCAGATGGACCTGTACTCTATTAGCAATGCTTTGTGTTGTGCTTGCAAGAATGATAATAGAACCAACAAAACTATTTCATTTCCTTCTCTGTGCACACTGCAGAGAAAGTTCAGTAAGCAGCACTGGGTCTTTATGTATTTTTATTCTCAGCTCTTGCCTGAGATCAGAAATTATTTTTGCTGTATTTTGTTTGCTTTTACTATACAGTGTTCCAAATGTTCTCTTTTAATTTTCACAAAGAACACTTTTGGAAACAAACCAGGCTTGCTGAAGCTTTGGTAGGGATGCTCTGGGGCAGCACACAGGGATAAAAAAGATAACTCCTTTTACATATATCAACAAGAAATGCAAATATCTGAGGCTGGATTTTAGTTACAAATGCCTGCCTTTAGAGGTAAGCTAAAGATTCAACTCCAAGCAGAGACACCCTCAAACATATCCTTCTGTAAAAGAACAAACCAATTTTCATTCAGTAAAACAGCTTACAATTCCAACACTCACAGAAGCAGCACAAGTCTCTTCTGCCTTCCTGCTACTTTACTGAGTTACAGAGAAGCATTTCACAATTTTATTTGTGCCCAGGGTATGGAATGAACCTGCCACCATATTTCTGGGTATATATAAGTAGATCTAATTTCAGGGTCCCTCTGGAAAGGATGCCTGACCAAAGAATATGAAGCACATTCAAATTCAAGTTTAAAAAGCTTTGAAGACTGCAAAGTCTGAAGAGGTGGTCCAGGTGACCTGCTATGTGTTGAAGAAAAAGAGGAGTGGTATTGCCTTCAGGAGATCTTGGTATGAGCTATTTTGAAATGACTCTACTACTCCTCCTACGGAGAAGTCAGGCTAAATAGTCCCTTCTAATAGGAAAGTTCATTAGCCTCTAATGTATGATTTAATATCTTATATAAAAATTATGGGTTTATTGCTGAGGTAATTTCAGTATTGTATGGTTGTATCCTTCTCAATGATTATGCTTAAGAAGGAAAAATTCTGTTTTCTCCCCTATAACCCTTACAGTCAAAGGCTGCATGTGGAAAAGCAATACACAAATGCTCGAAAAGTTCAGTTTCTCAAGACTCAAGAAAACTGCTATTTCCACTAGGATGACTTTGAATTTAGCATTTTCTTTTCCACTGAGCAGTATGATGAGGAAGCAGCCACAGCAGACAGCGTGGAGTGCTATGCTGCGCCACAAAGAAGGCTGTGAGAGACTTAGAAATTGTTTCAGCTACTGTTTGTGCCAAATAACATTAATTTAAATAGGCTTTTAGTGTGGGGAGAAAGTCTAGGCTGGAACCATTTCGGTCTTCAAGCAATACAAATGGATCTGTCTGTGCTCATGCATCTGTGATTGAGTCAGCTATGAGAACCTCAGGCTATGCGAACCTCAGGCTATGGTTTTCAGTGTTGTCCTGAGGAAGAGCAGCGTGTCACCTCCTCCTGGGGAGTGCAACAGCAGTGAACCACGCGTGGAAACCTCAGTGGATCAGTACATCAGCCCCACCGGGAGCTTCTGCCCATCCAGGACAACTTGAAATCACCAGCCTGCCTTTAGGGCCGTCTGCATTTTACAAGCTCCTGGTTCATCAGTTGTGAATCCAGACCTTTTCTTACTGGACCTGGTTAATAATGTAAGTGCCAAGGCTTTTATATGGCTCCATTCTCAATTAGGCAAACTTCAAGTATCAGTATGGGTCGTTGGAGCCAGAGTTCAATTTGAACCACAGGACATGGAAGCATCAGATTCAAAGCTCACTCCCCATCTGCTATTAAATAATATCAGGTTATTTCGTAGGGGAGTGGATTTTGCTTTTAAACATCACCGTCTCGCTGAAAATATGTAATTCTTTATCTGATTTCTCTTACATTATTTGTGGGTGCCAGTTAATCCCTTTGTGAGCGATTTCTCTCCAATTCAAGTAAGCATGGACAGAAATTTCCCCCTGTTCAGAAGTGTCTCAGGGAGAGAGTTTTTGAAGGGACAGTTAGCAATGGACACTGATCCCATTCCTGAGGCATTTTAGGTCTATCACAGTGCTACAGAAGGCAGAAATTTCTATAAAAAGAGGAAAATAAAGCAATCTAGTGAGTCTCCCAAAATTAGTCTCAGCATTTAGCTGTCAAATGCAAATCTTGCCGCTGAAGAAATGTAGGAAATTAGGTTTTATGTGTTCTGTCAATTAATCACTAAAACATGGCTTGCACAGTTTTCTTGGCATCTTATCTTAGGTTTATCTCAAATCACATTATTGTTGTGTTAATAAATTCCCTTTCTTCCTCTTGGAAAAGTTAAGTGTTTTCCCATCTGCTATAGGAGAGTAAGTATGGACTCAAATCCCTGTCTCTGACAGTTAATTATTTTGCAGAATTATTGCTTCAGCTTCATTGTATTAAAGGGGAGATGAGGTTCATTTGGTAGGACATATAAGCGATTCAATACTAAATCTATCAGCATCCAAAGGTTTTTGCCTAGGAACCTACACATTTTATGGTTATTGTTATTTTTAAATAGTGGTCGTTCAAACCATGCTTATCTAATCCAAACATGCCAGTGATGTCTTTTGCAAAATTCTTAAGCCAAGGGCTCANTTGTGAGCGATTTCTCTCCAATTCAAGTAAGCATGGACAGAAATTTCCCCCTGTTCAGAAGTGTCTCAGGGAGAGAGTTTTTGAAGGGACAGTTAGCAATGGACACTGATCCCATTCCTGAGGCATTTTAGGTCTATCACAGTGCTACAGAAGGCAGAAATTTCTATAAAAAGAGGAAAATAAAGCAATCTAGTGAGTCTCCCAAAATTAGTCTCAGCATTTAGCTGTCAAATGCAAATCTTGCCGCTGAAGAAATGTAGGAAATTAGGTTTTATGTGTTCTGTCAATTAATCACTAAAACATGGCTTGCACAGTTTTCTTGGCATCTTATCTTAGGTTTATCTCAAATCACATTATTGTTGTGTTAATAAATTCCCTTTCTTCCTCTTGGAAAAGTTAAGTGTTTTCCCATCTGCTATAGGAGAGTAAGTATGGACTCAAATCCCTGTCTCTGACAGTTAATTATTTTGCAGAATTATTGCTTCAGCTTCATTGTATTAAAGGGGAGATGAGGTTCATTTGGTAGGACATATAAGCGATTCAATACTAAATCTATCAGCATCCAAAGGTTTTTGCCTAGGAACCTACACATTTTATGGTTATTGTTATTTTTAAATAGTGGTCGTTCAAACCATGCTTATCTAATCCAAACATGCCAGTGATGTCTTTTGCAAAATTCTTAAGCCAAGGGCTCAGTCTCCTCTACAATGCAGGATTTCCATCTCCCTGAGGACTGACAGACACACAGGTACCTCCTGCTGTTTGAGGCATTATTCTCACAGAGCTGTTCACAGGAAGAGAAATCTTAGTTCTTCTCTTTGTCTCTTCTGTGAAAGCCTCTCTGCAGCAGGAAAGGTCATATCTAGATTGAATCGATTCTACCAGCAAATATGAATATTCAATATCACCATGAATGTTTAGGCAACAAGAGAGCAGAAAATTCAATCTCAACTACCTCAAAAAAGAGGGACTTGAAGCCAGTTGTCGACTAAGCTCCTTATTTTAAACATAGTATCAAAAAAAGGCAGTTAACAATTCATCTCCAATGGAATGAGCACAGGTTTCATTAAATAAAGACTGGGTTACGGAAATCTATATTTATGACTCTCAACAGCAAACAGAAATCTAAAGTAATATTTTGAACTAAATCACAAGAGGTTAGAGGAATACTGCATGGAGAGAATGTAAATATATACCACAGAAAGAGTGGTGACTTTTCTTATGTTTTTACCCTGTGGTAAAAGCATAAGGAAAAAACCCCAATTGAACTAATAATGAGACTTCATACTGATATAGAAGGGCAAGGTAAATATCATAACACCTTTTGTAAAGCACTCTACAGTAATGGACAAACAAGATTTTCCATTTCTCCACTATATATTTATATATATATATA